>SJYA01001032.1:108770-247799 GCA_006410615.1 Neotragus moschatus | reverse complement strand
AAAAAAAAAAAAAAAAAAAAGAGGGTGAGAAGAAATTGTTCAGAGATCTTGGAATTTGGTGGGTAGAGAAGACATATTTATAGAGGCAGCCATCCTAAGTTAAACTTGTATGTGAATAATTGGGACATTGGTGGTCCTTCTAGGGGTCAGGGGAGGTGCCGTGACCACACTCCTCCAACTACCCTTCCCACTTTCAATTTCTCCTTTCTACCTGTCCAAAGGTTTTGAAATTTTGACTTCCTGGGTAGATCAGCTGGTAAAGAATCTACCTGCAATGCAGGAGACCCTGGTTTGATTCTGGGTTAGGAAGTTCCCCTGGAGAAGGGATAGGCTACCCAGTCCAGTATTCTTGGGCTTCCCTGGTGGCTCAGACAGTAAGGAATCTGCCTGTGATGTGGGAGACCTGGGTTTGATCCCTGGCTTGGGAAGATCCCCTGGTTGCCTGGCAACCCACTTCAGTATTCTTGCCTGCAGAATCCCATGGACAGAGGAGCCTGGTGGGCTACAGTCCATGGGGTCACAAAGAATCGGACATGACTGAGCGACTAAGAACAACACATGCACGCTGTTCTCCTCATTAACGAAATGATGGGGAAGTTTTTGTGTAAAGTGAATACTTCCTGATTTGAGTAAAATCAGAAAAAAGTACAGAAAGGATATATGGTTTTGAGAGCAAAGGGAAACTGACTAAANGAATCGGACATGACTGAGCGACTAAGAACAACACATGCACGCTGTTCTCCTCATTAACGAAATGATGGGGAAGTTTTTGTGTAAAGTGAATACTTCCTGATTTGAGTAAAATCAGAAAAAAGTACAGAAAGGATATATGGTTTTGAGAGCAAAGGGAAACTGACTAAATGTGAAATCTTCGGCGGCTATATTAACCTGGGAACTCCACTTGGAACTTCATGTTGCAGGAGGTTCTTGGAGACACAGATGCTGAGATTCTCACATCTCCCGATGAACTGAGGATCCAGGCCTGATGTAAGTGTCTCCATGTGACACCTTCGCCTTAGACTGTATTTTCAGGCCTGGCTTCCCACTGGAAAGTGTCACACATCTAACTATTACAGGGCTAGAAATTTGTTCTATCAATAGAGAAAGTGACAATCAACTTTGAAGATTCCAGTAAATCTTCATAGAAATCTGATAAATAATGTTAGCTATGACTTGCTACTAGAGAGGATGAAACATCACCTATTGGAAGATATGTGTTCATTTAATTTCATGTTATCTCCTTGGAATTAAACAAGAAGAGAGCAGATACATTTTAACAAATGATTCATCTAAGTCCATTCTCCGTCCATATAAAATATCCAAGGCAATTATATATATGTATATATATAATTTTCTACAAATTGTAGTCATACTCTGCAAAGATCGTCTTTTCTTTCAGCTCAGCCAAAGTTTTAATTGTGGTGCACTATGGCTCGATAAAGGACAGAAATGGTAAGGACCTAACAGAAGCAGAAGATATTAAGAAGAGGTGGCAAGAANGGGATTGGGGGCAGGAGAAGGGGATGACAGAGGATGAGATGGCTGGATGGAATCACTGACTCAATGGACATGAATCTGAGTGAACTCTGGGAGTTGGTGATGGACAGGGAGGCCTGGCGTGCTGCGATTCATGGGGTCGCAAAGAGTCAGACATGACTGAACAACTGAAATGAACTGAACTGAACTGATGTAGACTGAACCTTTTTGGCTCACGAGAAAAAGATAAGGAAGAAGTGGAGAAACAACTAAGTTCAGAGAATGGTTATTCACGGAGCATCTACTGTGAGTCAGGTTCATGTGCATTTATTATCTTGCTTAATTCAACCAACAGCACCTAGAGATCTGTTATTATTCCTATTAGACATTAGGGACTTCATTGTGGTTATGTAGATAGTAACTCCTGCTAATTAAGCGGCAGCGTCTGAGCTTGACTATGTGCCTCAAGAGGGGATCAAAATGGATCCTTCTGCCCAGGCATCTCCTATGATGCCCATTCTTGGCACTGTTGGACTAGGAGCAAAGGGTACAGGAGAGGGGAGGCTGGCGTGTGATGATGACTGATTCCAGAGATCAGAGCCCTTTCTATTTTTATTATTATTTTTATTTTTATTCTTTTTTCTTTTCTCTCTCTCTCTCTCTCTCTCTCTCTTTTTTTTTTTTTTTTTTNTGGACTAGGAGCAAAGGGTACAGGAGAGGGGAGGCTGGCGTGTGATGATGACTGATTCCAGAGATCAGAGCCCTTTCTATTTTTATTATTATTTTTATTTTTATTCTTTTTTCTTTTCTCTCTCTCTCTCTCTCTCTCTCTCTTTTTTTTTTTTTTTTTTTTAGAGTCCTTTCTAAGTTAGCAGAGGGTGAGCCAGCAGGAAGGGGCTGGGTACCAGGGCTAAGGGAGGAATTACCTCTGGAAAGGGTAAAAATGTGCACCAAAAGCTGCCCTCAAGTGTATCTTTGTGAAGTCTCCTCTAGACTCACCCGTTACTTTCAATCATATTGCAAAAATAAGAGGGAAGGTCATCAGTTTCTTTTGTTTAATGGAAACCATGAGTGTGAGACTGTTGGCCTTATTGATAACCTAGAAATGCCATACAAACTTTATTTTATAGATAATTCATACCTAAAGGGTCTTTAATTGACACTATTATTCTTTAGAATCAAGTGTCAGAAAGTGGTCGTCTATTTTTAAGAAGCAATCACAAATAGTTCTCTCATTAAGAATTCATGCTGTTCATCTGATAATAGCACCTAGAATGATAACTGCATGCTGGTTAAAACGTGGTTTTGTTAATAGAATCAGGCAGAACCAGGTTCAAATTCCAGCTCAACTTTGAAATAATTTGGGATATATAGGTTGGCTATTTAAAAGAAATCCAAATATCAGAGGTTTCAGCAAGAGAGAAGTATATTTTTTTTCCATTACTTACTAGTCTGAGGTAGGTAACCCAGGAATGGTCTACACCACTAGGCTCCCAAGAACCAGGCTCTTTTGATCTTATTCCACCATCTATAGGATAATGTCTTCAACTGTAAAGTCCAACGTGTCTTACTCTTTCAACATTTCCAGCAGCAGGAGGGTGGAAGAGGAGAGAGCAGGGATGCTCCTTCCCTTTAAAGCCAAGACCAGGAAGTTATCCAACCTGTACCATTTCTCCCCTTAGCCTATTGGCCAGATCTTAGTTTGTGTCTGTACCCAGCTGCAAGGGAGGCTGGGAAATGAAGTCTCTATATTCTAAAAGGTTATGTTTTCAGAAGATCAGAGATATGATTGCTATGGGACCAGCTGTGTGACATTGGGCTAGTTAATTAACTTCTGTGCCTCAGTTTCTGTATCTGTAAAATGGGAATAGTAAAGTCTTACCTCACAGAGTTGATTGGTGATTAAAGAGGAATGTGTTTAAGCACTTAGTAAATTGAGTTATGTTTATTAATGGCTTCCTGAGATTGGAAGTAGTGATGGCACAACCCACCCAGCTTGCCAGGATCCTGACCTTTTCTTTTCAGTGAAAGCTCATGTCTGAATCTTCTAGAGACTTTTCTGATTAGAATTTAGTAACCAAAAATTACCTTCTAACAATGATAAACAAGGGTCTATTCCACATGATTCCTAGGAGAAAAGGAATTGGCAGTGGCTATGGTTTCTTTGCCCTGTTCACTAGCTCATGGAGAACCATGGACTGGGGTTGAGGGATGGAGGTGAGGAGCAGAGTTTGGCTCCATCTTCTGCTGCCCAGTCATGCCCAAAGCTTACTTTTCATCTCCCCAACCCAGCACTCCAGTTTCAAGCTAAAGTATGCCAACTCCCCACACAGTGCTCTAACTTCCATTCTCCCTGGCCTGGACCCTGGCCAGCCTGCCACAGAGCCAGTCACATTTAGCTGGAAGCTAACAATTAATTATTACTAGAAAATAATTTTTATAGTTGCCCAGTTTGCCTTTTGCTGGCTGTGTTTCAAGAGGCTGGGTAATAATGCAGGTGCTAAATCAGATGCGAGGGAGAAGCTTCTTTCTTCCAGAAGAAGCATGGCCTCGAGAAGAGAACCTTGCTGGGGAATGCATTTGCACTATGATGTGGCTAATCCACTTTAAAAGACCCTGTTAAATATTCAGAGTTCAGAGAAGCCACCTGAACCTCTCTGAGGGATATTAGTGCTGTAGTTTATAAATTACTGGCTCTTCCTTACATGTAACCTACTAGGCACGAGTTTTCAGGTAGCTCCGGTTTTGCTGAACATCCTCATTTCAAGGTCTGCAGCCTACTCTGTTCCAAACTCTTTCATAGCCCTTGGGCTCCCACCTTCCGGGTGGTGGGGGGATTGTCAGCCTGCTTTGCTGATGAGCAATCTGACCACTTAGCACAGCTCAACCTCAGAAATCTGTGGTCGTTCTTACTGCATTCTAGGATGTTGTTTCCTTGTCCCATTCCTCCTCGTGGAAAGAATTATCTCCTTAACTTCAACACTACATCTGGCAGCAAAGGCTTAGAGCCCAAGGCAGTTGAAAACACGCATGTATTTTCAGTCCACAGGGGATGAAGTTCTTCCTGGCTGTAAACCATCAAAGAATTCCTCAGCTGCAGTGGTTCCATTGTTACCACATAGAGATACTAATGAAAGATGTTATAAGTCAACAGGGTTTCTTATGTTCCTTCCTTTTGTCCCTCCTTTTCCCCCTTTCTCCTTCCCTCCCCTGCTTCCTTCCTCCCTCTCTCCCTCTCCTCCTTCCTTCCACTTCTCCATCTTTTCTTTGCTCCTTTTTTCTGGGAGTTGCAGGGTGGGGGAGGGGGTGGTGGCGGTGTATAGAAATCACTGCAATTGCAATGAACAGCCTAGATTGAGGTTTCAGCAAGCTAAGGTTTTCAGATCACTAATCACTAGCTTGTCCTCACTACAGTAAACTTATTTGATGCCCTCTGCACAGTTAAGGGAACCAAAATGAATTCTACTCCACACTCTGGTTATCCACAACGAGGACCAATGCCTCGAGATGCATCACTTATAATAAAAACTTTGGTTTTTCAAATTGATTCAATGTCCCTCAATTCCATCTCGATAATAGAAGTTGTAATGTAAAACAAAAGCAACTCTGCTTTCTGCATAGAATAAGGGCTATGTGTGGAACTGAAACCACTCCTCTTCAATGTAGCTTATTTTCTAACAGTTTGGGCAATCTCCATTTGTGATAGCAAGAAAAACTCTCCCAAGGCAGCAAAGATTCCCTCCTCCCATTCTTTAATATTTTTATGTTAATTCTTTGCTACTTAGACGTAAGGAAATAATTTGGCTTAAATATAATAGTTATGCATTACCATAACCTGTTGCTTGGTGTGGTTTTAAAGCAACTTTTATTTTTAATGTTACTTTGATAACAAAGTAACATGATCCTTCTAGAAATTAGTAGTGCTTTTCAACAATCACTTTCCTAAAGGAACTGGCATAACTCTGCAAGTATAGTTAAGCTTCATGTTACTATTTGTACATAGATACAGGGAGGATTTTATAGACAGGAAGAAATACTACTCTTAACAACACAGAAATCAATACTGCCCCCACTGGAAAGATTCATATTCTCCTATTAGATGCAAAAGCCTAAAAGAGGGCAATCTATATTTTAAACTGTTTACTTATTCAAGAAAAAGATCTTATTTCTTCAAAGAAATATAAGACAGAACATAAAGATGGTGGGTAACTTGAAAGAACGACAAGACTACTCTTCTAAACTCATGGAAATTGGTTTCCACTACTTTCGTTTGTATTTTTTAAAAATGTATTTACTTTTTACTTTTGGTTGCACTGGGTCTTTGTTGCTGTGAGGGCTTTTTCTAGTTGTGGTGCTTGGGGTGGGGGTGGGGGGTTGCAGTGCACAGGCTTCTCATTGTGGTGACTTCTCTTGTGGAACACAGGCTCTAGATGCGCAGGCTTCAGCAGGACTCCAGCTCTGTAGTTTCAGCTTGTGAGCCCTACAACACGGGCTCAGAAGTTGTGGCATACAGGCTTAGCTGCTCCAAGGCATGTGGGATCTTCCCAGACCAGGGATTGGACCCTTGCCCTCTGCATTGACAGGTGGATTCCTATTCACTGTGCCACCAGGGAAGTCTTCTTTTCTGTTTTTTAACTAGACAAAAAGACCTCTTTCTATTATGTGTTAAAATAACTGATAAGGGATTATTCAAGGAATAGAGAGAAACATTTCATTTTAGTTGACTTTAACACTGAAATGTGTATAGGAAATGTTCATGACTTATATTTAAGTGAAAGAAAGCAAAATGCCAAAATGCCAGATCAGGAGCTTAGTTTTGTAAAAACTGGGAAAACACACATTAAAAAGATTGAAAGACTATGTGCTAAAATGTTAGCATTTGTTTTCTCTGGATATTGAGATTATTTTGAGGGGATGTTTACCTTTTTAGGGGCTTCCCCGGTGGCTAGGTAAAGAATCTGCTTGCAATGAGGTAGCCACAGGAGGTGCAGGTTTGATCCCTGGGTTGGGAAGATCCCCTGGAGGGCGTGGCAACCCATTCCAGTGTTCTCGCCTGGAGAATCCTATGGACAGAGGAGCCTGAAGGGCTACAGTTCACAGGGTTGCAGAAAGGTGGATACGACTGAGCAACTAGAGAAAAATATGAGTTTAAGAAAATACAAAATAATGCAAGGCCTCCTTTGCCAATAGAAATAAAGCAGGAAAACATCGGAAAAAAATTTCTTTCAGAAAGTGAAACTTTGGGTATTTTTTTTCTTTTCTTTCTTTATTCCAGGAATTGACAAACTTTTCTGTAAAGAGTCAATAGTGGATATTTTATGCTTTGCAGGCCATCAGCCTCTGTTGTAGCAAATTTACCCAGTCATTTTAGTACAAAAGCCAGTGGGGACAATACATAAATGAATGGGCATAGCTCGGTTCCTAAAAAACTTAATTTTTGGACACCAAAATCTGAATTTCATATAACTTTATACATTATGAAATACTATTCTTCTTTTGATTTATCCCTTGTATTTAAAAATATAAAAACCATTTACAACTGTGACTCATATAAAAACACACGGCAGGCCTGATTTAGCTTTCAAGCCACTCTCTGCCAGCCATTGCTCCATTCTATTCTGCCATGTTCCCCCCAAAATGTAAATAAAGATGCATTAATTTTTTTTCCAGTGTTTTTACTTTAAAATTTTAATGACATCAAAACACATATCCCACGGACATAGAAAACAAACCTATGATTACTTAAGGGGAAAAGGAGAAGAGAGGTATACATTGAGAGTTGGGAATTAACATATACACATTATTATATACAAAATAGATAACCAACAAGTACAGGGAACTACACCCAATATTTGGCAATAACCTACAAGGGAAAAGAATCTTGAAAAAATAATATATGTATGTATAAAACTGAATCACTGTGTTGTACTCCCAATACTAACAAGACATTGTAAATCAGCTATATAAAAATACGTGGCAGGCCCAATTTAGCTTAAAAAAAAACTTAAAAAAATAAAAATTAAAAATGATTACATATACTCAGGTCACTCACCGTACAAAAGTTTATTCCTATGGGTAGAAACTAAGTTAAGTTCTGCTCCAACTGAAATCCTAAGGCTGGGTGGTCAAGTCTTAGAATTCTAAAAAGTGGCTGGTGTGGCTTCACTGTGCTGATGAAAGGGAAGGGGGTCTTTCCCCACAAACATAGCCACGGCTAAGCCTCAGAAGCCGTTCCTCTGAAGGTATCTGGTGATGGTGTCAGTGACACTTCCTGAGGACCTTGGCATGGAGGACACAACCATTCTCCCGTGGTCACCACAAAGGCTGAACCAGGAGTAGTTTCCCCACTACAATGAGTCAGAAGTAACCCCACACTGTACCTCACTGGTTCAAAGAGGATGTTGTTTATAGGAGAGGGAGTATGTCAGCCAGAGGTCAGTGTGGCTCAGCGTCAGTGATTTTGTGGCCCTTCTAAGTGACTGTTGTCATAAGCTGTGGTGACTTGGGGGTGGGAGGGAGGGAGTAGAGTCAGACCCCAGCTGTTAATTTTTCTCAAATACTAGTAGACTGTTTCCTGGAGTCTTTTGTTATTAAAAAATAACCCACCCCCCCTTTTTCCAGCTGCTTCATTACCTAGTTCAGTAGAGAACAGAATCATCTTAGCAAGGTCAATGTAACTGAAGAGAGACGGACAGTGGGTGTCTGGGGGAGGGGCACAATTGNTGGGGGGGGGGGGGGAGGGAGTAGAGTCAGACCCCAGCTGTTAATTTTTCTCAAATACTAGTAGACTGTTTCCTGGAGTCTTTTGTTATTAAAAAATAACCCACCCCCCCTTTTTCCAGCTGCTTCATTACCTAGTTCAGTAGAGAACAGAATCATCTTAGCAAGGTCAATGTAACTGAAGAGAGAGGGACAGTGGGTGTCTGGGGGAGGGGCACAATTGTGGGAAATCCTGAATGCCAGGAACCCAGCAGAGATGGATCAAGGGAGGCAGGGTGCGTCCTTCATATCGTCAGTCAATGCATCTACGGCAAAGCACTCGTTACTCACTTAGTGTGCTCTATAGCCCTGGTACATCCTGTCTACTACTCTATACCAAGGACGGTGGGGGTGGTTTAGTCGTTACGTCATGTCCAACGACAGACGCAATATGCTTCCAGGACTGATGGAAGGTCCATCAGCTCAGAAAAGTACAGGGGACATTTTTTAAAATATACAACTTTGTAGCTTACCATAGACTAAAAGGTCTGCTTATCAGAAAGGGGCTTAATATAGGAGACATTATAAAACTAACTATAGACAACATAGATTTAAGGGACTAGATCTGATAGACAGAGTGCCTGAAGAACTATGGATGGAGGTTTGTAACATTGTATGGGAGTCTGTGATCAAAACCAGCCCCAAGAAAAAGAAATGCAAAAAGGCAAAATAGTTGTCTGAAGAGGTCTTCCAAATAGCTAAGAAAAGAAGACAAGCAAAAGGCAAAGGAGAAAAGGAAAGATATATCTATTTGAACGCAGAGTTCCAAAGAATAGCAAGGGGAGATAAGAAAACCTTCCTAAATGATCAGTGCAAAGAAACAGAGGAAAACAACAGAATGGGAAAGACTAGAGATCTCTTCAAGAAAATGAGAGATACCAAGGGAACATTTCTTGCAAAGATGGGCACAATAAAAGACAGAAACAGTATTGGACCTAAGAGAAGCAGAAGATATTAAGAAGAGGTGGCAAGAATACACAGAAAACTATACAAAAAAGATCTTAATGACCCAGATAACCACGATGGTGTGATCAGTCACCTAGAGCCAGACATCTTGGAATGTGAAGTCAAGTGGGCCTTAGGGAAGCATCACTATGAACAAAGCTAGTAGAGGTGATGGAATTCCAGTTAAACTATTTCCAATCCTAAAAGATGATACTGTGAAAGTGCTGCACTCAATATGCCAGCAAATTTGGAAAACTCAGCAGTGGCCACAGGACTGGAAAAGGTCAATTTTCATTCCAATCCCAAAGAAAGGCGATGCCAAAGATTGTTGAAACTACCACACAGTTGTACTCATCTCACTCTCTAGCAAAGAAATGTGGAAAATTCTTCAAGAGTTGGGAATACCAGACCACTAGACCTGCCTCCTGAGAAATCTGTATGCAGGTTATGAAGCAACATTTAGAACCAGAAATAGAACAATGGACTGGTTCCAAATGGAGACAGTAATATGTAAAGGCTATATATTGTCACCCTGCTTAGTTAACTTTATGCAGAGTACATCATGTGAAATGCTGGGCTGGAGGAAGCACAAGCTGGAATCAAGATTGCTGGGAGAAATATCAATAACCTCAGATATGCAGATGACACCACCCTTATGGCAGAAAGTGAAGAACTAAAGAGCCTCTTGATGAAAGTGAAAGAGGAGAGTGAAAAAATTGGCTTAAAGCTCAACATTCAGAAAACGAAGATCATGGCAACTGGTCCCATTACTTCATGGCAAATAGATGGGGAAATAATGGAAACAGTGAGAGACTTTATTTTCTTGGGCTCCAAAATCACTGCATATGGTGATTTCAGCCATAAAATTAAAAGATACTTGTTACTTGGAAGAAAAGCTCTGACCAACCTAGACAGCATATTAAAAAGCAGAGACATTACTTTGTCGACCAAGGTTTATCTAGTCAAAGTTATGGTTTTTCTAGTAGTCATATATGGATGTGAGAATTGTACCATAAAGAAAACTGAGTGCCAAAGAATTGATGCTTTTGACCTATAGTGTTTGAAAAGTCTTAAGAGTCCCATGGACTGCAAGGAGATCCAACCAGGCAATCCTAAAGGAAATCAGTCCTGAACATTCATTGGAAGGATTGATGCTGAAGCTGAAGCTCCAATACTTTGCCACCTGATGTGAAGAACTGACTCACTGAAAAAGACCCTGATGCTGGGAAAGATTGAAGGTGGGAGGAGAAGGGGACAACAGAGGATGAGATGGTTGGATGGCCTCACCAATTCGATGGACATGAGTTTGAGCGAGCTCTGGGAGTTGGTGATGGACAGGAAGCCTGGCATGCTGTAGTTCATGGGATTGCAAAGAATCTGACACAACTGAGCCACTGAACTGAACTGATAGAATTAATTAATATCCCACTGTGTAAAGATATGCTTCTTAATAGTCCATGTTAAAAAAAAAAATCACAAGAGCATGTCTCCAGTTTTCCTATCTTATTTGGTAGAGAAAGTTCCCACAGTACAAAGACATACCTTATTAGGATCTGGACAGAAGAACAGATGAACCCGATTCATTGGCTGTGGAAGGAGTCCTGGCAGTGTGTGCTTCTCTGCTGATGATTGTCTGACAATCATCACCATGATCTGCGTGTTCTTAAAGGGCACGCAGACACCACCGTGGCAGGAGACGGGGCTAGAGTGTGAGCCCAATAGCCCAGAGAACTGGAAGCATCATAGATGCCCTCCCTCCTTGACAGATCTGCTCTTTTATTTCACATTAAATCAGCAAGAGCTAGGTGATAACTTTAGGAGAAGAAATAGATTTAGGCCCTTGGGCCTCTGCAGGATCTGGACGAGGGGTCACACGAAGAGGTTAAAGCTGCTTCACACCTTGTCCTCTTGCGGGCTGGGCTTAGTCCCTTGCTAGCTGACAAAGCACAGCACTACTCTGGGATGAAGGACATTTCAACTTTTTGAATTAAATATTTTTTCTTGAAGTCAAAACGTTTTGTGAGTACATAGCTCTGGAATCACAAATGGGAAAATCTGACTTGTTTTGCAGAAATTAACTTTTTTTAGGGACATTTTATTTTCTTTTGATGCAAGCCACTGCTGTGTTATTATTCCCATCTTAGTGAATCTCATGATTTCTGGAATTTTTTAAATTAAATTGGAAGAGGTGGTCAAAAAGAAAAATGGGAGTATGTGTGTGTGTGAGCACGCATGTGTGTCTGAATGAATGAAAGTTGCTGTAATACCAATAATTTATGTAAAATAAAGGATTTGTGAATAGGATAGACACAGGTTAAAATCCTAACTAATTCCAGCTATTTTTAATGAAGTGATTTGGGACGAACTAGATGACCTCAGTTTTTTCATCTGTAAAACTGGTATAACCTTAACTGTTTAGCACTATCACAGAGGAGGTAGGCGCTCAGTGAATGACAATGTTCATTATTACATACAGTGCAATTATTATGTACATACAATTATGACATCCATATACAACAATTATATTACTATATACATATAATTATTGCATTCATTATTACATACCTCAGAAAAAAATTGTATGGAACTCATGACCCACTTCCCTAGTTTCAGAAGTTCTATAGTTTGATTTTGTTGTTGTTGCTCCATAGCTCAGTCATGTCTGACTCTTTGCAACCCCCATGGACTGCAGCACACCAGGCTTTCCTGTCTTTCACCATCTCCCTGAGCTTGCTCAAACTCATGTCCATTGATTCAGTAATGCCATCCAACCGTCTCATCCTCTGTCATCCCCTTTTCCTCCTGCCTTCAATCTTTCCTAGCATCAGGGTCTTTTCTAATGATGAGTTGGCTCTTTGCATCAGGTGGCCAAATTACTGGAGCTTCAGCTTCAGCATCAGCTCTTCCAATGAATATTCAGAATTGATTTCCTTTAGGGTTGACTGGTTTGATTTCCTCGCAGTCCAAGGACTCTCAAGAGTCTTCTCCAACACCAGAGTTCAAAAGCATCAATTCCTCGGCGTTCAGCCTTCTTTATGGATCATATTTGGATCACAGAGGAAGCAAGAAAATTCTAGAAAAAAATCTGCTTCATTGACTATGCTAAAGCTTTTGACTGTGAAGATCACAACAAACTGTGGAAAATTCTTAAAGAGATGGGAATACCAGACCAGCTTACCTGTTTCCTGAACTTTTGATTACTTTACCAATTGACTAGTGAATCTTCATACCTGTTAACTTCAGTTTCAGGACTCCAGATTTTGAAACGTGTCTAGAGATAGGATTTGAAAGGGAAGCCCAGACCCATGGGTCAGGGATATGAGGGTGGGCCAACTCACTCCAGATCCCACCTCACAGCTCTTAATGTGGTCATTCTTTAACAATGTCACTACTTAAGAAAGCTTGGGCTAACTAAAGTTAGTTTCATTTTCCAGAATGAATGATTAAGAAAGAGTATACAATGTCTGAAATTTACTTCCAGACAGGAGAGGGCCCAGAATGTGAGTCCTGGATGAGAGTTCTGGGGATCTGGGCGGAAGAGGCAGGGAACAGGGGCGAGAGAGTGGAAAATTCCTCAAATCAGCGTTGACAGGTAAAGCCAGATTGAAAGACAAGCAGACAGTCCACCTGAAGCCTTACTCTAAAGAGGCTCAACAGAGCTGTGGACGCAGGAAAGCAGAATCAGTGGAAACCTCCGAACAAAGTAGGAGGTTTGGGGTGGAGACAGGAGAGACCTGTGAAAACTCCCTGAGATCTTAGAAAGTCACTGTAGGAGACCTGCCTGGGGGAGCATCTGGGTTGGAGAGTCTGGGTGTCTGGGTGTGTGTGGGGGCAGGTGGGGTCTCCAAAGTGCCAAACTAAGTCACACACACACAAAGTACAACCTTGATACCAGGTTCTACTAGGGAGTAAAGAATCCCTCAAATATATTTGGTTTTCAATAGCTGAATTTTAGTACTTAACACCTTAAAATGCTGGTAATCATTTGCGAATCATTTTAAGAACTTTATACAAATGCAGATGTACACGCCTACGTGCTAAATCACTTCAGTCATGTTCGACTCTCTGTGACCCTATGGACTGTAGCCCTCCAGGCTTCTCTGTCCATGAGATTCTGCAGACAAGAATACTGGAATAGGATGCCATGCCCCCCTCCAGGGGATCTTCCTGATCCAGGGATCGAATCTGCATCTCCTGCATCGCAGGAGGATTCTTTGTCTGCTAGCCACCTGGGAAGCCCAGAAATGCTAATACCTGGGTCCAAACTCACATCAGTTCAATGGAATTTGGTGAGGGTGGGTCCCAGATACAGATGTTTTTGAAAAAGCTTCTCCAAAGATCTTCCTGTGCGTCTAGGTTTGAGAACAACTGCCTTAAAACATTTACAATTTCACTTACTTTTTATGGCCGGATTGCCGCTTATACTGTATCAGGATCCATAATGCTTTTATTTGCTATTTAGATGTCATCTTTCTGCACTGCTGTTGACACCATTCTACTGCTAGGAGCTATCTGTCCTCCCTCCTCCTCTCCTTTGTTCTAATTTAATCTTTTAAATGATGTTCATATTATCTAGGGAAGCTGCTAACCAAACATGTTAGAATTGTGGTTCATGATCACTCTCCCCTTTGGCAATTGACTCTTTGGTCCTCTAAACTTCCAGCTTCAAGGTATCCAAGTATTAAAATGTATGTAATTCTTAGGTCAAGAAGACTGAGAACTAAGAGCCCAGAAACATAAAACACGGACTAGAAGGTAGGCCAGCCCATTTGGTACATGGTAGCCTCACAATTCTTATATTATAGAGTTTGAATTAAAGCCCAAGGGAATCTACTAAGTATGGAAAGGCAGAAACAACCCAGATCTCGGAGACCTGGGTTTTAATACTGTCTCTCTTATCAGCTGTGTGATCTGGGGTCAGTTTAGATCTCTGTTTCTTTAAAAAATAAGGGAGATGGACTAGACGGTTTAGAAAGCTGTAAAATATTTTGAACAGAAACTCATATAGAATGACATAACACTTAGAGTGCCATACACTCGAATAACTTCTATTCCTTTGTCATATTTCTGTCTTAAGATACTTCTGCAGCCTCTTCTGAACTCTGGCCTAATCCCATTCTCCTCTCTTCATCCCCAGAAACAATCACTATCTCTTTAGTGGGGTTTATTGTTCCCATGCATATTAAAAAAAAAAAAATTGTTTATTTATTTGGCTGCAATCTGTCTTAGTTGGGCATTCGGGATCTTCGATCTTTGTTGCAGCATGCAAATCCCTAGGTGGGGCATGTGCAATCTAGTTCCCTGACCAGGGATCAAACCGGGGCATCTAAGGCATGAAGCCTTAACCACTGGACCACCAGGGAAGGCCCTTCCACGGGCACTTTTGCTATTCTACACCTGGTTGCAAACAATGTCTCACATCATTTTGCTTGCTTTTACACTTGAAATGAAGGGGACGGCTGTTCTTATGCTTTTTCAGTTTCCTTTTTAAAAATGTAATTCCATGTTTGGTGGTTAATGGATGCTGATGCACGTTGTTCTGGTTTGTTCTGTACAACATCCTGTTAAACAAGTATACCATCTGATTTAGCCATCCTTCTGATGATGGATCTTGAGTTGTTCAGAAAGAGAAATTCTAAGGTGTCCTCTAGTTCTAACGTTCTAGGATTTGGCATAAAAATGCAATTTTTTTCTGAAGAAGTTTTGTAGCAACATCTTGGGCTTTTCCAGTGATATCTTGTGGGTGTGTGTGAGATCACTGGAAGCCTGATCTTGGACCAGTGAGGTCATCCAAATGGTTAGTAAGCACCAGAGAGGTTGCATCATGCAGTGATTAAAAGCACAGACCTGGGAACCAGTCAGACTTTGTCTTGCATCCTAGCTTTGCCATCTATGAACTGAATAGTTTGGGCAAATGATGTAACCTCTCTGAACCTAATCTCATCTGGGAAAAGGGGAAAACAACTTCTATTCCATATGGTTGTCGTGAGGATTAAAAAAAGATAATGCATGTACAGTGCTGGGCAGCATGCCTGCCACCTAGTAAGTGCTAGACAAAGCGATAGCGATATTATATATGGATCTATAAGATAGATCTAGATCCATATATAGTGACAGAGAACACTCTGCCAAGACCAGAGCTCATGTTTACCACATTCTCCAAGGCATTTCCAGCTCAGCATGATGCCTAACACACAGTTTACACTTAATAAATATTTGCTAAAATAAGAATGAGTTTCTTACCAAATTAAATGTAATTTTACTCTATGATCTGATCACATTACTCGGTATTTACTTAAAGAAATGGAAGGTCCATGTCTTCACAAACACCTACACATGGATGTTTGTAGGAGCTTTCTTTATACTTGCCAAAACTTGGAGGCAACCAAGACGTCCTTCAACAGGGAGATGGATAAGTTTGGTACAGTCAGACAATGGAATATTATTTAGTTCTAAAAAGAAGTTGGACCATAAAGAAAGCTGAGAGCCGAAGAATTGATGCTTTTGAACTATGGTGTTGGAGAAGACTCTTGAGAATCCCTTGGACTGCAAGGAGATCCAACCAGTCCATTCTAAAGGAGATCAGTCCTGGGTGTTCATTGGAGGGACTGATGTTGAAGCTGAAACTCCAATACTTTGGCCACCTGATGCAAAGAGCTGACTCATTTGAAAAGACCCTGGTGCTGGGAGGGATTGGGGGCAGGAGGAGAAGGGGACAACAGAGGATGAGATGGCTGGATGGCATCACCGACTCAATGGACATGAGTTTGGGTAAACTCTGGGAGTTGGTGATGGACAGGGAGGCCTGGCTTGCTGCAGTTCATGGGCTTGCAAAGAGTCAGACACGACTGAATGACTAAACTGAACTGAAAAAGAAGTGAGCTACCAAGCTATGGAAAGAAATGGAGGAAACCTCAGTGCATATTCCTGAGTGAAATAAGCCAACCTGAAAAGGCTACACATTGTATGATTTCCATTCTGGAAAAGGCAAAACTACAGAGATAGTAAAAGACCAAGGGGAGAGCCGGAGGGAGGACTGCATGGAGCACAAAGGAGTTTTAGGGCAATGAAAATATTCTGTATGATATGATAACGGTAGGTTCAGATTATGCATTTGTCCAAACCCGCAGAACGAATAACACCAAGAGTGAACCCTAATGTAAACTATAGACTGTGCTGTGATGTGTTAATGTAGGTTCATTAATTGTAACAAATGTACCACTCTGGTAGGGGATGTTGTTAATGGGGGAGGCTGCACACGTGGGTGGGCAGGGGGAATATGGGAAATCTCTCCCCCTCAATTTTGCTGTGAATCTTACACTACTTTAAAATACAGTTTAATTTAGAGATAGAATAACCAAGTATGTAAATATGTAAGTGACACTATAGGAAAGTGTATTTACCAGTAGGATTGAAGAAAGCACAGCCTATGAAATGACACAGAAGAGTCTCCCAGAGGTTCCTATTAGTAGACTTTGAGTCAGAAAAGGTGAGAGAATTTTTTTTCTGAAGATCAAATATTTTGTTGTATAAACCAGTCATTTCTTTCAGTCCCCCAAACAATCTTGCTTAAGCTCTAGGCAAAGAATAGCCGCAGCCTACAGCTCAGATATTACCTACAGTTTCCTATTTGTCACTGTCGCAGCTCCTGGCCCTAATTGCTCCATCCTGTCTGATCAGAGTTCATTCTCGAGACAGCCTGACTTCTTAAGTGAATGTCCACGTTTACCCTGGAACAGCAGGCACTTCCTGGCAGGCTCCTTCCAGACAAGGAGCCTCTGTTCGCCTTGGGACTGGGGAGGAAACAGCCTCTGACTGTCCCAGCTGGTGAGTGAGGAGCCCCAGCCCTGAGACAGCAGACTTTACATACATATTTTTGAGCTGTGGATGGGAAGCAAACCAATAGGTTATGATGCCAGCCTTTTAAAAAAGTAGCACTCAACAGTAGTGTTCACAGGCTAGCCTTTAGGATAACAGAAATGCCTATCTACCAGGAATTCCTTTTCAGTGATATAGAATTTGCAAAGGTGCGTCCTCTCTGAATAAAGAGCTTCTAACAGGAGCTCATGCTGAAAAAATGGTGGAGTACGTTCATGGTTCTCTGCTACTTTGGAGGCAGTGTTTATATACAGCTTCAGGCCTTTAAAAACACTGTATATAATTTTGAGACTAGTTTACTTGGCTTCTATTTAAAAAAAGAAAAAAAAGAAGATAACTCATGTTTCTGCCTGACTTTGGGGTTAGTAAATTGAATGTGGCGGGCTTGTGGTCTTTGGTCTGCTCAGCGAAATAGATTCAAATCCCCACTTTGAATCAGCTTTTGCCTGCTTTGGGGGTCAAATTGAGGCCTTTTGTTAGGGGGCATCCTGAGTAGGGGGAGGGCCAAAGAGGTGGAAGAATGACAAGTATTATAGGATTGTAGGTGGCTATTGTATCACAAGCAATCTCCTACAACCAAACGCCTTTCTTCTTCGGTTGAGGGGAAGCTGGATGAAGCAGGAGAGTGAGCTCTGGGGGCTGGGGCGAAGGGAGGAGAGGTGAGAGGGGCAGTGTAGCCCCTGAGACCTGCCTACCCCTCCCTACTACAGCCCAACCCCCCACCCCTCACCCCATCGCCTTTCTGCTGATCCAGAGAGGGACCACAGTGATGCGCTTTGCCAGTACAGAGCGCTAACTGGCAGTGGCCTGCTTGAGCTGAGGCTATTTTCTAAGCCACTCACTAATCAGAAGTGACTGAGGCTCTGAAGAGAATACAGCCCAGCCTGGGTTCCACCCTCCATGCTAATGAAGAAGGCAGTGAGGTGGATAATTAAGGGCAGTGATGTGAGTAATTCCACACTGATAATCCAGAGGTAATGAAATGCATTATGAGTTTTGGGGACAGCAGATTTCCTTTACCAGCCGAGGCTGTTTCGTGATAAAATGAGCTTGCTTTTTCTAAGCCCAGAGCAGCTGACTCTGGGAGGAGCCACCCTGGGATTCAGGATTCAGGCAGCCATTAAAAACAACTTTTAAGAAGCCTGCATAGCCATACAGGGAAATGTGTGTGATGAGATTTTAAGTGAGAAAATGAAGAAGCGTGCAAAGTAAGTATTTTGGACAACCACAGCCAGGTACAAAACAAACAAAACCAATACCAGGCAAAACATTACATGCAAAGAAGAAAGACTGAAAGGAAATACACCAGAATGTTAACAATAGTTGATGTAAGTTAAGTAGTGGGACTGCAGAGATTGCTTTTTTTCTTCTCTCTGCTAATTTTCTCTAAATTTTACATTAAGTTAAATTATTTCCTTAATGAAAAAAAGGAGTGCACTAAAAAAAAAAAAAAAAAAAAAAAAGGCTGGCAGAATTCTTCCCCAGAATCGACATTGGAGAAGCAACTCTGATGCAAATTTTCTGACTAATGCGGATGGGTGTCCAGGCTAGAATTCACTGCACAAGCTGTTACAGGTCCCGGCAACCCTCTTCTGGATGAGAACATTTCGTCTGTCAAATTCAGACCGTGTGTGAATCTCCCTGGCCCTGCTTTTCTGAGAATCGATGAGATGTTTTCGGTGGCACTGGCTCTTTGGCTACACAGTCTTGGTGTAACCAGTTCCTACCATACTCAGTGGAACCTCTTGCTGCTGCTGCTGCTGCTAAATCAATTCAGTCGTGTCCAACTCTGTGCGACCCCATAGACGGCAGCCCCATCCCTGGGATTCTCCAGGCAAGGATTATGTTTCTTTCCCCAGTTTTCTGGTTTACAGACTCTTTTGGAAAATCACACTATCATATTCAATGTATTTCTTATTTCACAAAGTCCTGGGACCGTGGGTTTTATAGTAGGTATCCAGGAGATGACTCCTTATTCTTCATTCTTACTTACGAGACAGATGTGGCAGAGTTGGTGGCAAATTCTTTGTTTCATTAAGGTTTTTAATTAACGAAGAGGCTCTGACAGCCAAAAACAAAAGCCATACTTCCTTCTACAAATGTTTGGGTGTTAAAACAAAATCCTCAGGGACCCTCTGAATACTCATTCTTGCAATGCTGCTTTTGGCACTGGATCTGCCGGATGTTTAGGCTGCCGTTGGCCAGGACCTTCTTCAGGGTGGGTGGGTGCATTGCTGGAGGGTTAAAGTCCCACAGTCTGATGGAGTTGATTGCATTACTTCGTGCAATCTTATATCATCCGAATTTTTCAGTCTCGTCCTCTTAACGCTCGAATTTGTGCTAATGTATCATCATTTTATACAACCTGGAAAATGAGGACAAGGATACCTTTAGTTATTCAGAGAATTAAATGAAACGTGTGAAGTGATCAGCACAGTGTTGAGCAGACAAATTCTGTACTGGACCCATCAGTCAGGTGTGTGTGAGTTATGGTGCTCACGTGGAGGAAGCCAAAGTGCTTACAGTGCTCACAGCCCCTCCTGAGCACGGCCCTGTGGAGTGCTGTGAAGTACTTATGTAGTTCCTTATGTAGTATGGAGGCTGTAACAGGGTTTTTAAATTTTCTTTTATTGGGTGGTGGGATAGTTTTTGAGGGATGATGATCCAAGAGCTTAGTGGGGAGAAATATAAACCTTGGGGTATGTAGAATACAAAGTTGGGAACAGTCATAAAAGGGAAATTCTGAAACAGAAGCTTAAAGGGGCTTTACTGTTTCTTCTTTTGAAACACACCACTGAATAACGTGTCTTCTAGCATCCCGCAGCATCTCCCCAGGACAGACTGAGGAGAAGGTTAGAGCAAGGCTCCAATTCTTCCAAATTTGCTTTTTATATGTTAATGTATTCTTGAGTGTGGGCTAAACCGCTTCAGTCCTATTTGATTCTTTGCGACCCAACCTCCCCTGTCCATGGGATTCTCCAGGCAAGAACACTGAAGTGGGTTGCTGTACCCATGTCTCTTGTATCTTCTGCATTGGTAGGTGGGTTCTTTATCACTAGTGCCACCTGGGAAGCCCATTAACGTATTCTTAGTTAAATGCATTTACTGATATCTGCTTCTGAGAAGCACATTCCCCAAATTGACCATGGATATAACATGTTTCCTGGAGCTCCCCATGCACTGGCTCCTGTCGCCTTCTGCTTGCTCAGCCCCAGCTCCTCCAATTCCCTGGCATTCTACACCCTCAGCCACACTAACCCAGAAGCTGGAGGGGGCGAAGTCGTGCTGGCTTCTCCTGCATTTTCCTGACTTNAAAGAAAGAATAGATCCGCAAAGTTAAACAGAGGTAGATAAAGAACATTTATACGTGTTAAAGATTAACTGCAAGGGGAAAAGAACAGTAGGAAAAGCACACAAAGGAATAAATGTAGAAAAAATAATGATAGGTTTAAAAAATTTAAAAAAAGAGAAAAGAAAAAAAAAAAGAGAAAACTCCACAGAACTGCAAAACCCTTTATGTAGAGGCAGAGGTTTGTGACAACAATAAAAAATGTGACTGAAAAAAAAGAGTTCAAAAGCATAATTGGATTTCTTAGTGCCAATAAAATCAACAACTACAACAGAGGGGGGAGAAAGGAAATAAAGAGAAAAGAAAGAAAAATCCAAAAGAATCTACAGAACANACAGAACTGCAAAACCCTTTATGTAGAGGCAGAGGTTTGTGACAACAATAAAAAATGTGACTGAAAAAAAAGAGTTCAAAAGCATAATTGGATTTCTTAGTGCCAATAAAATCAACAACTACAACAGAGGGGGGAGAAAGGAAATAAAGAGAAAAGAAAGAAAAATCCAAAAGAATCTACAGAACAGTTAAAAAAATTAAGAATAATAAATGTTTTTCTTGAGTCACTGCTGTCAGAGTCCTTTACCTTGCTGGGAGTCACAGTCCACCTCACCTCCCTAGGATGCCCTCCAACACTGTGCTGATCTCTGGACCTGCTGTGGGGGCAGCTTAGATTCTAATCTGGTCTTACTCTTGTGTGTTCCTGCCTCCAACGTCCACAGCTATCAGAGCTAGTGTGTTTTGTTTTGGGGAGCTGTCAATGGGCTTTTATATATTCCGTGGACACAGAGTCTGCTTAGATCATCGTGTGGACTTAATCAGCAGCTTGTACAGCTGGTGGGAAGGTTTTGGGGCTTCTTTCTTAGCCACACTGCCCCTGGGTTTCAATTGTGGCTTTATTTCCACTTCTACATGTGGGTCGTCTACTGGGGTTTAGTTTCTGAGGCTGCCCTGGAGGGCTTCAGTTTGCCCCTGTGAGGGCCAGGTATGGAGGTGGTGCAGCTCCTTGGGTCACAGGGGTTCTGGGAGCACCAGGTACTCAGGGGAATTGGCGGCTAGGGCAGCAGGAAATATAGTGCTCTAGAAAGGTATGGCAACCAGCATTGGCCAAAATGCTCCAATATGCTTGCCTGGAGAAACCCCTCTCTGACAGAGAAGCCTGGCAGGCCACAGTCTACATTGCTGCAAAGAGTAAGACACGACTGAAGCAACCCTGTGTGCATAGATGCAAGATTTTATTTTGCCTGTGGCAGCTCTGCCCCAGTGAGAGTTAAGTGTGAAGGTGGCATGGCTGCTTGGCTTGCGGGGACCCTGGTGGCATCAATTGTGCAGGGACACGGACTGCCTCTGACACAGGAGTTATGGCTCTCAGTTCAGTTCAGTTCAGTCACGTGGTCGTGTCTGACTCTTTGTGACCCCATGGACTGCAGCACGCCAGGCCTCCCATCCATCATCAACTCCCGGATTTCACTCAAACTCATATCCATTGAGTCAGTGATGCTATCCAACTATCTCATCCTCTGTCGTCCCCTTCTCCTCCTGCCTTCAATCTAGCCCAGCATCAGGGTCTTTTCAAGTGAGTCAGCTCCTCATATTAGGTGGCCAAAGTATTGGAGTTTCAGCTTCATCAGTCTTACCAATGAACACCCAGGACTGATCTCCTTTAGGATGGACTGGTTGGATCTCCTTGCAGTCCACGGGACTCTCAAGAGTCTTCTCCAACACCACAGTTCAAAAACATCAATTCTTTGGTGTTCAGCTTTCTTTATAATCCAACTCTCAGATCCATACATGACTACTGGAAAAGACCAAAATTTGACCAGATGGGCATTTGTTGGCAGTAATGTCTCTGCTTTTTAATATGCTGTCTAGGTTAGTCATAGCTTTTCTTCCAAGGAGCAAGTGTCTTTTAACTTCATGGCTGCAGTCACCATCGCAGGGATTTTGAAGCCCTCCAAAATAAAGTCTGTCACCAACAGAGTCTTTCTTTGACCAGGCTTTCTCTGTAGCTCTGCCCATTCCAGCACTTAGAGGGCTCCCTTGCCTGGGGTCCTTCTCTGTTGTTCGACTTGTCAGTCACATAGAGGGGCCCCCTGGCTGGGATTCTCTCTGTAAATCAGTGCATCAGGCACTGAAAGGAGCACCCTGGGTGTAGTCCTACTCTGTAGTTCGGTAAGTCAGGTATTTGATGGGCCAGTTGCTTTATTGTTCAGCTGCCGATGCTGGTGTGTGGGGAAAGAGAGGCTATGGTAATGACTTCACCTGCTACATGTGACTCAGCAGTATCTCCTTGCTTCCATGGCTGCCTAGCTTGCCTCCACCAGAATTTCCCACCACGATCTCCTCCCTCACATCCCCCCAATCCACCTCTCCACAGTCAACATCAGCTCTTGCCTTGGGATTGCTCCACAATCCCTAAACTCCAGCTCCCAGCCTGTCTGGGGTCTATATGGCTGCAGCAAGGACTGTCTGATTCTCATTCCATTTAGGCTGCCACGGATCAGCTGTTTCACTCTCAGCCTTAAATGGTTCTCCTCTGACTCAGACAATTGCCCTGCTGTAGGGATCAGATCCCTGCTTCAGTTCCCCCACCTGCTGAGCACAAGTCCAGTCCTACTAACACTCCTGTTTTTCCTCCTAGCTCCTTTGTCCTACCAAGTTTTGCGTGGTTTTTATATATTCTTTTCCACTGGTCAGGTACTCCTTCCACCCGAAGCTGGTGTTTTGCATGCGCTCCTGTGTCTGAAGGTGTATTCCTAATATATCCATGGAGAGAGATGTACTCCATGTCCACCTACTCCTCTGCCATCTTGTTCTCCCACTCCAGTGTTCTTACCTGGATAGTCTCATGGACAGAGGAGCCTGGCAAGTTATAGTCCATGGGGTTGCAAAAGAGTGAACATGACTTAGCAGTTAAACAACAACAAACGACTAAGGCATAAAGTGTAATGATTTGACTTACGTGTATTGTAAATAAAGGAGGTCTTAACATGGCCCTTGCTGGGGATTTACTGCCCCAGATAATGTCAGCTCAGAAGCCCGGGTCTCATTCACTTACCCTGTAGATCGACTTTCTCCAAGAAGTGGCCATTGTGGAGGATGTCATGGGCCAAATATTTGCAGTAAAGTGTCTGCCTACAATGTGGGAGACCTGGGTTCAATCCCTGGGTCGGGAAGATCTCCTGGAGAAGGAAGTGGCAACAAAGTATCATCCATGAACCAGGAAGTGAATCCTACTAGACAGGACTTGCCAGCATCTTGTTCTTCTTGAACTTTCCAGTCTCTGGAACTGTGAGAAATACACTTCTGTTGTTTATAAATTATTCAGTTTATGGTATTTTGTTATAGCAGCCTGAATGAACCAAGACAGAGTAGTTACTCTGTGTTTGGTGATTGGCGGTCTATGTATTAAAGATGGAAATCCTAAAGGAATAGAAATATTTAACCGAATAAAAGAGATAAAACCTTTGTAAATTAATAAATAAATTATAAGGCAAAAGAGAGACTAAGAAAGTACTTGCAATACACATTTTTCGGGTGCTGCCAACTCTAGCTGAGCATGAATGCTACAGGCCATTTCTCTTTCCTTCTGCGGTTTGTTAACTTACTCAGGCTGGCAGATGCAGACAACTCTCTCTGTGAGGTGACAGAGATCTATTGGCCTGTGGGTTGTCTGTTCTACTTCATCTGAACAACTAATCCCCCAAATCGGTTTGGTTCTAAGACTGAGGGGGAAGTTAAATATTTCGTTTTTGAACTTTTAATTGTCATTTCTATGTGGTGTCTCCAAAGAGAACTCTTAGATATTTTGAAGTGAACTTTCAAAACTTAAAGTTTTCTGATATTTGGTCTTCTTGGGATATAACAACAAAACACCACTGAATGGTGACGTCATCTCTGAGCCCCTGGCTCTGAGTCATATAGGATTGGAAGGGTCAGGATACCTCCATGCAAAAATGAATGCTTCTGTGTAAGAAATACATAGTTTAAGTGAGCTCAGTTCAAAGAAAACTCCCACATTTCCTGCTTCTCTTGGTACTATCTTCTATCCTGTGAGAATTAAGTGAAGTACCTGGGTTTTAAACCAGCAGCACCATTTCCCAGCTATGATTTCCTTTGTGACCCAGTAAACCCTCTAACTTATACATCTACTTCATAAAATTAAAAATACTTATTAATATCAAACAATAGAAGCCATTGTTTTTCTTTTGAATGCCCTGGACCTCATAACCTCATCCATAATATCACAGACCTTGAACAACTTTGGAAAATAAGCTGTGAATGGGATGTTGGAAAGACTGTTTTAAGGAAAGATAGAAGTAGAATATATAGTCACAGAGATAATCCCACTAGTAGGGATTGCCTATTGGGGTATTCTTAAAACACAGATATTTTAGAGACATAAGACAAGAAAATTCGTGGACAAGCAGGGGAAATCATCACTTCTTTTTTACAGATAAGGTAGGGCTAATTCATGTTGGAACTCTTAGAAGGATCCCCTTTGGTTATGGGGACCCTAGTATCAGCATTCAAGAAGATACCTGAGAAGGGGAAAGGAGAATAAATCACAAAGTGGAAAAGAAAACCACCATTCTAATCATCTTGTTGCATAATAAGCCACGTGAGAAGTTCGTGACATAGCACATCAATTCATTATTATTTCTCATGATCTTCTGGGTTGACATGGCTGGAAGAGCTAGGGGCAGAGGGGCACTGATGTCTACGCAACCTCTCTGCATGACAGGTTGGACTTCCCCACAGCCTGGTAATCTCAGGTAGCCTGATTTTTTGTTTGTTTGTTTGTTTGTTTTTTAACATGATGGCCAGCTTCTGCCTGAGCAAGTGTTCCAAGAGGCCAAGGTAGAAGTTGTCAGTCCTGCTGANCCTCTCTGCATGACAGGTTGGACTTCCCCACAGCCTGGTAATCTCAGGTAGCCTGATTTTTTGTTTGTTTGTTTGTTTGTTTTTTAACATGATGGCCAGCTTCTGCCTGAGCAAGTGTTCCAAGAGGCCAAGGTAGAAGTTGTCAGTCCTGCTGAAGACTGGGTCCAAACCAGCATAGTATCTCTCTGCCATTCTGTGTTGGTCAATGGCTAGACACAGGTCAGCCTAAACTTAAGAGGAGGGGAATTTAATCCCACTTGGATGGAAATAGTGTCAAAGAATTTGTTACCATATTTAATCCACCACCACCATCAAGATGGTCTTGAAGGATGAAAGAAGATCCAATTAGAGCCTGAAGGAACTAAGTAGAAAGGATGAGGGTATGTAGTTGTGATTTCAATAATAGGGGAGGGAGATAAGAAATTTGGAGATGTTTCGGAGAGATGAGGACCCCACAGCAATGGTTTAAATGTTGAAAAGTGAGATCTGTAAAAGGGATTAAATGACATCAGATTGATTTGGCCTCAAGCAGGGAAGACTGAGGAGTAACTGAATAATCATCTTCAAATATATCGGGGTTATTACAAAAAAAAGATGCATGGTACTGAAAGTTGAGCAAAATGGGACTGGGCNTGAGGACCCCACAGCAATGATTTAAATGTTGAAAAGTGAGATCTGTAAAAGGGATTAAATGACATCAGATTGATTTGGCCTCAAGCAGGGAAGACTGAGGAGTAACTGAATAATCATCTTCAAATATATCAGGGTTATTACACAAAAAAGATGCATGGTACTGAAAGTTGAGCAAAATGGGACTGGGCTGAAAACACTAATGATTTACCCACCAAGAAATGGGTATCTTTGGGACCTGGAAGAAAATCTGCTTTCTGAAGCTACTTAAGGAGAACACATTATAGAAGCCTGTAAAACAATTAGGATTAGTTATACTGAAGATGGACTTCTCATGTAGCACTAGTGGTAAAGAACCCGCCTGCCAATGCAGGAGACACAGAGATGTGGGTTCCATCCCTGGGTCGGGAAGATCCCCTGGAGGAGGGCATGGCAACCCACTCCAGTATTGTTTCCTGGAGATGCCTATGGACAGAGGAGCCCGGCAGGTTACGATCCAAGGGCCACAAAGAATCAGATATGACTGAAGTGACTTAGCATGCATGCACACATGCACGCATGCATACTGAAGACAGACATATTGACCGGACCTTCTTTTTTCTTTGTAGAAGAGCTATTTTTTCAAGAGAAACCTTGCATGAAACCATGAATGAAAAGTGATGCTGTCTGTGTTAAGCCAATGGTATAGCCCTAGTGACGTTTACTCTCTTCCCAACACTTAATATCCCAGGTGGCCCTAAGATCACCATAGGAGACACAAGCACACTGTTAAAATTTGTTTGAAAATAACTAAAAGCAATAAAGAGCTTTCTAACTTTCTACAGAGAGTTATGGATGGGTGGAGATCTTTTTTAATGGCAGTTCAGCCTTGAGGATTTTGTGAAAGGGCCGTATTCTTTCCTTGGTTCATTTTTTTGTTGTTTTGTTTTGACTGTGCTGGATCTTCATTGCTTCATGGGCTTTTCTCTAGCCGAGGTGAGTGGGAGGCTGCTCTCTGGTTGTTGTGCATGGGCTACTCATGGCAGTGGCGTCTCTAGTGGAGCACAGGCTCTAGAATACAAGCTTAACAGCTGTGGAGCATGGGCCTAGTTGCTCCTCAGCATGTTGGATCTTCCCAGATAGGGCCTAAACCCACGTCCCCTGCAGTGGCAGGCAGTTTCTTTACCACTGAGCCATGTGGGAAGACCATAAAAATAAGTATAAAGAAAGAAAGCGNTCTCTGCCTGCCCAGTCCTGCCAGCTCTCTGACCCTTCATTGCCCCCGACGCCTAGAATTCTCCCAAGTCAAGCCAACCCAAGCCCCAGTGTTTTGTCCCAGCTTTTTTGGTCCCAGCCTCTTGCACTCTTTCTGGGATCCTTCAATCCCATCCTTGCACCTACAGCAGGAAATAAGGCTAGTTTCCAATGCCGTCACTCAGGATAAGGGGTGGGGATACCTGAGGAGAAAGAGAATAAGGTAAAGGCTGTGGCTTAAATAATGTTGGTAAGAGAAATTGTCCCCTTATCCCCCAAGAGTGTTGTTAACATGTTAATTCAAAATCTGAGAAGCCAAAGGGGTGGAGGAACCTATCAGATGTATTTTGACACTCTTGGCCCCCAAGTAAAGAATAAGGGACAGTCAGAAATTCTCTATAATGTTCTGAGAGCACTTATCACAAAAGTCATTCACTCAGGATCTATGTTATATGTCTCTGAGGAAAGAGTTACTGCTTATAGAAGCAGAGTCTATCCTTTTTCTCCAGCACGGGGACTATGTGCTCAATCTGGGCAAGGGTTAACCACTGCAGGAGATTATATCAAGTTTGGGTTTAACTTTTAAACAAGATGCTAGGGGGCATGTCTTAACTTCATGCTGCATTGTAAATTTAGAGTCTGGGTGTGGAAGCTCCGCTCCCTGCTTTATAATCTACACAGGTGTGCAGAGGACTTCAAAGCCAGTTCTAGAAGGAGGCTGCTGAGAATTACCTTTGGGGGAAAAAAAGAAAGAAATCCCACAGAGCAGATGACAGGAGAAGTGAACTAAACCCTCCTGTAGTAACTGCCTTTGCATTAATTTACAAATTCCAAAATCTTTTGTGCTTTTGCTCAAGAATGGGGACTTCCCCATTCCAGAGAATGATTTCAGATTTGATAACCTCTATTCTTTTCTGAAAGTGACTCAAATTGAAAGTCTGCCCTGGAAAATTTTGCCAATGAGGACACATACTCTCAGTCCAGCCTAGTACATGCTACCTTCTTAGACGTTGTTTCTTGCCATTATACTAACCATCAGCTATAATATTACAGTGAAGAACATATGTAATATGTGGTCACTTAGCCTTTGCTGCTCTCCTTTAAAATCAATTAAATTAATGAGTAGAGCATCCTTTTTAAAAAAATGAGATGATTTTGCTGAATTCACTACTGTTCAATAGGGTATATACACTTGGATGTGTATTTTTCAGTAATAATGTTAAGGCTTGATTGCAGTTATTGTATGAAAAGAATTCCTCCTTCTAAATGTCAATACTTGAGTCCTACTAAAAGCTAAGGGGGAATTTATGCATTTAGCCTAAAGCACATTTTACTTCTTGGTATTTTTGACGATTTGTGGCCAATGAATCATGAAAATGAAATCTTAAAACCTCAAGAAACCAGCAGAAACCAAGCTAGGTAATTAGCATATTTCACATTAATTATTCCCATCCCACTCCAAAATGAAAATGTTTTGTTTTCCCCAATTTGCCTGCTTTTTTCAATTATTGACATTTGAGGAATTTTCTGATGAAATTGCTCATTCTACTGAGGGCAAGATCACTGACCCTGGAGTTTGGAAAACTCTGTTTAGTTCAGTTAATCTCTTTCTTCCTCAGAGAACAAGAAAGATAGTCATTTTTCTCATTTCATCGAGGTTTCTTACCTTTTTTTTTTCCCCTTGGAAAGATGACTTCTACTAGATTGTTTCATAACTGTAACAGATAGGACTTTAAAAAAGTTTAACCTCTAACAACTTTCTGGTGGAAGCCTCCACCAAGTTTAGTCATTCATTTTCTAGGCAAAGACAATTCAATGCATGTAGCTATTTGTCGTCATTACATTCTAGCTCACCCCATAGCTGGGCTACCAACACCCTATTTAATATTCTCCACCACTTATTCTTAGCAATTTTTACTTATTCTTGCTAATTATTCCTAATTTCTTTTAATTGGAGGGCCTTTAAATTTTTCAGTTTCTTGTGGCAGACTCTTCCTTTTCTTTCTGTGTCAGTTCTCCCCTTCTTCCTGGTAATAGGACCTACTTCCGTTAGAGCAAAATACAGTGTCCACCCTCTTTTCCTTCCCNTTTTTACTTATTCTTGCTAATTATTCCTAATTTCTTTTAATTGGAGGGCCTTTAAATTTTTCAGTTTCTTGTGGCAGACTCTTCCTTTTCTTTCTGTGTCAGTTCTCCCCTTCTTCCTGGTAATAGGACCTACTTCCGTTAGAGCAAAATACAGTGTCCACCCTCTTTTCCTTCCCCCAAAGAAGAACTACATTTCCCAAGCTCCCTTGCAGCTAGTTGCAATCATGTGACTAAGTTCTCACTAACAGATAGAGCATGCATTGTATTTGTTTCTGTATAAGAACACTGTTCACCTGCCACGTCTTCAAGAGAGGCTGGGACCTGGACGTGGCACTGATGAGCCAACCGTAGCCATGCAAAAAGACAACATCCTAGCTGACAGGAAGACCTTGAAAGTGAAAGAAACCTTAGGGCTTGAATAAGCCACACACCTCCCCTGGACCACCTGCCTGTGGTCTTACCTGCCTGGACTCTTACATGAGAGAAAAATAGATTTCTCTTATCTGAATGAGCGTATCTCGAAGTCTCTTTGTTGCAGTGGCATAACTGATACCCTAACCCTGACTAATATATTTTTTAAGCAAGAGAAGGTGCTCCCACTGTGCTCTGTGCTATTCAGATCTTACTTGGAGTGTAAGTGAGTCACATTATAAGAGCAGAAATACAAAGCCGAAGTTTTTCAGATAAAATCAACAGGAACGGTGAGGGAGTCAGAGAAGAAGAAACTGGAAGAGAAGTCTCAGAGGACAAGCGCTGTTTTTAGTTATCCAAAGGGCTAGCATGTGGAATGACTCCCCTCATTCTGTGTGGTTTTAGTGGGTAGAAGCAGGACTCAAGGTGAAAACAGACTTTGCTTGAGACAAAGAACATTCCTGGCTGTCAGCTCTGCCTAGAAATGGAAAGGGCTACCCTGGAAGCATTGAGCGCCCTGCCTGTGGAGACATCTTAACGGAGCATGGATAACCATTTGGCTGGACTTCATAATGACTGTGTGTCTTGCACATATATTATGTAAGTCATCTCGAATTCTCGGAATAACACTAAAAATTATACATATTTTACCTCTATAGGTTAGAAAGGGAGTCTAAGTCTCAGGCAGGTTAAAACTTACCGAAGGTCACAGAGCTAGTTAATAGCATAGCCCACGTTCTTTCCACCAATCACTGTTAAAGTTGACTTACAAAATGGCTTAAAATTTTTTTTCCAAACCTGACATTCTATAAGTTCTCTGGAAAACTGTCTTTCCAGAATTTGTGCTTAAATTCTGAGGACTCAGAGCCAGACATCTCCTAAAGGTCAATGTGCCTAATCTCCTACGTTTTAACCCAGTTGACAACTTACTTCAAGTCTTCCTTTTTTAGGCAGAGATTGCCAGCCAATCACCAACCTTTTTTTCCCTTCTTTTTTGGCACACAATGAAAAGGCATTTTCCGGTTTCCCTTGCAGTGGAATGTGAGCAAAAATGAGGTAGGCCACTCCCAGAGCTGGCTCACAAAAACCTCTCGTATACTTTCTTCTGCTGTAGCTGGATATAGGCACGTGGTGTGAACTTGAAAGCTGAATGTTGAAGTTGGAGAACTTCTGCCTTAGTGTTAAACAGAGCCTCCTGGCAAGCTGAAGCTGCTTTGGACTGTGTGATGAGGGAGGCATAAGCTTACTGTGTTTGGGCCATCTTTGTCTCCAGAGTCTATTGGTGATAGCAGTTAGCCTACCTCTGTATTGCAGGCTTCTCTGATAGCTCAGTTGGTAAAGAATCCGCCTGCAATGCAGGAGATCCTGGTTCGATTACTGGTTCAAGAAGATCCCCTGGAGAAGGGATAGGCTACCCTCTCCAGTATTCTTGGGCTTCCCTGGTGGCTCAGGTAGTAAAGAATCAACCTGCAATGTGGGAGACCTGGGTTCAATCCCTAGGTTGGGACTATCCCGTGGAGAAGGGAAAGGGTACCCACTCCATGGAGAATTCCAGGGACTGTATAGTATAGTCCATGGGGTCGCAAAGAGTTGGACATGACTGAGCGACTTTCTCCTCTGTTAATACTCTTCATTTTCAGCCACTAAATTTTAAGATTTGTTCACTCAGTCATAGGACTATGCCCAGGGTCATGGTGTTTATCAGCAACTCTACTAGCCTAATCCTTTTGACGCTGCAGATATTCCACACTTTCTGACTTTAAAAAAAGTAGAACTTTTATATAGACTGAGTCACTTCAGTCGTGTCCAAATCTTTGCTACCTCATGGACTGTAGCCTGCCAGGCTCTGCTGTCCAGGACATTATCCCAGCAAGAACACTGGAGTGGATTGCCATTTCCTTCTCCAGAAGATCTTCCTGATCCAGAAATTGAACCTGCATCCCATACTCTTGGCTGGCAGATTCTTTTACCACTTGGACCACCTGGGAAGCCCAAACTTTAATATAGTTCAACCTAAAATAAGAAAAGGTAATCTGATGCCTTCCACCTCTCACTCTTTTGATCCCCCACACAACCCAGCTCAGCTGATAAACAGGGATCACCTTCTTTATAGAACAGTGCCAGGGAAGCTTCAAATACAGACTACCCTTGACAAAGGTTTGCCACATGTTTGCTAAATGGAGTCCCATGGTCCAGTCCACTGGTTTATGCTACTAGATGCTTCGCTTTTTCTTTCTTCCTCTCCCTTCCTTCACAATCAATTTGAAAACCAATTTGGCAGTTTCTTAGAAAGTTAAACATACACCTACTCAATGATTCAGCCATCTTATTGCTGCATATACAAGAGAAATAAAAGCATATATCCATACAGAGACTGGTACAAACATGTTTCTGGTACCTCTGTGTATAATAGCCAAATAGATAAGAGAACTCAAAGATTTATCAATAGGCGAATGGATAAACAAATTGCGGTATGCCCATATAATAGCAAAGTTCTCAGTCATAAAAAGAAATGCATTAGTGATACACACATCATGGGTGAATTTCAGCACAATTGAGTTAATGAAGCCAGACAAAAAGAATGTACATACAGAATGATTCTATTTGCATCAAATTCCAGAAAGTGCAAACAAATCTGTAGTAATTGAAAGCAGATCTTTCTATCTGACAGAGGTCAGAGAGGGGTGGGAGTGAGAGATTACAACACTGTAGGAAAAAACCCTTGGGGGTGATTAATACATTCAGCATCTCAGTTGTGGTGATGAGTTCATAAGTATATATCCATGTCAGAAACACATCAAATTGTATTCTTTAAATACAGTCAGTCAATTGTATGTCAATTATACCTCAGTGAAGTTAAAAAAAATTTGACTAGAGCTGGATATGGCAAAAAATGGATATTGAGTAATGAAATTTTGGAAACACAACCCAAGATGATTATTTGTTGCTTTTTTTTTTTTTTTTTTTCTTTTTTGCCCATCCTTCCTATCTTATTCGCTTGTTCAGGTCCTTCCTTCTCTTCTTTCCAGGGAACAGTTAGTGTAAGATCACCATGTATAAGATGTCTATGGCATCAATATAATAAAGGACTTTCTGACATTTTCTCCTCTCAAAATATGCAAGGGAATGAGCTATCTCATAAAATAGGGAAACATCTATCTCTGGGATTCCCCAGCATAGACTAAATGAATACTTGACAGGGACATAGTAGCATCAGATATGATGCTGGGCCAAACAGTGGCTTCAATCTGTTTTTTTTTTTTTTTTAATAAGTCATAAAACTTTTCCTACAAATGAATAAAATCTTAGGTGGGAGACAAATATTAGAAAAGATGAAGAAGCATTTCTTAAAAACAAATTCAAGTGCTCAGAGCCCTGCCTGCTTGGCCCCATCTTTTACCTACTGTTGTAACATCTTCTTGAGTGGATGACTCTTGTTTGTTCCAGCTCTTAAATTCTATGAACATTTAGTTTCAGTGAGAGTAATTGAGGGCCATGAATGAAAAGCCAAACTACCCTAATTAGAGCAGAGGGTTGAAGTGAGGGTCTGACCACATCTTAGTCATCTGAGAAAGTGTTGCCACTTGTAATAGAGAAGGTTACATTCTTTTCAAATGAATTACAACACTGATAATCTTTTTTCCCAGAGGGAGTGTCATATAGCTACTATTTATCCAGATGTAACAGTCCTTTTTCCTCTTTGCTTTCTGGGAAAAAAACAGTAGTTCAAATAATGGTTTAGGTTAATAACAGTTTGGTCATTTTTGCTACTCTTTAGACCATGCAATTTTTTCCCCCTTTAACTCTGAACATGCCAATTGTGTTTGAATACATTTTAGCCAATAAGAGAAAGAAAGCTCTTTTTTCATACTCATAAGAATGATAAAAAGTAATCATAGTATTTACTGGTTTCCCATGCTCAGTTTCTCAGTCATGTCTGACTCTTTGCCACTCCACGGACCGTAGCTCACCAGGCTCCTTTGTCCGTGGAATTTTTCAGGCAAGAATCCTGGAGAGGGTTGCCACTTCCTACTCCAGGGTCGAACCTGCATCTCTTGTGTGTGTCCTGCATTGGCAGGTGGATTCTTTACCACTGTGCCACCTGAGAAGCACTTACTACATGCCAAGCACTGCATGATAGTTAATTTTTATGTATCACCTTGGCTAGGTACCTAGATATTTGGTTATACATGATTCTGGAGGTTTCTGTGAGTTTGTTTTCATTTTGTTTTTAACATTTCAATGATCAATATTTCCTTGAAACAGTCTGCTCCTCATACAGCTAATAAGTCAAAGTCTATTAGTTTAGGAAATTGGATTCTCCCAAACAATTATACATTGATTACAAACTTAATATTAATCTTTTCCAAATATATCCATTTAAATGTTTTATACACCTTAAAAAGCAGAAACACAATAATATTATTATAACAATTATAAGAGCTCCATGGACAAAAATTTAATTCTCTACTATCTGTGTCATCATTCTGTCCCCCTTTCTGCTCTTTTTTTCTAATACTTATTGTGGTTCTTTTAAAAAAAAGGGATATATAGTCAATGTCTGACATTATGTTAGTATCAAAATATGCTACCTAATAATTTGAGATTTGCATACATTGTGAAATGATCATCACGATGTGTCTAGTAACCATCTGTCCCCATATGAAGCAATACAATATTATCAACCATTTTCTTGATGTTACATATTATATCCCTATGACTTACTTATCATATAAATAAAAGTTTGTACCTCTGAACCCCCTTAACCTATTTTGCCAGTCTCCCACACCCCTTCCTTCTGGTAACCATTCACTTATTCTCTATATCTGTGAATGAGTTTTTGTTTTGTTTTGTTTGTTTCTTTGGTTTGTATTTTAGATTCCACACGTAAGTAATATCATGTAGTATTTGTCTTTCTCTGTTGGACTTATTTCACTTAGTGTAATACCCTCTGGATCTAACCATGTTGTCACCAATAACATAATTTATTTATTATGGCTAAGTGATATTCCATTGTACATATATATGTATATATACACACACACATCTATGTATATGTGCCATACACTACTGTTATGAAGACTCGTGTACACCACATAGTCTTCCATTCATCTGTCAATGGACACAGGTTGTTTTCATATTTAGGCTACTGTAAATAATGCTGCAATGAACATGGGAATTCATATATCCTTTCAAATTAGTGTTTTCATTTTCTTCAAGTAAATATTAAGAAGTGAAATTGCTCAATCATATGGCAGTCTTCTTTTTAATTTTTTGAGGAATCTCCATACTGTTTTCCACAGTGGTTGCACTACTCCACATTCCTGTCAACAATACATAAGGATCCCCTTTATTTCACATCCTCACCAACACTTGTATTTTTATTGTCTTTTTGATGATAGCCATTCTGATAGGTGTTAGATGGTGACACACTGTGGTTTTAATTTACCTTTCACTAATGGTTAGTGACACTGAGTATCTTTTCATGTGTCTATTGGCTATCTGTATGTCTTCTTTGAAAGATGTCTAGTCATAGTCATGTCCTCTGCCAATTTTTTAATCAGGTTTTTTTTGGGGGGGGGGAGGATGCTGAATTGTATAAGTTCTTTGCATATCTTAGATATCAACCCCTTGTGAGATATATCATTTGCAAATATCTTCTCCTATTCAGTAGGATACCTTTTTGGTTCCTAGATAGTTTCTTTCACTGTGTAAAAGCTTTTTAGTTTGATGAAGTCACATTTGTTTATTTTTACTTTTGTTTTTTTGCCTGAGGAAACAGATCCAAAAATATACTGCTAAAACTGATGTCAAAGAGTGCACTGCCTACATTTTCTTCTAGGAATTCTGTGGTTTCAAGTCTTATGTTAAAGCTTTGAATCCATTTTGAGTTTTGCTTGTGTGTATATGGTGTGAGAAAGCAGTTCCATTTGATTCTCCTTCATCTGTCGAGTGTTCCCAATACCACATATTAAAGAGGTTGTCTTTTCCACATTGTATATTCTCGCCACCTTTGTTGCAAGTTAATTGATCATATAAGTGTGAGTTTATTTCTGGCTCCCTATTCTATCTCATTGATCTATGTATATGTTTTGTGCCAGTAACATACTGTTTTGATTACTGTAGCTTTGATGAATAGTGTGAAATCAGAGTGTGATACCGCTAGCTTTGTTCTTCATTTTTCCTTTTTTAACTGGAGGATAATTGTTTTACAATGTTATGATAGTCTCTGCCACACATCAACATCAATCAGTCATAATTAAATACATATTCCTTCCCTCTTATCCCTCCTCTGCTCCCCATTTCACCCCTCTGGGTCATCACAAAATGCTAGGCTGGGCTGCCTGTGTTATGCAGCAGTTCCCACTAGTTATCTATTTTACATATGATAATGTCATATGTCAATGCTACTTCCTCAATTTGTCTTACCTTCTCCTTCCCTTGTTGTGCCCAACAGACCATTCTCTATATCTTTGTCTCCATTTCTTCTCAGTAAATAGGTTCATCAGTGGGGCTTCCTTGGTGGCTTAGATGGTAAAGAATCTGCCAGCAATGCAGGAGATTTGAGTTTGATCCATGCGTTGTGAAGATCCCCTGGAGAAGGCAATGGCTACCCACTCTAGTATTCTTGCTGGAGAATTCAATGGACAGAGGAGCCTGGAGAGCTATAGTCCATGGGGTCACAAACAGTCAGATATGACTGAGAGAGTAACACTTTCAGCACTTTTTAAGATTCCATATATATGTAATAATATGTGATATTTGTTTTTCTCTTTCTGACTAACTTCACTCTGTATCATAGGATAAAGAAGTTGTGGTACACATATACAATGGAATATTGCTCAGCCATGAAAAGGAATGAACTTGGGTCAATTGTAGTGAGGTGCGTGAATCTAGCTATGTTCTTATTTCTCAAAATTTCTTTGGTTATTTGGGGTCCTTTTGTGTTTCCATACAAATTTAGAATTATTCTTTCTATTTCTATGAAAATGCCATTGATATTTTGTTCAGTTCAGTCACTCAGTCATGTCTGACTCTTTGCGACCCCATGAATCACAGCACGCCAGGCCTCCCTGTCCATCACCAATTCCCGGAGTTCACTCAAACTCATGTCCGTCAAGTTGGTGATGCCATCAGCCATCTCATCCTCTGTCGTCCCTTTTTCCTCTTGCCCCTCATCCCTCCCAGCATCAGGGTCTTTTCCAATGAGTCAACTCTTCACATGAGGTGGCCAAAGTACTGGAGTCTCAGCTTTAGCATCATTCCTTCCAAAGAAATCCCAGGGCTGATCTCCTTTAGAATGGACTGGTTGGATCTCCTTGCAATCCAAGGGACTCTCAAGAGTCTTCTCCAATATCACAGCTCAAAAGCATCAATTCTTTGACATTCAGCTTTCTTCACAGTCCAACTCTCACATCCATACATGACTACTGGAAAAACCATAGCCTTGACTAGATGGACCTTTGTTGGCAAAGTAATGTCTCTGCTTTTTAATATGCTATCTAGGTTGGTCATAATTGAATCTGTAGGTTGCCTTGGGTAGTATGGTCATTGTAACAATATTAATTCTTTTAATATATAAATATGAATTTGTTTGTATTTTCAATTTATTTCATCAAAGTCTTACAGTTTTTGAATATAAGTCTTTCATTTCCTCTGGTTAGATTTATTCCTAGGTATTTTATTCTTTGTGATGCAATTGGAAACAGAATTTTCTTAATTTCTCTTTCTGATAGTTTGATGTGGGAAGGCTGGTATGAGACTTTGTGGATCCGTCTGGGGTTCTCAGAGGCCTGTTATGAAAAGTCATGTCATGAGAGCAGAGAAGCAACCATATTGGCAAGTCTCACTTCCTTTTGCTGGTAACTGCTCCAGAATATTCATACTCCGTTGTAGAGAATAAATGCATTTTCCAACTCCAAGGACTAAATTTTACAAAACTAGAGAAAGTAAAGACTCCTGTCTTTGTGTCATTTGAAATCACTTAATTAACATATAAAACCAAATTCTAAAGAATAAAATGTGTGCAAAGAGGATAATTTTATATTCTGGAGGAAAAAGAAACCTGGAGAGAGGAGAAATTCAGAGTTTGAGCAATTGTTCCCACTCCCCATCTTGTGTGTGTGTGTCTTTTAAACAACATTTTAGATAGAGTGCAGACTTCTACAGTTGAACTTAAACAAAAAGTTAAGGCAACTGGGAATCACATCTTAATGATGTGATCCAAGAATAATCTGAGAATCCATAAGGGACTCATTCTGTATTGGATTTCTGAGAGTCGGCAGAAAGGACCCGAGCTTGTAACCCAGTGACTGATGCCTGCCATCAGCAGCAAGTCCATTCCTTTCCTCCCTTGGAGGCTGAGACAAATTTTGCCTCATTCAACAAGCTCTCAATCATTTTCATGAAGTCAAGACTTCAAATGGGGCATGATTATAACTCTAATAGCTTTTCCAGGTAGAACTGATTCAAGTGATGTGGGATCTTGGCAGAAGCTTAATTACTTCAGGGTAATGATGTGAAACTCAGTGAGGGGCCAGTTTGGGCATTGCTGGCTATTATATGCAATAATTAACATGACTAAGTGTGCTACTTTAGAAACTCTTTAACCCCCCCTCTTTGTACTAATATTTGGAGCTGGTCTTCTGAAACTATTGTTTGAGTAGTGTTTCCTTCCCCTCATTTCCCATTGTAGGGCAGGATACTTTCCTGAGAATACAAGTATCTTTATGCACTGATTAAAACCGATTTCCTGAAAATATTTTTTTCAGAGATAAATCAGAAGAAGGACTTCTTTGTTCTCTTCATCATCTTTCTCTTGTCTCCTTTCCATGTTTATTTATTTTTGCTGCCTTTTCCATTTCTGTGTGATTCTATGCCTCTTCAAAGATGAATTTAAGTTTTTGAGCACTGATGTAAAAACTTTAGCCAATGATAATAACAACTTATGTCTAGCCTGATGACCTACTGTGCCAAGAATTGCTGTAAGTGCTTTACTTGTCTTATTTTATGTCATCAAAATAACTATATGATTTTCATTTTGCAGATAAAAATACAAAAGTCCACATGGATTAGGCATCTTGCCCATAATAGTAGAACTAGTAAGAAACAGCACAGGAGTTGAATCTAGGTGGTCAGTGACCCCACAGTGGGAGCTTTTCCGTACTAACTTCTACTGAATCTGGTAGTTGTGAAAAGCACAAAATAAGTCATTCCTGAAAATGGATATACTGCAACTTTCACATTTTGGGGTTTATTATGTGCCAGGTCTACCTTGCAGGCTCAGAGAACAAGATCTGCCTCCAGCCCTCAAGGAGTCATGTCCTTCTGGAAGCAATTATAGGAGTGGGAGGTAACTCTATGGTGGCAAACCCCTGAAAATGTCTTTTAAAATAATGTTAATTTGGTCAGTAATACAGATTTGATATGTGTCTGAAAATCCAGGCAATTTCAGCTACTGGATTGCTTCCTGCAAAAGTATGAAGATGAGCCATGGGATATTACATAGATGATAGCTTCACTCTTATCTCCCATGTATATCCTGTGGTCAGATGAAAAACTTGTGAGTTCCAGAATCCGTAGACCTGGCTTGACATTTTTGCTGGGTTCTTTACTTGCTGTGTGACCTTAAACCATTTACTCAGACTCTCGGAACTTCTGTGTCCTCACCTATAGGAACAGTTGATAACAGATCTTACCTTCTCTGCTTTTGTTTTTAGACAGCTAACTTTTTCTATTCTGTTTTAAAAATTATTTTTGGCTGGGCTCAGTCTTGACTGCTGTATGCAGCCTTCGTCTAGTTGCGGCAAGCAGGGGCTCCTCTCTAGACGTGGTGCACAGGATTTCTCATACTGGTGGCTTCTGGTTGGGGAGCACAGGCTCTGGAGCAGGCTCAATAGTTGTGGCTCATGGGCTCAGTTGCTCCGAGGCATGTAGGGTCTTCCAGGACCAGGGATCTAACCTGCATCCAATGCACTGGCAAGCAGACTCCTAACCACTGGAGCACCAGGGAAGTCCTAGCAAACTTTTTCTTAAAGAGAGAGAGAAAAGTAAATATTTTAGGTTTTGCTGGCCATGCAGTCTCCGCCACAGCTACTCAGCTCCACCTGTGTAGTACAAAGGTTACCATAGACAAAATGTAAATGATGGATGTGGCTCTGTTTCTGTAACGCTTTATAAGAACAGATGGGCTAAATTTGGCTCCCAGGCTATAGCTTGCCAACCCTGGGAGCAGAACACTAAATGAGATGTTGAAAGGAAAAAAACAAAAGCAAAAAACCCAACACATAAGAGTTTTTGGTATACTGTAGGCACTTAATAACTATTCATTTTCCTTCCTTCTTGCAATTTATTCCATTAGGATAATAGATCACAAAACTGCAAGCAACCATTGGATCTTTCTCTTGAGGTGCTCACAGGCCACCTGGAGCAACGAGACACAAGTTGCTCAGTTGTGTCCAACTTTTTGCGACCCCGTGGATTATAGCCTACCAGGCTCCTCTGTCCATGGGATTCTCCAGGCAAGAATACTGGAGTAGGTTGCCATTTCCTTCTCCAGGGGATCTTCCCAACCCAGGGATCCAACCCAGGTCTCCCACACTGCAGGCAGATGCTTTAACCTCTGAGCCACCAGGGAAGCCCTATAGAAATATATACAGCAATACAATTTTGCAAGTGCCAGTTGTGAGGGCAACAGGGTAACCATCAAGTTAGAGGAATTGATTGAATGGTACAGCTACCTAAGAGAAATAGTTACTGTTATGCAAGGAAAGAAGAAAGAACTTCCAGGTAGGAAGGGGAATGCTCTAAATATTTTCAGAGGAAGCTGAGTAGAACTGTTTGTCTGGGGAAGACAGGTGCATATGAGAAGAGTGAGTGGAGGCCAAGTTTCAGTAGGGAGATGAGGGCCTGAATGTTAGGTTCAGGAGTTTGCATCTTAATTCCGTAGATATCAATCAATGGTGGTTGAAGAGAACACAGAAGGCACTCAACAGATATTTGTTGAGTGAATGAATCCATTGGAGGTGAATTTACATGATGGTTGGGCAGAAAATGGCAAACAAAAGATCAGAGGATAAGGATTCAGACCAAGGTGATGACAATGAGAATTGGCCAGAAAGGATGTATGGAAAGGACACTGAGAAGGAAGGATTGACATGACCTGATGACCGAACTGCAAACAAGAGACAGGACTAGCTAATGGTGATGTCAAGTAAAATCAGGTGGCCAGGAGAACTGAGTCACCATGATAGAATAAAGGATATCAGGGAGGCTGCTTTTTGGAGGAAAAGTCACAAATTAGTCTTCAGTACTTGAATTTAGCGTTCCTGAGGAACATCCAAGTGGAAATGTTTTGTACAATAAGATGGGCTCAAGAAAGAAATTGAAGCAGGAAGCAGAGATTTAGACATCAGCCTCATAAAGTAATGGCTTGTAAGAACGGATGGGGTCTTGACTCTGGATGAGATCTAAAGATCGAAATAGGGCCCTGGTGTAGGGACCGAGTCAGAGACAAGGGCTTTCTTCAGAAATTTAAAGTCATCCCTCTAGTTCAAAGTGAATTTTATTGCAATAAAAGCACAGAGAGATTGCAAAGTCTCCCAGCACTTTTTAAAACCTAAAAACAAAGATCAGAAAAGGAATTAGATAAACCCTGAGATTCTGATGTCCAGAAACTACTCCCATGCAATACTGAAGAAAAGACACTTATTGCACTTCTGAACTCTTAAAAGTTCTGATACGTAAGACTAGAATAATTTCTTTGAGTTCAGTTAATAGAAGACATGGAATTATGTCACCAATAATGATGATAAAACAGCTCTAAGAATCTCAACATTTCTCCAAATGCGCTTAATCCAATCATTACTTAGCAAAGCTACTTTCAGATATAGTTCTGGATAGGTTGCTCTGTTAGAAGAATACAATTTTATGTTGAATCTTCAACAGTTCTCGGGAGATCTCATGTCTGATTCTCTTGTCTTGCAACTTCTTATGCTACTGCCATGAGGAAGGAGATGTGATCCAAGATGCAAGAGAAAAGGATCCTTCTAGAATAGAGTTGTCATTATATTTTCTCCAATAAAATCATAAAGTGTCACCTAGAGACATTGCATCCAACTTTGTTAGGACACCAGCTTTTTATTAAATCAGTAAGTTGGAGAGAATTCAATACCCCACTTTCTTTTTTTTTTTTTTTTTACCTTTTTGGATTTTATTTTATTTATTTATTTTTTTAATTTTTATTTTTTATTGAATTCTCTCCTACTATTATTGTATTATTGTCTATTTCTTCCTTCAGATCTGTAAGTGTTCAAAATACTGAGATGGTCCAAAGTAGGATATATGTATATTTGCAATTATTATATCTTCTTAATTAATTGAAAAAAAAATAAATAAATCAGTAAGTTGTGGGGAAACATGTCACCATCGGAAACAGTTTTCGAAGTTGTTTATTTTCCTCTTTATATTTACCTACTTCTTGACGCCAATGAATTACATTGTATTTATGTCATTGCTGGGTCAAAGCACATCTTTCAATGAAGGAATCATAGAATTTTAAAATCTAGCTCCCAGAGCTTGCCAAGTTTAAACTTCTAATTTTTTAAAGAGTGAAAACTAAGACCCAGAGGGACTGAATGCCTAAAAATGACTCAGTCAGGAAGCTGTGGAGCCAGGTCTGGAACCAGGAGTCCTGGCTCCCAGCCTGTTAATTTAAGTGCATCTTTCCATAGATTCACTATGGGCATGGGTGATTCTCATTCAATTGTGGGAATTTACAAAAAGCATTTAAGCCACAGCCACTTTAAAGATGGAGGGTTTGTAATGGGAATGTATCCACTAGGCCCACGTTTTAACACCTTTTGAAAAGTTGGGACAGCATCCGAAAGCTCTGTTTGGAGACCTGGTTAATTCAGAGGGAAAAGCAGAAATCTTAAGAAGTCATGCATAATCCATTTGCCTGGGAACACGAAGGGGACCTGAGAGCCAGCCCTGAAACCTTCGTATTTAAAGCAGTTGTCCGCAGACATAATGCCCTTAGCTTGATCAAAGGGCCGGGCCACACAATCCCAGGAAGAGGAAGGCTGACAAGGGGGGAGGGCCCCTTTGTCCAGGAGGACTGAAGGCCTGGAATCCGGATGCCTAAGCAGGCAGGGCTGTGGGCCTGTGCAGGGAGGGGCCGAGGGCCAACCTGTCCCCCAGATTCCTCCCCCTGCCCTCTGCTGGGCCGACACCAAGAAATCCGGCAGTCTCAGAGTCCTGCCCTCTCTCACCCTGTCTCCTATCACTCTTCTTCAGCATGTTAGTGAAAAGAATTCCCCCAGCCCAAAGGCTTTGCTTGAATCATTGCCCTTTCTTTCTGCAATCAGAAAAGGTAAGCGCCCCAGTTTAACTCTTTCTTAGGTCTTTCTCTCAGCACGTGGTTTCCTAACCAAATATTTCATGTACCATTAGGGTCACATTCTTGACCTTGTTGTTTCAGGTGCCTGATAATTCTAGGCTAATAACAGCCCAGCCCACACACTGGCGGCCACCCTCCCTTTCCTCCCAGGTCCCTGGGCAGCTTTCCTGGGCCCATTTTTGTCCTGGCTTCTTCCTGGTGAATTGCTCTCCCCCTGCAGCCTCTCTTTATAAACGTGTCTGCACTGACGGCTTACATCTCAGACTCCTGCCCCTGGTGCCTTTGGTCCGTTCATTATTTAATTTTTCTTTCAGACCCCTGCCTGTCTGGTAACGTCTGCATGCTGTGATTGTTTTCATTTTTCCATTTCCAAACACCCATCATGGGCAGCCATGAGGAGAAGCTTTTAATAAGGTGTAACACTTCCCCTGCGCCTGCACAGACAGACACAGAAGCACATTAGGAAAATGCGCTTCAGACCTACCCACATTCTTCGAAGCACAGAATTTCAGTGATGAAAGGGCTTTAGGCACTGCCCTTTGACCCTACCAGCAACACCACCTTTATACCGGCTCTCCTGTTTGGCAAGTTGTTGGGAAGGGCCTTTATTTTTTTCCAGTTACTCAAACATATACACAGAAAGTAACTTCTGGTTACTTAGGGAGGGCCCCAAACCTGGCGGCTTGGGGTCCTTGTAAGAACAGGAACTTGGGACACAGGCATGTGTCTTCTTCTCCGTGAGAAGACACGGAGAAGAGAAGACAGACGTCTGCAAGCCAAGGTGGGAGACTTCAGATGAAACTAACCCTGCGGACACCTTAACCTCGGATTTCTGGCCTCCTGGTCTGTGAGAAAATAAATTTCCTTTGTTTAAGCCACCGAGACTGTNCGGAGAAGAGAAGACAGACGTCTGCAAGCCAAGGTGGGAGACTTCAGATGAAACTAACCCTGCGGACACCATAACCTCGGATTTCTGGCCTCCTGGTCTGTGAGAAAATAAATTTCCTTTGTTTAAGCCACCGAGACTGTGGTACTTTGTTATAGCAGCCCTAGAAAGCAAACACAAGCTTTAATATTCAAATGGTGTTAGTTCTATATGGACAATGGGATTAATCAAAGAGCAATTTCTGGGCAGGAAGTGGTTCTTCTGTCCCTGTATGGGTTTTTAGGTATGGAATTCTTGTTTGTTGACAAGCAGTAGATATTCAGCATGTGTTTATTGGGTACCTAGCACATGCCTGGCAGTGGGCAGAGACTCAGAAGTCAATGACTCTGTCTAGATTCTAGATGAGGTTAGCAGCTCACTTTGGCAATGGATGTGTGTTGATATGGAGTCCCAAAGACACCTCCTCCCTAGGGCCTAATGTGTGCATCATGACAAGGTTTTTCTTCTTTGGTTGCTAGACCATTTGCTAAAGTATTGCTGTTGTTCAGTCGCCAAGTTGTGTCCGACTCTTTGAGACACCATGGACTGAACACCAGGCCTCCCTGTCCCTCACCATCTCCTGGAGTTCACCCAACTTGATGTCCATTGAATCAGTGATGCTATCCAACCATCTCCTCCTCTGCTGCCCTCTTCTCCTTCTGCCTTCCATCTTTTCCAGCATCAGGGTCTTTTCCAATGAGTTGGCTCTTTGAATCAGGTGGCCAAAGTATGGGAGCTCTAGCTTTAGCATCCGTCCTTCCAATGAGTATTCAAGGTTGACTTCCCTTAGGGTTGACTGGTTTGATCTCCTTACTGTCCTAAAGTATTAAGTGCAACTATATAAAATTGTTGTTGTTTTTTAGCATAAGTTAAAAAGCCCTACTAAATGTGAGTTTGCTAGATTGCATCCTGAAACAGAAAAAAGAGACTAGTGAAAAAAATTATGAAATCGAAATAAAATAGTTTGCTTAGTAGTAATATACTAATATTAATTTTGTAGTAGGCCAAATGTGCCATGCTTATGTGATCTGTTAACATTAGGGGAAACAGTGGGTATATATAGAATGCTTTCAGACAATTTTTGTAGCTTTTCTATAAATTGTTTTCCAAAATAGAAATGCATTTTAAAAAATATTTGAATATTAACCATTTTACATAGTATAATAAAGTCTAGAGGGCTTGAATATAAAGTAGACTGCTGATTCAATCTCTTAATTATACAGTAATGAGATTTATGTTTGAAATTTAAGTTTTACCTATAGTTGTTTTAAAACGATTGACTAAGTATGTGTACCTTGGATGCCTAGTCAGTCTAGGTAAGAGAACTACATAAGCTGACCTTCAAAGACAGAGAGCCCAATGGCCGCTACCAAGGGACTGCGTTGAGTAAGACCTGCTGTTCAGCTTCACTGTCCTGTCTGATTGAGAAAAAAGCCAATTTCTCGAGGACTCTATGCTACTGGAATAACTGAGTCTCTCTGCTCTTCTTGGCAGTCAGTGGGCACCCAACATGGCCTCATTCAAAGAAAGGATATCACTTTCAACTCCCTTCTTTAGCTGAGATCCTGTTTTTATTTCCCATCAGGTCATGAGAAGACAGAGGATTATGCTATACCCCTTTATGGGGAGTCTAGATTCTCCTTTAGAGGGAAAAAGAAAATTTATCCTTAATCAGACCAACACCACAGGAAATACTTGTTTTGTTCAGCTGGTAAGCATTTAAACTTTTTATGAATTATTCACTACATTTTTAAATTGGGAAGCCTCACAAAAGTATCTGGATATTAGGCTTTTCTTGAACCATTATAAATTCTAGCAAGAGAGACCTGTATTCCTACATGGGAAAGATTGGCTGGAGCCAAGGAACCACTGTGCCCTTGCAGGGGCAACATGCCCTCCATTTCCTATAACCCCCATACAGCTCCTTCTGTTTATAAATGCTGCTTGCTCCATGGCTTTAAGCATTTGAGCTTACAACCTAGATCAGTGTTTNATTATAAATTCTAGCAAGAGAGACCTGTATTCCTACATGGGAAAGACTGGCTGGAGCCAAGGAACCACTGTGCCCTTGCAGGGGCAACATGCCCTCCATTTCCTATAACCCCCATACAGCTCCTTCTGTTTATAAATGCTGCTTGCTCCATGGCTTTAAGCATTTGAGCTTACAACCTAGATCAGTGTTTTTCAAACTACAGATTATGACCTCTTTGTGAGTCATGAAATCAGTATAGTAGATAGCCAACACTAAAAGAAGGAAAAGGGGAAGGAAGGTAATGAGAAAGAAGAGGAAGAGGAAGAAATAGAAGCTATCAGAATTTACCACCTGCAGTAAGGGTTTGTTGTATTGGATGAAATTTTGTTTCTACTGTTTTGCGTGTTGCTTGCACATAGATTATATTAGAAAATGTATTTCTCCCTATGAGTTTCAAACATGAGTTCATGTTTGAAAGCCAAGACTAATGAAAATTTAAATAATTCAACTTTTTGGTTAAGCATTTAGTTTGCTGTATTACCTTACTCTTTGTGTAACAAAGTTTTTCCTTAAATTACCTGAATACAGCAGGAGTGGGGTTTTATTTGTTATATAATCATAACTACAGAATTCAAACCAACATGATAATATCAGTTCAGTTCAGTTGATGAGTCATGTCTGACTCTTTGCAACCCCATGGACTACAGCACACCAGGCCTCCCTGTCCATCACCAACTTCCAGAGCTTGCTCAAACTCATGTCCACTGAGTCAGAGATGCCATCAAACTATCTCATCCTCTGTCGTGCCCTTCTCCTCCTGCCTTCAATCTTGCCCAGCATCAGGGTCTCTTTCAATGTGTCAGTTCTTCGCATCAGGTGGCCAAAGTATTAGAGTTTCAGCTTCAGCATCAGTCCTTCCAATGAATATTCAAGACTGGTTTCCTTTAGGACTGACTGGTTGGATCTCCTTGCAGTCCATGGGACTCTCAAGAGTCTTCTCCAGCACCACAGTTCAGAAGCATCAATTCTTTAGTGCTCAGCTTTCTTTGTAGTCCGACTCTCACATGCATACATGACTACTGGAAAAACCATAGCTTTGGCTAGACGGACCCTTGTTGGTAAAGTAATGTCTCTGCTTTTTAATATGCTGTCTAGGTTGTTCATAGCTCTTCTTCAAGGAGCAAGCGTCTTTTAATTTCATGGCTGCAGTCACCATCTGCAGTGATTTTGGAGCCCAAGAAAATAAAGTCTGCCACTGTTTCCATTGGTTCCTGATCTATTTGCCATGAAGTGATGGGACCAGATGCCCTGACCTTAGTTTCTGAATGTTGAGTTTTATAACAGGGGTCCCTGTGAATGCTTAATGAAGGAGTAGAGCGTCTAGTTGAAATGGAAGAAAACAATCTTCTTGGTAGTTTTAAAACTTAATGATCTAAGACCTATGATCCACTAGATTGCGTATTGCATGTTAGATCCTATTAAATAATAATTGGATAGATTTGGGGGGCTCCCCAGGTGGCACTAGTGGTAAAGAACCTGCCTGCTAATGCAGGAGACATAATACAGGTTCAATCCCTGGGTCAGGAGGACCCCCTGGAGGAGGGCATGGCAACACCCTCCAGTATTCTTGCCTGGGACATTCCGTGGACAGAGGAGCCTGGCGGGCTACAGTTCATGCAGTTGCAAAGAGTCAGACATGACTAAAGCAACTTAGCACACACATCGGTTTTTAGAGCAACTAATACTTTAGACTAGATCAGCACCATAGAATAGAACTTCTGTCAGTGGAAAATTTGATGTCTGCATTATACACTCTAGAAACAGCTAACCACACATGGGTCTTTATTATTCAAAATGTACCAGTGTAACTGATGACCTGGATTTTTAATTTTAATTAACTTAAAGTAGCCACATGTGTGTGTTGGACAGCATAGCTCTAGACTTCAGAATGTGTATCTTGAAAGAAGCTTGGGTCTTTTTCATTTTGCACACTAGAATGTCCATTGTCCTGATAGAATCATCTAATTCAGGCGTTGAACCCTAAAGAGCAAGGCAGGCTGCCATTCAATATGCTCAGAACAGTTTACTTTTTTGGGTCCAGATCATTGCTAGAAACAAATTTATCCAGCTTCTACATGTGAACCCTCTAAGTTCTTTTATTGTTGTTGTTCTTATTTATTTATTTTTAATTGGACTATAATTGCTTTTAATGTTATATTAGTTTCTGCTGTACAGCAGTGTGAATCAGCTATATGTATGCATATATTCCCTCCCTCCTGAGCCTCCCACCCCGCCATCAGGTTCTTATCCCCACTGATTAGTGCTTTTTCAGATTAAAAATTGCTTAAAGAAGATTATGTGATTTTTTCAACTATACAGACAAAAATATAACTATTATTTAATAATTGCAATAGTAATAATAAAAGTAATAAATAGAACAACAAGAGCAGCCACTTATTAATTGCTTACTATGTACCTGGTACTGTGAAAAGCACCTTATCCCACTTATTCACATTAATCGCATGAGGGTGCATTATCCTATATGAAGAAACTAATGCTTGAGAAGGTTATGTAATTTACAAGGTCACGCAAGTATGAGTGAATGAGGCATAATGTGACTCTGGTTCTGTCTGGCTACAAACCCCTTACTGTAACCACTGTGCTATCCCAGAAGATAAACTGTGTTTTTCATCAGAACATTATTTCCTTGATAATAGCTGAGATAAATTATTAATGGCAGTGCTAGACCAGCGCCTACCTCTTATGATTTCAAGGCATGTGCTCTCCTCTGCTTTCCCCTTATCATAGAATCTGCTTTGGCCATACTGCAGGAATTGGCCTGTATGTTGCACTGAGACAAGCATTTTTTAAATTTGGGAACCCATTTCCTCTTTAATACTAAAAATTACATCTTGCTCTATTGATCTGACGAGGTCTTCCCTGGTGGCTCAGACAGTAGAGTCTGCCTGCAATGTGGGAGACCCAGGTTCAATCCCTGGGTTGGGAAGATACCCTGGAAAAGGGAATGGTAAACCCACTCCGCCAGTCTTGCCTGGAGAATTCTACGGACAGAAGAGCCTTGTAAGCTACAGTCCATGGGGTCGCAAAGAGCCAGACACAACTGAGCCATTAACATACACATACATTGGTATAAAGACAAATACATTAATAGTCTATGTTAAACCATTTTCTTCTACCTGAAAGTCTTTTTCTTTGTGATTTTAAAAGAAATGGAAACATTTTATGAGCCCTGCAGTAGGTAGAATAAAAACCCCCTCAAAGATGTCCGTACCCTAATCTCAGAACCTGAAGATTATGTCACTTTTATGTGAATGTGTTACTTTCATGGCCAAAGGAACACTGCAGCCATGATTAAGTTAAGAATCTTGAGATGGAAAGATTATCTTGGACTATTCGAGTGGATTGTGTAGAACCCCAAGGGTTCTAAAAGGAGAGTCAGAGAAGGAAATGGGATGACAGAAGCAGCATGTTAGAGGGACTCAACCTGAGCGAGACTCGACTGGCTTTGAAGATGGAAAGGTGGAAGGGGCCACCGTGAAGTTAGGCAGGCAGCAGTGTCTGGCACCATTGCCGTGTAATGCAGGAAAGACAGAGATCGGGAGAAGTTTTTTTCACACTTCCAAGAAATCGCAGGATTCATAGTGATCGTGGAAGAGACTTCAAGCCCAACTAATGGGTGTCCCCCCCTTTTGTTTTTCCCTCAAAATGTCTGGAGACAATGAAATCGTTGGCTGGGATTGTTTACTTTCACCAGTGTTGGTGATTCTGATGCTCTGCGGAAACTATCAATACATTTGGGAGAGAATGAGCAGCATCTGGGAAAAGTGCCTGAATGAAGAGAGAAATAGAGACCAAGAAGGGAGAAGAAGGAGCAAGCGCACTAATGGGCCTGAGGATGTCAACAGGGAGAGAGAGAGATATTTATAGAAAAGAGGAAGGGTGGAAGAAAGAGAAGGAAAGAAGGAAAGAAGCAAGCAGTCTGGCAAAAAAGCAAAGCAAGTCGTGAGCCTGAAACTGAACTTCCTTTCTTTCCATAGCTGACACTGAGTAGAGTTGAACTTCACAGGCCAGAAGCCATCTGGAGATCAGCTCCAGTCCCACACCACTGCCATGGGCTGTGAGGCTGCACTCACGGGTCAGGGCAGAATGCAGCTGGAGAAACCAAGGAACTCCCATATGGTCAGAGGCTCTGCTCTCTTTACACAAAGCTGCTATTGACATCAAAGTGGCTCCCTGTGACCTGTGGTGTTCACTGTTCAAGCTCAGAGACCTCTCTTTCAGTCTCAGGGCATCTTTGTAACTGTTTAAACCAGTCATCTTTAGGGAAGTAGACCCTATGCCCAAATTCGTAATGATTTCTACGTTTTCCAGGGTGTGGGTTTTGTTTAGTTTAACGCCAATAGTCAGTTGGTTCTGGATGATCTTCTCACCTCTTGGCGTCACTTAAAAAGAAGTTTTTTAAAAAGGAGATATTTCTTTATTTGCATATATGTTTGCATATGTTGAGTATGGAAACATTTTGTGGGTACATACACAGACACATGTATACACACATACACCCACATAAGGCTTCCACATACAGTTTCTAGGAAAACAAGAGCAAAGCATTGCAGGGTATTTCTCAATAATTCAGAGTCCCTCTTTCATTTCTATTTTTATTATCTTAGAGAGCATGTCTTTCAGTGAGATACATTTCTTAGCTCTCTAGACAATTTGCTGGGACCACACTTTGATGGGCTCCTCTTACGATTTTTAATTTTACCCCTTTCAGTAGACTTCTGCACATATAATCATTCATTTCTGTAAGCTCTATCCCAGGATTTTTAAAAAAAAAAAAAAACACAAATTTTGCCTGTGTGGCTTTTAATTGTCCTCCCAAACTGTGTCTGGTATGCTGATGTCCTCCCCACGCCCCCTAGATTTAGGTTTTCAGCTTTCTCAGTTCTTTCTTCCTCGGCTGACACTGGGTGGTCTCTCTGCCTTGTCTGGTCTTAGGTATCACGAACAGCTCTGTTTTATGTTTTTCACACAGTTCACTATTCCGTCTTGGCTTAGGGACTGAGATATTATTCCTTGTGCTTCTTTCTTAATGGCTTGTAATTTTTCACAGAGGATGACATTTAAGCTTTGTCACCTTGGGTATCAAATCTGTGCATAGATAAACAGGACAGCAGTTACAGAACTTCTTTAGTCTCATTTTATATATATATATATGTATGTATATATTTCTCCTATTTTTCCTGCCCTGAAGTTAGGGGACATATTGTTGATGTATTTTAATCTTCTCTTAGATGATTTATTTAACAAGTGCTTATATTGTCCTTACCGTATAACAGGCACTAGGGCTCAATGCTTTCCACATATGAGCCAATTCCATCCCCAGGACAACCTCCTGAGGATGGTGCTGAGATTCTTCATGTTATGTAGTTGGGGAAATGGTAGCATTAAGAAGTAAGCTACTTGTACAAAATCACATGTCTGATAAGCAGCAGGGTCGGGATTCAAATCCATTCAGATCCTGTATCCAGACAGTTAACCATTGATATTATGGGGGGGAAATGGGGCATGAATTTCTTGCTTTAAGGCTTTCTGGTTAAGAATCCACTTGCCAGTTCCCTGCAGGGGACACAGGTTCTGGCTGGGGAAGAATCCACATGCCTCAGAGCAACTAAGCCCATGCACCACAACTACTAAGGCTGTGCTCTGCAGCAAGAGAAGCCTGCAATGAGAAGCCTGGGCACCACAGCGAGAGCAGCCCCACTTGCTGCAACTAGAGAAAGCTCGTCTGAAGCAACGAACACCTGACGTAGCCAAAATAAATAAGTTGATTAATTAATTAAAAATAAAAGACTTCCTAATGAGTCCGTTCAGTGTTTCCAGGACTAACATCAATTTTTGACTCTTTACATTAGACACAAATGCTTTTCTTTCCTTTTTCAAAATACTTTAGGANTTTCACTTTCATCAAGAGGCTTTTTAGTTCCTCTTCCCTTTCTGCCATAAGGGTGGTGTCATCTGCATATCTGAGGTTATTGATATTTCTCCCGGCAATCTTGATTCCAGCTTGTGTTTCTTCCAGTCCAGTGTTTCTCATGATGTACTCTGCATATAAGTTAAATAGGGGAATTCTATACAGGTGTTTCTGCAGGGAGTATTCAGTTCAGTTCAGTTCAGCTGCTCAGTTGTGTCCAACTCTTTAGGAGAGAGGAATTGTAATAGGAGTAAGCGGTTCTACTCTTTTTGTTAGTGAGAATGCATTTCTGAGGTGAGGTCAAAGAAGGAGTCTGAAGAGGGAGGTCAGAGTCTAAGGAGATATGAAATGGTGGCTCTTCCAACCTCACTGGCTGGGAGAAGAAAACCCAAGTTGCAAATGACTGATGAAGGTGGACTGTGGAAACGTTCTCCTGGTAGGATCGAAGGAGCAGGATCCAGGAGAGAACAAGATGAGGAGAGTGGATCCATAATTGCAAACCAGATGTGTATTGGCCAAAACTGAACCATAGATGTTTGCTTAGACTAGTCTGCTGTTTTTAAAATTAAGATGTTCTCACAAAGATTGGGATTTCCCATTTCTCTAGAAAAGTAAGACCTTGCTCCCCTGAGTCTGCACTCATACGTATACTGACGAGCAGGGGCTCCCTGCGTGCTGTCCCCACGGGATTGCCCCTGGCACATTCAGCTCTTAAAATTTAAAGTTAATTGAAAGTTCACTTTCAAGTAGCCACATTTCGAGAGTTTGATAGCCACACGTAACTGATGTCTACCATATTGGTCAGCACAGGTACAGACCGTTTTTATCATCACAAAATTTCTACTGGATAATGTTGCTGTTAGATCCTGTGTCCCCACTAGTCACTGCTTTCCCCTCCTTGGGGGTAGCCCCACTCCTTTCCGCTGTCTGCCTCAGTCTTCAGGCATTTCTATTTGCAACTCCCATGACACGATACTTATGTTGGGTTGGCTAAAAACTCTGTCAGTAAGTCGTGGGAACTGAAGCCTATCTCAGTTGGCCACTGACTCACTGCAGTATCTTGAATTAAGTGTGTGTGAGTGTGTGTGTGTGTGTTCTTTGCAAACAAAGGAGTAATATGAAAACGACAGAGACTGTGTGTGCGTAAATAGCATCTTATCAAGTTACTTGTGTAGAAAAGTGAGTTTCAGTGAGAGTTCTTTATTAGAGGGGAAAAACTGTAGAAAAATAAACCTAATTTTCGGTCATCTGCAGCTGCGAATACACAATGGGGTGGTCAGGGCAGAACCGAAAGGATCAAACCTGGTGAGAGTAACTAATAAGGAAGCGATGAAGAACTTGCCAGATAAAAATTAGCGTCCCATTATAATGTGGGTGGATAGAGTTCCTTCTGACTCTCCAAATATCACAGGGCTCAAGGGAGACCTGACCATGACTGAGTTTATCTGATCAACATAGAAGGCCAGCTGAGGTAAATCAGACCTGAGAGAATTGTTGGCTTTCGTCATGGTTTGGCTGACAATTCTAAATTAACCAGCCCAGCTTAAATATCCATATTATTCATGCAGGTACAGTCATTAAACATTCACCTTTGAGTTCAGTAACACACACACACACACACACACACACACAAACGTACACATCCTTTAATTTCCCAATGATGTTCCCAAGAACATAAGAGGGCTTTTAGAGTCATTATATGTTAACAAATTTGGGGTTGTGTTTTAGCAAATTTTAGCTATTTCTTCTATCTTGATTGCCTTGTCTTAAGCTCTTTTCCTGTGGAAGTGGGTGGAAAAGAGGAGAGAACCTTGAAATTCTTTGGGCAGTGAGAAAATTTTGTTTTTCAACCTGTGTTTGTTCACTGGCATCACTACGTACGTTTTCCCAGGTTTGCATATGAGAATAATTATTCCTCACTTCAGGAAATCCATTTTTTAAAAGTCCATTTGACTTCAAAGGATCCAGCACCCTTACTAGGGCAGCTCAGCTGAGGACAGCTGGCAGGAGCCCTCGCCCAGGGTGAAACTGGACTTTCCTGGTTCCTTATCTCTTGGAACTTGTGCTGGAGTCCTGGGAAGTAGGGGCTGTGCCCACCCAGTATAGGAATGTCTGTCCCTAAGGGCTGAGAGTAGGGGACAGCTCTGTCTTTCCTGGAGTCAAGACCAACTGCTCCAAACCCCAGTGCCTTTTACAGGGGCAGCAGGGTCAGGGCAACTGCCATCCTGCCCGGATATGTGACCTTAGGTGAGTCTTTTAGCATCTATGAGTTTCTGTTTACTCAGGTGTAGGGAAGCATTCAACTGAATCAGTCTCCCTTTTGATAAATATAAAAATCTCATGTCCTTATTGGATCTACATCACGGTCACTGCAAAATCAAACTTTCTCCTAAAGCATCAATAGAATTAGGATCAATGTTATACTTTGGTGAATAAAACAGAAAATGTTCACATTTGCACATGTGGTAAGAGTTAACTCTACTTAAGGGCCTCACACAGCACTTCTTAAATCATACTGGGCAGAAGAATCATTTGGGGTGGCTCATTTCAAATGCAGACTCCTGAGACTTCCCTGGTGGTCCAGTGGTTAACACTCTGAAGTTTCACTACTGGGGACATGAGTTCAATCCCTAGTTGGGGAACTAGGGCCAAAATATAAATAAGTTTTTAAAAATGCAAATTCCTGAGATTCTATAGCAGGTTTGGGGAGATGCTAGGAATCGCATGAACAATCACACCAGGTGACTCAGTGTCCAGAGGGGATATTTAGAGGAATCTTGGCACTGACTCTAAGTTTCCAGATATAGTGAAACCATGTCAGTCATGTTCAGCACAGAGTTCCAATGCACCCCGTGCCTTGTAGGGAACTCGATGTTGGCCATATGCCTTGTTAATTTAATCCCTCTAATACTTTTTGGTAACATCCAAGAAGAACATGTCAAGTTTCTTTTGAGAGCAGATATTTTTACCTGATTTGTTCACAGTTGTAGGTTTAGCAGGAAAGATATGCCTGGCACATTGAAGTCTCTTAATAAACATTTATTTAGAGACTAGATGGCTCTCTATTACACAATGATTAGAATTGCTCTTCATTTTCCAATTATGAAATTATCTGTTAGGAAATGCCTGCTGCCTCCAGAGGGTAACTGTGGCCTCCCTCATCACCCAAACCCAGTGAGAATTTACAACCCAACTGTCTCCCCATCGAGGGTGGAGGAATTTGAGAGCAGCATCTCAGTGATGCTCCTGAAGCCCCAGCTCAGCCTTCCTTCTTGAAGAGGCCATAGCGTGGGAACCCTGCTTCAACCCCTCCACTCCCCTCTCCCGCCCATCATCACTACTCTCCAGTGGCCTTCCCCAAAGCATACAGCTGCACCTGACCTCACGCTGCAGCACTGTAATCAATGAAGCTCAAAAACTGCCCAAGGAAGGACACCCTAGCATGGTGAGCAGTCCCCCTGCCATCACTCCTGTGTGGCCAAGCATCACTCTATTATCAACACCTGCTGGCCCGCCTGCCCACCCCCACTCTCCAAAGGAGCAATTCTGGCTCCTGCATCTGTGTTCTCAGCAATAAGCACAGTGCCCAGTGAAGGATGAAGACCAAGGTGGGGACCACAGGAAGGTAGAAGAGCAGGAAGTGGGGGGCTGCCACAGGAAGTGGCAGGTTCAGAGGACACTTCCTCCTGTCCTGAACTAAACTTGTCCACTCCTGTTATTTTCTCATCCCATCCCATTCTTTTCTATCACAGCACAGTTAGCAAGTGTTAACTGTACATTTACTGAATTGCCTTCTTATTTATTGTCTTTCCAACTAGATTGTAAAATCCATGGGGCAAACCCATGTCTACTCAGATTCTAATATATATATATATGTGTATATATATATATATATATAAATATAATGAAGGAGAAAATACACCTAATAATTTCCTGAAGCTACTCTGATAGATCCCTGCTCCAGGCAGGAAGTCTTGCTTCCTTCAGTTAGTCTTCCCCTCCACTCCTATCCTAGTTCCCCCAACAATGAGCAAACTTCCACACCAGAATGTGGGAATGACAGCTCTGATTGGTTATTTCCCAGAGTGTAGGAGTGACAATTTTGATTGGTTATTTGCTGGGGGCACCTACAAATAGTTTGCTGGTTGACACAGAGTCTTTAAAAATGACACGGTACTCCTGTATCAATAGAGATGATCTTGTCTTGAAATTCACTTTTAAATGAATAAATCATAATAATAGCTCTCATTTCTGAGCATTTACTCTGTGCCAAGTGCATAATGATATCCACTATTTATGGAGCATATGTGCCAGGCATTTAAAATATATCACTTCATTGAAGCCTTACAAAACCAAAGACAGGTGCTATTACTGTCTTCATATTATAGCTAAGAGCTTGGATAAGTTAAGTCTTTTGCCCAGGGTCACACAAGTAGTAAATGATCAAGAAAGACCATCTCTCTCTCTTGCTGTCAGACTTCCAAATCTATGATTCATCTTCTGCTCTTTGCTCTGAAATCTGCTTTGAGGAAGAGGAAGAGGTCTACTCATCCCCAGTGGATATGATGAACAGAGGACATGAGGGAGGGACCAGATAAGGAAAGGAAGAGAAGGCAGATTCCTACTTGGGCGGGAACTGTAATCTCCCCTTCATGAAAAAAAGGAAAGCTTCAGGTCACTGGAAGGACTCATTCCAATGGGCCAGGGTGGTAGGAGAAGTTTATGATTTTTTAATTTTTTTTAAAGATTATGTGTGTGTGTGTTTATACCATGTTTAAAGTCTGAATTGAATTTATTACAATATTGTTTCTGTTTAGTGTTTTTGTGTTTTGGCCTCAAAAAATGTGGGATCTTAGCTGCCTGACTAGGGATTGAACTTGCACCCCCTGCATTGGAAGGTGAAGTCTTAAATCCTGGACTACCAGAGAAGTCCAAGGAGAAGTTCAAAGGTACAGATCCAGTCTTTCTGAGGCTCTGCTTTCACTTTAGGTTTGCCCAAACGTGAACCCTGTTGCCTTACTCCAGTATCGGACGCTTTAGGGACAACAGTGGGCCCAAGTCTTCTTGTGCTTCCTCCATCCTTAACAGGGGCACACTACAGCATTGTGGCTGGGTAAGCGACTCTGCTTAGCAAGTGAACAAGAAATATTACAATCCTGACGTCGTCTTCTCCTAACGTCTTCACTGTGTCTCAAGGAAAGTGGCTGTTTCCAAGCATGTCGCAGAACACGCTGCCTCATCAATGCTTTTGTTTATCAGAAACTGTGGAGGTGAAGCACCAGTGTTAGTTCTGTGTTTGACTTTGCAGATACACTTGAAGCACTAAAATATGGAAATTTTACATCTTTTTCTCCTTCCCATCTCCTACCCTCCAAACTTCCTTCTTTCTTTCCTTCCTTACTCCCATCCTTCCTTCCTTTTTTTAAAAAGGAAACATCGAAAGTTAGATGTTTGAAGACTAACATTGAACTGTTTTGACCTATTGAAAATGGTCATTATGAAATTATGGATTCAACTATGCATTGATGAAACTTTTGACAAGTATTTTTGTTGAACATAATTCTGGATGCGTTGATTTCTTAACAGGTGTTTTGGCTTAGTGTCTAAGATAGAGTTCCGATGGTCTCTCAGAACTGTTCTAGAAAGTTTTGTCTTTGTCAGCTGGGTTGCTATAATGGAATATCATAGATTGAGTGGCTTATAAACAACAAATATTTGTTCCTCACAGTTCTGGAGGCTGAGAAGTCCAGGGGTCTGGCCAATTCAGTGTCTGGTGAGGATCCACTTTCTGGTTCATAGACAGCTGTCTTTTCCTTGTGTTCTTACCTGGCAGAGCGGCAAGGGAGCTCACCTTGGTTTCTATTATAAGGACACTAATCTCATCATTGGAGAAGGAAATGGCAATCCACTCCAGCACTCTTGCCTGGAAAATCCCATGGACGGAGGAGCCTGATAGGCTACAGTCCATGGGGTCACAAAGAGTCAGACACGACTGAGCAACTTCACTTTCACTTTCAATCACATTCATGAGGGTCCTACCCTCATGACCTAATCACCTCCCAAAGGCCCCACCTCCAAATACCATCACTTTGGGAAGTAAATTTTAAGATATGAATTTCCAGAGAGACAAAAACTTTCAGTGTACAACAAGTTCCTTCTCAATGGTTTAACTTTTTACTGTCCCTGGTGGCTCAGACGGTAAAGAATCCACCTGCAATGCAGGAGTCCAGGGTTCTATCCATGAGCTGGAAAGATACCCTGGAGAAGGGAATGGTTACCCACTCTAATATTCTTGCCTGGACAGTATCATGGACAGAAGAGCTTGGCATACAATCCATTGGGTTGCAAAACAACTAACTTAACTGTTTCTTCAGAAAGTCCAATTTTCAGATTGAAAGTCTTATTCTACTGCTCAAATTCCAGGGGAAACTCAAACTGTGTGAGAGAAACAGCAGGAAAAGCAAGCCACCTGGATCTGTGAATCTCAAGTTATTTCTGCAGGCCTCATACCCTACTCTGTGCCCCAAGCCCAGATTTTTCACTACTACGTCACCCAAAGTACAGGCAATCAGTCAGTGAGTTTTCTGTCTTACAGGCTTAATCTGGGAGCCTGAGACCACATGACCTTTAATTAACAGCTATCAAGGGAAATAAAAAGGGAAATAGATATTAATAATATCTATTTTATACAACATTCAATTTTGTTCACATGAATACTAATCAAAGCCTGCATAAAATTGTAGCACATCATGTTTGAGGAAAAGATGTGAGTTATAATAGATCCTATTTCCATAATTCTAACATGCTGTAATTTCCATCTGATGAAATGTAGCTATGAAATTAAAAGTGCCATTTTATGTGTGAAAGTTCTAAACCTGGACTAAAAGTGGAGGAAGATATTTTTTAGAGTTTTGAAAAAGAGTATAGAAAAATGATGGAAATACGAAATGTTNTATAATAGATCCTATTTCCATAATTCTAACATGCTGTAATTTCCATCTGATGAAATGTAGCTATGAAATTAAAAGTGCCATTTTATGTGTGAAAGTTCTAAACCTGGACTAAAAGTGGAGGAAGATATTTTTTAGAGTTTTGAAAAAGAGTATAGAAAAATGATGGAAATACGAACTGTTCTCTTGAAATTTATTAACAATTTAGGAGCAATAGTAAGAAAAGCAGTCAAAACTTTATATGATTGCTAAGAGGGAGATAAAAGTCTTTAAAAATGTTATATTCCTAGCCCCTAGAACAGGGTCTGGCAAATAGTAGACCCTCCATATTTTTTTAATGAATTTTTCAGTGCAAGTTGGGGAAGAAGGCAGGGGGAAAAGGGAGAGCAGTCTAAGAACCATATTTCATGAGAACACCATTTTTTAAGAGGGAGATGGTGTGAGGATCTGAGGGGGTATGATAGTTGGACCACAAAGGCAAGGTGTCTGTAGTAGTTTCTCAGGCTGTCATCACAAAGTATCATAAACTAGATGACTTTAAGAAAACCCAGAAATTTATTGCTTCATAATTATGGAGTTTAGAAGTCCAAAATCGAGGTGTCAGTAGAGTTGTGCTACTTTTAAAACCTAAAGAGCTATCTTTCCATGCCTCATTCTAGCTTTAGGATGTTTAGATAGGCTCACAGTTTTCTGGCTTTATCCTTCTTATATGCCACAGATCTAGAACTGCTCTTTATATTATGTGGCCTAATAATAAGTTTTGCAAGGATAGCACAAAGAACTGTTTTTCCTGAACCATTTGAAAGTGAGCTGCCAACATAATGCCTCATCACCTTTGATATTTGAGTACAATTTTCCTCTACACAAAGACATGAATCACAGCACAACCACAAAAATCAGAAAATTAACATTGACACCACTACCACCTAATCCTCAGACCCACTCTAGTTCCACCAACAATCTCAATGCAGTCCTTCAATCAAAAGGATATGATTTATGCTCACATGCTATGTTGAATTATGATGTCTCTTCTATCATCTTCAGTGCAAAAAACTTCCTTAGTCTTTCCTTAACTTTCATGACTTTAATACTTTTAAACAAGGCTCACTGGCCACATCCAGCCCGGTCACTCAATTTTAGAAAGAACATTTTACTGGAACACAGTTACATACATTCATTTACATATTGCCTAAGGCTGATTTGACTCACTGGAAAAGACTCTGATGCTGGGAAGGATTTGGGGCAGGAGGAGAAGGGGATGACAGAGGATGAGATGGCTGGATGGCATCACTGCCTCAATGGGCGTGAGTCTGAGTGAACTCCAGGAGATGGTGATGGACAGGGAGGCCTGGCGTGCTGCAATTCATGGGGTCGCAAAGAGTCGGACATGACTGAGCGACTGAACTGAACTGAACGGAAGGCTGATTGGGGGCTACAACATCAGAGCTAAGTAGTCGTGACAGAGACCATATGGCCTGCAAAACCTAAAATATTTACTTCCAGGCACTCTATAGAAAATCTTTTTTTGACCCTTGTGTGAGACAGAACTAGAAGGGAAGAAAAAGAAATGAAAAGAATAAATATCAGAAAGGAGGAACACTAGTTTTAGTGTATTTTATTGCTCTCATGGAAAATCCTAAGGAGTTTATAGAATAACTACTAGAACTAATAATTGAATTTAGCCAAGCTGCAGAATATCAAGTAGGTACAAAAAAAAATCAGTCTTGCTACTGTATATTAGCAACAATTGGTAGATGATATTGTTAATTTCATTAAAATATTGTCAGGAAACGTGCTTAGAAATAAATTAAAATGTGCAGTCCTTCTACATCAAAAATGAAAANGGAAAATCCTAAGGAGTTTATAGAATAACTACTAGAACTAATAATTGAATTTAGCCAAGCTGCAGAATATCAAGTAGGTACAAAAAAAAATCAGTCTTGCTACTGTATATTAGCAACAATTGGTAGATGATATTGTTAATTTCATTAAAATATTGTCAGGAAACGTGCTTAGAAATAAATTAAAATGTGCAATCCTTCTACATCAAAAAGAAAAAAAAAAATGCTGAGAGAAATTAAAGACTTAAATGGAAGTGAAAAGTGCAAGTCGCTCAGTTGTGTCCGAGTCTTTGCTGCTTCATGGACTGGGGCTTGCCAGGGTCCTCTGACCATGGAATTCTCCAGGCAAGAATGCTGGGGTGGGTATCCTTTCCCTTCTCTAGAGGATCTTCCTAACTCAGGGACTGAAGGCAGGTCTCCTGCGCTGCAGGCAGGTGGCTTTACCATCTGAGCCACCAGGGAAGCCCAAAGACCTAAATAAAAAGAGAGAAGTAGTATATTCATATACTTAAGACTCAAGATTGATGAGATGTTAATAGTACCCAAATTGATTATAGATTCAATGCTATCTCACTGAAAGCTCCAGCAGTATACTTTTTAGAAATCAACAAGCCTATTCTAAAACTTAACTGAAAATTCAAAGAATCTAGAGTAGTCAAAACTATTTTGAAAGAGAAAAACCAAGTTAAGTGGCTCATACATATGACTTCAAGATTGTAACCAGCATACAAATAGCCCCCAGTCATCCCCGCTTGCTGATATTATCCTTGGGTGGTCCCTTCCCAGGTGATATCAGGTTGGTCTGCGCGGCCAAGAGTCTGACAGAGTGATGATATGTTGCTTCCGAGATTAAGTTATGAAAGATACTGTGATCTCTCTCTCTTTCATTTTCTTCCCTCTCTTACTCTCCCTTTGACCACTTGTTCTGAGAGAAACCAGTCAGTTGTGAACAGTCCTATGGACAGCCCCACATGGTGAGGAATTGAAGCTCACAGCCACCAGCCAGCAGGGACCTGAGGCCTCTGTCAGCAGCTGCATTAGTGAACCTGGAAATAAACTCTGCGGTCCCTGGTCAGTCTTCCTATGACTGCAGTCCTGGCCAATAGCTTGACTACAACCTCATGAGAGATTCTGAGATGGAACTACTCAGTTTAGGTGCTCTCAGATTCCCAACTGTCAGAAATGGTGTGAAATAATTATTGCCTGTTGCTTTATGCTGCTAAATTTGGAGATAATTGTTATAGTAGAAGGCAAATGCAAGGACTTACATTTAACTTATAGTAATCGAGACAGTGTGGTATTGATGTAAGGACTGAAAATAGATCAATGGAACACAATAGAATTCAGAAATAGACCCACACATAAAGTCAATTGATTTTTTTGACCAAGGGACCAATATAATTCAAAAAGGGCAGTCTTTCCAAAGAATGGTATTAGTAGACTCTTTGACATACCAACCACCAAAAATAATTCAAGGTAGAATACAGAGAATACTTTGGGGTAGGCAAAGATTTCTTAGAGAGGATGATGAATGGATAAAGATGTCGGATATATATATGAATATATTATTTGGCAATGAGAAGGAAGAAAATTCTGTCATTCTGATGATATGAGTGGATCCTGAAGACATAATGTTAAATGAAATAAGTCAGACAGAAAAAGACGAATATCACATAATATCACATATGTGAAATTTTAAAAAGCNTTGGACTACAAAGAAAGCTGAGCACCGAAGAATTGATGCTTTTGAACTATGGTGTTGAAGAAGACTCTTGAGAGTCCCTTAGACTGCAAGGAGATCCACCCAGTCCATCCTAAAGGAAATCAGTCCTGAATGTTCATTGGAAGGACTAATGCTGAAGCTGAAATTCCAATACTTTGGCCACCTGATGCCAAGAACTCACTCATTGGAAAAGACCCTGACACTGGGAAAGATTGAAGGTAGGAGGAGAAGGGAATGACAGAGGATGAGATGGTTGGATGGCATCACCGACCCAATAGACATGAGTTTGAGTAAACTCCAGGAGCTGGCGATGGACAGGGAGCCCTGGCGTGCTGCAGTCCATGAGGTGGCAAAGAGTCAGACATGACTGAGCAACTGAACTAAACTGAACTGAGTTCCTGCTCAGATCCTCCAACTCCAGAAGTCCCTCTCCCTTTAGCAACTTCCCAGTAGAGCCCACCCAGATAGTATAACCTTAAACAATATTTTAACTGGAGTAAATTTTATAAAGTTGGAAGGGAATTTATGGATTATCTAATCAGGAAAAATTTAATGTGGTTTGTTCAGTTCAGTTCAGTCACTCAGTCATGTCTGACTCTTTGCAACCCCATGGACTGCAGCATCCCAGGCTTCCCTGTCCATCACCAACTCCTGGAACTTGTTCAAATTCATGTCCAACACGTTGGTGATGCCATCCAGCCATCTCATCCTCTGTCATCCCTTCTCCTCCTGCTTTCAATCTTTTCCAGCATCAGAGTCTTTTCCAGTGAGTCAGTTCTTAACATCAGGTGGCCAAAGAAGTGGAGCTTCAGTTTTAGCATCAGTCCTTCTAGTGAATATTCAGGATTAATTTCCTTTGGGATTGACTGGTTTNCCCTTCTCCTCCTGCTTTCAATCTTTTCCAGCATCAGAGTCTTTTCCAGTGAGTCAGTTCTTAACATCAGGTGGCCAAAGAAGTGGAGCTTCAGTTTTAGCATCAGTCCTTCTAGTGAATATTCAGGATTAATTTCCTTTGGGATTGACTGGTTTGATCTCCTTGCAGTCCAAGGGACTCTCAAGAGTCTTCTTCAACACCATAGTTCAAAAGCATCAATTCTTCGGTGCTCAGCTTTCTTTGTAGTCCAACTCTCACATCCATACATGACTACTAGAAAAACCATAGCTTTGACTAGACAGACCTTTGTTCGGCTTTTTAATATGCTGTTTAATATGCTGTCTAGGTTGGTCATAGCTTTTCTTCCAAGGAGCAAGCGTCTTTTAATTTCATGGCTGCAGTTACCATCTGCAGTGCTTTTGGAGACCAAGGAAATAGTCTGTCACTGTTTCCATGTTTCCCCATCTATTTCACATGAAGTGATGAGGCCAGATGCCATGATCTTCATTTTCTGAATGTTGAGTTTTAAGTCAACTTTTTCACTCTTCTCTTTCACTTTCATCAAGAGGCTCTTTAGTTCTTCTTCACTTTCTGCCATAAGGGTGGTGTCATCTGCATATCAAACTTCCATAAATCTAAAACATATGTAAAATTGTGAATCAGGATCCATATAACTTTTCTCCCCCTTAGAAGATCAATCTTTCAGATAATTCTTGTTAAAAGTGGTCATGTCCCTAACGGACAGGAAATTTGAAGCAAAGTGAGTTTAGAGAAACTGCCTTAATTTTACACAGCCAGACAACTGCATCCAGACTCTCAGTTCTCCAGGAAGACAGCAGAACTGACTTCTTGTGCTTCCTGGAACATGCATTTCATTTGAAGAATTAACACCCACAGGCTCTTTGACTCAGATACTTAGTTCTAAGAAACTGGTTTACCCCAAATGGCATCCTTCATTAAGATAAAACCACCAATCAGTCCTTTCCTTCGCTGCATAAATCAGCTCTCCTGGACGACACTCAGCAGAGGGATGAGGGATTTCTGTGTCCTTTCCCTGAATGGAAGATGGAACATCAGCATTTCCAGATTCCCGGTTCTGATACTTCGGCCCAAGATGATCAGTGATCCTATTATTTCATCACTTGCTGACTCCCTTCAGACACTGGATTCAATTAAGACAAATGGTTTTCAACCTTAGTTTTCACTTTAGATTTCCCCCAGGGGATTTTCAAAATCCCCCTGCCCACAGCCAGCCTGCACTCTAGGCCAATTAAATCCAACCCTCCAAAGAAAGGACTCAAGTATTTTGTTTTTAATTGTGATTTGTAGCCAAAGTTGAAAACCACTAATAAAAGCAAGAGAAAAAAATGTACTGCTTAGACTCCTATTATGTACCAGGGTTTTACATACATTAGCCCTTTTTTTCTCCTTCCAACTCAGAGAGGCTCTATAACTTTTCTAAAAATCACAGCTGGAAAGTGGCAAAGCATAGCTTTAAATCCAGGTCCTTGTAATTTCTGGATTTAAAGCTATACTTTCATTGCAGGAACATATGGCTTCCTGAAAGCTGTCTATAAAACACAGATTCAGTGGTGATCAGAGGAGTCACCATCGAGCACCTGGTACATGGGAGATGGGCCTGAATAATCTCTATCTCTCCATTTCTCTGCCTATTCATTTATCTAGAATGTTCCTCCTGACCATGCTATGACACGACACCAAGACTTCAGGTTAGGGAACTTTGGGTTAACCTCAATAACTATATAGTCATTATGCCTTCTTTATACACTAACCATGTTACGTTGTAATTTCATTGTATGGATGTTAGGTTTTAGGTCACTTAAACTGATGGAATATATATACAAATGTCTTTTTACTCATTGCAATCATGTTATAGATGTTTTAACGCTCTGCAGTCAGACACGACTGAGTGCCTTCGCTTTCACTTTTCACTTTCATGCATTGGAAAAGGAAATGGCAACCCACTCCAGTGTTCTTGCCTGGAGAATCCCGGGGACGGGGGAGCCTGGTGGGCTGCCGTCTATGGGGTCGCACAAAGTCGGACACGACTGAAGCAGCTTAGCAGCAGCAGCGGTCGTTACTTCTCTCTTGTCATTATAGAATGGGATAACTCTCCATTTAACTCATGGAAAGTTAAAAAACTAAGATGAAGGCATCTGATTCCATCATGCAAAACAGAAGGGAAAAAAGTGGAAGCGGTGACAAATTTTATTTTCTTGGGTTCCAAAATCATTACAAACAATGCCTGCAGCCATAAAATTAAAAGACACTTGCTCTGTGAAAGGAACTATGGCAAACCTAGACAAAGTATTAAAAAGAAGAGACATCATTTTGCTGACAAAGGTCCATATAGTCAAAGCTATGGTTTTCCCAGTAGTCATTCATGGATGTGAAAGTTGGACCATAAAGAAATCTGAGAGCCAAAAATTGATGTTTTGGACTTGTGGTGCTGGAGAAGACACTTGAGAGTCCCTCAGACTGCAAGGAGATCAAACCAGTCAATCCTAAAGGAAATCAACTCTGAATATTCAATGGAAGGATTATTGCTGAAGCTGACTGAGCTCCAATATTTTGGCCTCCTGAATAGGGTGAAGAGCAGACTCATTGGAAAAGACCCTGACACTAGGGAAAATTGAAGGCAAAAGGAGAAGGGGGTGGCAAAAGATGAGATGGTTAGACAGCATCCCTGACTCAACGGACGTGAATTTGAGCAAACTTGAAGAGATAGTGAAGGACAGGGGAGCCTGGTGTGCTGCAGTCCATAGGGTTGAAAAGAGTTGTGACTGAACAACAGCAACAACAATGTTGGCCTTAGTGGCACTGCCCACTCACGAAGTTGAAACCTGGTATAACCAGATCATCTATCCATTCATCACTGTCTTCATAAGACTAGAACAGAGGCCTGTGCCCAGTAATTCTGTAGTTTCCCCCTTTCTTCTAGTCTATTTATGAGACTTGCAAATCATTAAAAAATGTTTTTCTGACTTGGTGCCATTCATTCAAACAGGACATGAATGGGAGCAGGAGATTTAAGACAAGATGCCTCCTTCATCGTGGCATGCTCCATTGTGTACGACTCTTTGCGACCCCATGGACTGCAGCCCAGCAGGCGCCTCTGTCCATGGAATTTTCCAGGCAAGAATGATGGGGTGGGTTACCATTTCCTATCCCAGGGGGAACTTCCTGACCCAGGGATCGCACCCAAGTCTCCAGCATCTCGTGCTGGGGCAGATAGATCCTTTCCAAACTCCACCACCCTGGAGGCCTCCTTGGAGTAGAATAAATGCTGGCACTTCCAAGGAGGAAAGGAAATGACATTGTTCAGAATGCCTCCATCTGCCGACAGGTACTGAAGCATTTGACTGAGGCAATAATAGTAATGACAGCTAGTGTTTACTGCAGCCTCTTAGTCCAGGCATTGTCTGAAGTGCACATTGGTGAGAGAGAGAGCCAAACCCAGGCAGTCTGAATTCAGAATCTAGTTTCTAACTTCACGGTTATATTTTGGGAGCCACCAGTGGGCTCAAGAGGAAGTGGGGTCCCATGTGAACCTCAGAGGAAGTGGAATGAAGCATGGAGCTGGCCATCACCATGCTTTTATCCTTCCTTTGTCTTCCTTTTCTACCCAGTTACTGTTTACCAAGTTGAAGAAAATAAGGAAAACCACTAGACTATTCAGGTATGACCTGAATCAAATCCCTTAGGATTATACAGTGGAAGTGACAAATAGATTCAAGGGATTAGATCTGATAGAAAGAGAGCCTGAAGAACTATGGATAGAGGTTCATGACATTGTACAGGAAACAGTGATCAAGGCCATCCCCAAGAAAAAGAAGAGCAAAAAGGCAAAATGGTTGTCTGAGGAGGCCTTACAAACAGCTATGAAAATAAAAGACGCTAAAGGCAAAGGAGAAAAGGAAAGATATACCCATTTGAATGCAGAGTTCCAAAGAATAGCAAGGAGAGATAAGAAAGCCTTCCTCAGTGATCAATGTAAAGAACTAGAGGGAAATAATAGAATGGGAAAGACTAGAGATTTCTTCAAGAAAATTAAATATACCAAGGGAAAATTTCATGCAAAGATGGTCACAATAAAGGACAGAAATGGTATGGACATAACAGAAGCAGAAGATATTAAGAAGAGGTGGCAAGAAAACATAGAACTACACAAAAAAGATCTTTATGACCCAGATAACCATAATGGTGTGATCACTCAACTATAGTCAGACATGCTGGCATGTGAAGTCAAGTGGGCCTTAGGAAGCATCACTATGAACAAAGCTAGTGGAGGTGATGGAATTTCAGTTGAGCTATTTCAAATCCTGAAAGATGATGCTGTGAAAGTGCTGCACTCAATATGCCAGCAAATTTGGAAAACTCAACAGTGGCCACAGGATTGTAAAAGCTCAGTTTTCTTCCCAATCCCAAAGAAAAGCAATTCCAAAGAATGTTCAAATTACCACACAATTGCACTCATCTCACATGCTAGCAAAATAATGCTGAAAATTCTCCAAGCCAGGCTTCAACAGTATGTGAACCATGAACTTCCAGATGTTCAAGCTCGATTTTTGAAAAGGCAGAGGAACCAAAGATCAAATTGCCAACACTGGTTGGATCATTGAAAAAGCAAGAAAGTTGCAGACAAACATCTACTTCTGCTTTATTGACTATGCCAAAGCCTTTGATTGTGTGGATCACAACAAGCTGCAGAAAATTCTAAAAGAGATCGAAATACCAGACCACCTTACCTGCCTCCTGAAAAATCTGTATGCAGGTCAAGAAGCAACAGTTAGAACTGGACANGTGGGGGTGTGTTGAGGGGGAGGTAGACGGGAAGGAGTAACAATCTTAACTGGCAAGGCTATTGTGAAGACTTGAGGATTAAGTGACATACTGTGGAGGGGAGCTCCTTGTAAACTGTAAAGCTCCTCACATGCAGGAGATTATTGCTAATTATTCTCACACTCTGCTAAAACTACCAACCAGCTCTGAGACCATAAAAGAAGGGCTTCTGACTGAACAGTAGACACTCTTATTTTAAATCATGGAAGCAAAAGTGTAATTTCTTGTGAAATTTTCTTCATTTATTTTCTTTGGTAAATCTCTGGGTCACCATCACATCTGCTGCGTGTATGTATGATCTGGGTTTTGTTGCCAGAAAGCTTTCTAACATTTCAAAGTCATTAAAAAATCATGTTCCTGTACCTATTCTTTCTCATCCTCAGTTAGAAATCAGCTCATCGGGGACTAATAATGTTCGACTAGTTACCCTGCCCCCTGCCTCAAGTCCACACTAAAGCTGGTACTGAATTGCTACAGATAATATTCTTGGCAGCAAAAATTTTTTTTAGGAACAGTCAAGGTCTGTTCAGGGAAAAAATTAATGTATTTGAATAATTTATTTTCCCTTTTTAATTCTAAAATGATAGGAGGCCCTAAGATTTCACAAGCAGCCAGGAGACCCTGAGCAGCCAGAGCCGCTGGGTTTAAATGGTAATGCTAATAGAATTATCAGTTGATGCTGGATAACTGTCTGCTGGATAATTACCCAGGCAAAGATGAGGTATCGCTGAAGATAAACACTGAAGGAGGGACCTCAGTGTTTATTTTCCGCTGCAGCTTAATCTCCTCCGCTGTTTAACTTCGTCAGCATCACTGCTAACCCCAGGGCCACACAATTTCACTTAAAAGAAGGAAATTAAATCACCAGAACATACATGCAATTGTAAACAAAGTTGCAGGAGATGTGGGCTGGGATGTTTTTGCTGCTATAGTCAATGGCAAACAAGTGTTCCCTTTTACCTGCTCCTTCTCCATTGTGTGATGAAAAGGACAGCAGCATTTACTGAGCACTCACTGTGGGGCCATGCCCTACATTAAGCATTTTCCATACATGGTTCTAGTTCATCTTCATGTGCAACAGAGTTAAGTACCAGTGGAGGGAGCTGGGTGTCAGAGAAGATAAGTAACTGGCCCAGGGTTCTAGGACTAGTGAGCAATGGAGTAAGGCTTTCAATTCTGGTGGACCAGCTCCAGCTGTTCAAAGAAAAACACTGGAGCACCCATGTTTCCCCATCTTGAGTCTGATCTTCTTGACTTCACAGATGAGTCCAGGCAGTTTTATGACTTCTACAGCTGCCCCTTGCTATCTCTATTGGAAATGCTGCCAAATCTCCCATCCAGTCCTATGTCTGGGTTCTGTTTTACTGAGAAAGTATTTGCATCCAACCCTGTGTGGCCAATCTTGAACTTTGTAACTCACTTTGGAAGGCCTTCACATTGGCCAAGTTCCCTGTCTTCTTCAGCCTGTCTGTAAGTAGTCACTGCCTCCTTCTAGTAGGTTCTTTCCCCCAGAATGTATGAAAATAAAATTTTTAAAAACTAAAAGAATATATCTGTGCACACGTGTCTGCTACTGCTATTGCTGCTAAGTCGCTTCAGTTGTGTCCGACTCTGTGCCGACCCCATAGATGGCAGCCCACCAGGCTCCCTCATCCCTGGGATTCTGCAGGCAAGAACCCTGGAGTGGGCTGCCATTTCCTTCTCCAATGCATGAAAGTGAAAAGTGAAAGTGAAGTTGCTCAGTCGTGTCCGACTCTTAATGACACCATGGACTGCGGCCCACCAGGCTCCTCTGCCCATGGGATTTTCCAGGCGAGAGTGCTGGAGTGGGGTGCCATTGCACACGTGTCTATCCTCCACCAAATCCAACAATTGTTGTTGACATGCTGCCAACTGATCAGTCAACTTTTCTATTTTTCTTTCTGAGCCATTGGGAACTTAGCCTCCAAAATCATGATATGTCAGCCCAAAAAGCATCATTCAGTGTGCATCTCTCAAGAATATAGAGCATTTCCTACGAGATCAGACCTAGGAAATTATAATTCCTTAATATCATCTATTATCTAGCTCAAAGATAGATCTCTTAACCATTCCTTAACTGTCTTTTATGGATTTTTAAAAATTAATTTCATGCATGGTATTGGTAGTACTGTCTCTTCAGTCACTGGTAATCTAGAATCACCCCCGTCTCCATCTTTATTTTTTTTTTCCTACACTACATTTAGTTTTCTAAGAATCTCTCTAGTATGGGCACGGCTGAACTATTTCCTGTTCCTAAGGGTCTCTGCTAGTCTCTACTTTCGACCCTTATCCAGCTGCTAGTGAGATGGCAGCTCTAGACTTTCCATATGGGATGGGCTTGGGGGTTGCAATGTAGTAATTAGGAGTGGGAGGGTGAGAGGATTTCTGCCTAACAAAAGCATTTTAAAAAGCTTAAATTGTTGATTTATTTGACGTGGCTGCTTCCCTTGCAGGTGAAAAACGGTGAATGATACAGACTGAGCAAACTGCCTACCTTCAAGCTGTGTGACCTTGAACAAGTTATTTAACCTCTCAGTCTTATTTTTTGTAAAATGGAGATGGTAAGAATAATAGAATCTAATTCACAGAGTTGGGCTGACACGAATTGGTAAGCACAAAGCAGTGAGAATCCTGCCTGGAACAGCATGCTATCCACACGTGGTAGTTATCATCATTATTGATAGTCTTCCCTCATCTTCTGCTAACTTCCCTCTTTAGTCATTTCCTGGAACTGGAGCATCCAGAATTTCTGGCTGCCTGATAGTTTTACCCACAGCCATTCACTTTTTTAAAAAAATTGATTCTGACTGATCTAGGGAACATGTAGTTTGCCCTCAACCACATCCTCTTTCTTCTCTTCCTAATTCTGTTTTGTTTTTCTAATAAAATTCTTTCAAAAAAATATCCATTTGGTCCTCCTTTCTCCTATTATGTTATACGTTTGGAATACTTCCTTACTTTTTGGACTGAGACATAGCTTCACCCTTTGATTTAAGATGCAATTACATCAGTTATTTCTAGTCCAGGAAGTCTTTCTTGCTTTAGTGAAGGTCGAAGCCTCTTGGTTCCCATTCATTCTTTCAGTCAGACTCCCAGTCTTTCAGTGCACTTTGGGGACTCCTATGAGGAACTGGGTCCTGGCTGAACACTGGGGAATACAGCAGTGAACTAGACCTCGTCCTGGCTGTGGACAAAGAACCAGCCAGCCACTCAGAGTGATTCTGAATGGCAGTAAGGGATGGGTTGAAACAGGTAGTTCTGGACTCTCCCTGCACCTGGACCACACTAGAAGAAAAATTGCAAGAATGTTAATGGGTCCCTTTCTCCAAAGGTATACTCTCCATTGTCCTGAAATTCTTGCCAGAGTACTTCTAGAGTGGCTAGTGTTGCTTCCTGTTTTCCTACAAGTCCTTTCAACATTTCTAAACTCTTCTAAAGCTTCAGCTATTACTATTTCCATTAAAAAGTGTGTATTTTATTGGAATGACTGTAACAGCACAATAGCCTCATCTGATGAATGGGGATAATACTAATACCTACCTTCCAGGACCGGCATAAACATTAAATGAGTTAATAGAAAAATGCTTGGAATGCAGTATAGATTTGTATGTTTGATAAATAAATGAAAATAAAGTTTGTTGAAATATCACAATGGAGTCAAAGAGAGTATGACTCAGAGCAGGTGAGCTTCGAGGGGGTTCAAGGGCCCTGACTCAAGGAGCAGATGAACCAGGAAGCCTTTGAAGACATTAGAGAGAGGCCAGAAGAAAATCCAAGTATTAATTTTGACTATATGAAAAAAACTGTTTTTTTTTTTTTTTTTTTAATGTAGCCGCATGTACTTTCTTTATTCTGAGTTCTGGGCTCTAATCAACCACCTCCAGAACAAATATGCCATAATTTGGTGCGTATCAAGAAAGAAACTTGCTGGGAGAAATAGTTTCCATGGATCTATTGAGTTTTGCACATCTTGTGAGGAGGGAGACTGACGCCCTTTGGGAATATCTTTTTGAGGATGCTTGTATAGTGAACAGCCTCGGAAGACAGAAATAGTGTCTCCCTCCAGTTTGAAGAGCAGAATGCTTGCTGCCATTATAAATGTTCAGGTTCCCTAAGCTCAGGTTCCTCTCCTGTAATGATGTTCCCATGACAACAGGATCATCTGGCCCTCTTCTCATCATCCTACGGGAACTGGGGGTCAGCTGACACAAAAGCTGATGCTCTGGTTGCTACTCCTGCTGTGAGGAATACACTGTTCTTTGTTTCTGAACCCAGAGTCTCACAACTTCTATTAACTCCCATGAAAATGCAGCAGGCTAATTTGTTAGCTTGAAAGTAAGGTAAGGTCTCAGATCTTCAAGGTTCTCAACACAACTATTATTTACAGTCCAGGTTCCTCCTCCTCTCACAGTCCCTTGCTGGGCAAGCAGTCCTAGGTGGTTCTTGGGGAGTGGGTGGCCCAGGTCTCTATCACACGAACCTTCTGTTTGAATAGGACAAGCATGTGGATCAAAGGCAAACAATCTATGGGCTAGCTACTAGTCCATGAAGTGGCCTAACATGCGAGCTTTTGCCTTTGGTGGTGATAATGATTAACTTCACCAGTCAGGTCCTTTGTCTCAGGAACCTGAGCTTAGGATTCAGAGAATCTGTCAGTTACAGTTGCGGAAGCAGCCATGGGGTGACCTGTAGAGGCAGAAGCAAAGAGGTAAGAGAGGCAGGCTAATGGCAGCTGCTGGGATAGTGAGGAGGGTCAGTCAGTCAGGGGACAAGGAGGCACACTGTACCGTTGTCTCCGTGAGCCCCGACCTCAAGGTTTCTCTGTGTCTCAGTCTGCTTGGGCTGCTGTAAGAAAATACCATAACTGGGCAGCTTGAAAGCCACAGAAACTTACTTCCCACACTTCTGCTGCTAAGTCACTTCAGTTGTGTCTGACTCTGTGCGACCCCATAGATGGCAGCCCACCAGGCCCCCTGTCCCTGGGATTCTCCTGGCAGGAACACTGGAGTGGGTTGCCATTTCCTTCTCCAATGCAGGAAAGGGAAAGTGAAAGTGAAGTCACTCCGTCACGTCTGACTCTCAGCGACCCCATGGACTGCAGCCTACCAGGCTCCTCCACCCATGGGATTTTCCAGGCAAGGGTACTGGAGTGGGGTGCCATTGCCTTCTCTGTCCCACACTTCTGGAGGGTGGGAAATCTGAGATCCAGGTGGCAGCAGATTTAGTGTCTGGTGAGAACCTCTTCTTTCATGGACAGCCGTCTCCTACTGTAACCTCACAGGCAGAAGGGGCAAGCTAGCTGTCTTTCACAAAGACACGAATCCTGATCCTGATGGTCCTGCCCTAGTGATCTTATCCCCTCTCAAAGGCTCTGTCTTTTCACACCACCACTTCAAGAGATAGGATTCCAAAATATGAATTNGTCTCCTACTGTAACCTCACAGGCAGAAGGGGCAAGCTAGCTGTCTTTCACAAAGACACGAATCCTGATCCTGATGGTCCTGCCCTAGTGATCTTATCCCCTCTCAAAGGCCCTGTCTTTTCACACCACCACTTCAAGAGATAGGATTCCAACATATGAATTTTGGAGGGGCACAGCTTCCAAACTCTATCTCTCTGTCTCCTGTCTTTCTCTTGGTGAAACTTGATTAATCAATGATTTCCCTACTCTTTGAAGCCGTTTTGTTTTGTTTTTAGCTTTCCATCTTTCCTTTTAATAAAGCAAGGGAGATCTCACTATCACTTAATGGAATGATTACTGCCTCTCCCCAACCCTTTCTCTTCCTCACTCAGACCAGATTACCATCTAAAAATGGTAACTCTGTTCTCTTCCCTCTTTGCCACTTCCTTCCCCTCTCCGTACCCTACCTAATTCCTCCATCACTTCAGCCCCGTGTCCCATTTCAACAAGAATAACAAACTGTACGTTTGACCTCCTGCCAAATGTGCCCATCTGAGATCACAGGCTTGTAAAAAGGAAAGCTTGAGGGAGTCTTGCCTCAATGGCTTTCTTCTCCTTTTCTAACCCAGTGAAGCATTCCTGTTCAGTGACTCCCCAGTAGCTCTGGGCTTATAATGTCCCGGTTTGCTGTGTTTTCTCTTTCTTCTTTTTGCCCCAATCCTTCTTTGTGTTGTCTGGCCCTCTCTGAGCCTCCCCACTGCCTCTTTTGTCAGTGGGGAGTGCATCCCAATGGAGAAGGCAGTGGCACCCCACTCCAGTACTCTTGCCTGGAAAGTCCCATGGACAGAGGAGCCTGGTAGCCTGCAGTCCGTGGGGTCATGAAGAGTTGGACAAGACTGAGTGACTTCACTTTCACTTTTCACTTTCATGCATTGGAGAAGGAAGTGGCAACCCACTCCAGTGTTCTTGCCTGGAGAATCCCAGGGACAGGGGACATGGTGGGCTGCAGTCTATGGGGTCACACAGAGTCGGACACGACTGAAGCGACTTAGCAGCAGCCGTGCCTCCAGCACCTGGTGCTTGGTAGGCACACAATCACCATAAATTCCCAGACTCTTTCACCCCACCATTCTTTTTCTTCTACCATCCTAACCCTTCTCTCCCATACTCTCTGCCTCTCTTTTCACTCTTAAAATATATCTATGAAAAACCTAGAGAAAGAAAATAAAAGCAAAGACTAAAGAGTACTTAATACAGTATAATTTTATTTTCTAAATAATAAAAAATACATAATCTTTGTTTTTTTGTAAATGGCTTTACAGATGACAGTGATAATCTATTAAGTGTTTATAGGACACATAATTGTATATTTACAGCCTTCTGCTGTTTGAGCATTTAAACTTTTTACAAAGCAATCTGTGCCACCAACACTCAGAATGGAAATAATCTGGGGTGATTTAGGTTGGATCTGTTGTATAGCATTTTCGGGACTGATCCTAACACGATACTATGGGGAAGTATTTGCTTTTCAGACAGTGTTGTTGTTGAAGCATGAGTCAGTTGGCTGAGATCGAGCCAAGGCTGGTGACAGCTACATGCATTTGGCCAACTCTTTGGGGGACAGAGTGGGAGGATGCAGCCCTAGTACGCAGAGACCATGTTCTCAGTGTCAAGTAGCAAGGTTCACGGGGTCTCTGGATCATCAGCCAGACCTAATCCATCAAGAGACCAGGAATTAGAAACAGACAGACTCATTAAAAAAAAAAAAATCAATAAAACACACAATGAGTTTTTAAAATGAACCAAATTGTGTGTGCACATTGTAGAAACATTAGAAAACATAGCCAGGAAATTAATAATTACCCAGATATAAGCACTGTTAACATTTTGATGTAGATCCAGTTTTATTTTCCATGTGTACCTATATTTCACACACACGCAAACGGGGAAGAATTCTCTTGCAGTTTAAAAAAATTTTTTTGCTTGCACTGTCTTGTGACCAAAAATTAGACAGCCATAGCAAAATGTTAAATGGTTACTTGGTATTTCACTGTGTGGACAGTCAAATGATCAAATACATTAATAGTTACTTAACATATTTGACTATTTGGGTTGCTTTTAATTTTTCATTATTATAAAGAATGATGTCATGAACATCCTTGGACATATGTTGAACATTTGCCTGACTATATCCTTGAGATAACTATCTAAAAAGGGAATTTTGAGGTCAAATGGCATGCAAATATTCAGAGCTTAGAGACCTACTACAATCATGAGTGCAGCGCTCAGTGGCTCAGTCATATCTAACTCTTTGTGACTCCATGGACTGTAGTCTGCCAGGCTCCTCTCTCTATGCAATTTTCCAGGGAAGAATACTGGAGCAGGTTGCCATTTTCTACTCCAGGAGATCTTCCTGTCCCAGGGATGGAAACCCTGTCCCCTGCACTGGCAGGGGGATTCTATACCACTGTGCCACCTGGAAAACCCTACTACAACTATACCTTCCAAAAAGTTTTAATCCATTACAGTTTCACCAGCAGTCACATTGGATTTTTGAGCAAAGCTTTCAGGCCAAGCTCAGTTCTAAGAAGGAGTTTGAGAATCACTTGCTGCTAAAAATCACAAGATAGCTTGATGTGTGTGCAAAACTGTTGTTCCTACAAGGCTCTTTGCTGCTGTGACCTAGGTCAATTCTACCAAGAGGAAAAAATATCCTGTGTATGTGGACACAATATACACTGATCATGAAAGCAACCAAAACCCAGTGGTTTTCAAACTCTAAAGAAGTAAACCCAGTCCAAGAGTCCTTGGTCAGAAAAACAAGTTATCAAAGTAAGAGTATTCAATTTTCATAGCTGCATGACAAATTATCACACTTAGTAACTTAAAACAACACACATCTGCTGTCTTACAGTTTCTCTAAGTCAGGAGTCTTGGCATACCTTATCTGGGATTTCTAAAAGGCTGTAGTCGAGATGTTAGCCAGGACTGGGTTCTCATCTAGAGAATCAGCCAGGAAAAGGTGGGCTTCTCAGCTCACTCCACTTACTGCTATAGGACTCATAGAAGCCTGATTCTTCAAAGCCAGCAAGGAGAGCAAGGCTCCACAGTGTATCTGCTAACAAGACAGAGTCTTACCCAGTGTAATGTAATCATGGCAGGGACAGCCCATCCACTTTGCCATATAACAGAATCTCATGAAGCCTGTGGCACCCCACCACTTTTGCCATATTAGAAGCCATGTTAGAATTTGCCATGTTAGAAGCAAGTCATAGGCCCCAGCTACACTCAAAGGGAGGGCGTTACACAAACACAGGAACACCAAGATGTAGGGATCGTGAGGGCCAACCAAAGTCTCTTCATCATGGTAAACAACTCTGAAACTTCTCTCCTTCAAGTGCTTTCCACATGAGTAATCAAGGGGGCCGAAGATGGGAAAATGTAAGAATCTGAAACTCATCAGCCTAAAAATAGTCATCCTGTGTCTCTCATTTCAACTGGAGGTGAATGGCACAACGTTCTATAAATAATCCCTGGCCCTGTGATAAATGTGGCATCATCGAAGGTGCACCCTGGAGCGAGTGTTTCATGTTTTCCTGGGAATTCAGTTCTATATCCCTATGACTCAGTTATTTTCTCCCAGTTTTGTCTTGTGGAATGAGGTGGCTTACTTCCCAAACCCATGTCATGATGACCATAGTTGAGACATTTTCCATGTGAATCTGTGCTCACTGTTCTCATGTCCCTAATTACTATCTCCCTGAAGACCTAGCCAGGAGCCTCCACAGTCCTTTCAAAAATTTAAAAAGCACAAAGGGAGGCAGGCATTTTAAAATGTTCTTCAAAAACATAATAGAAATCATGTTATTAAAAATGGGCACTAAAGAATTTCCTCATCAATGTCCGCATTTTTATCTTCTTTTTAAAAATTCTAGGGAGAGTTTAGGTTACATATTACACACCTTCTTTTAAATTTTATAATTATTATTTTTTAATTTTTATTTATTTTTTTCTTAAATTTATCTTTTAATTGGAGGAAAATTGCTTTACAGTGGTGTGCCATACAACAATGCAAACCAGCCATAATTATACATATAACTCATCCCTCTTGAGCCTCTATATTTTTAATTATTATTTCACACATTCTTTGTAGTGCAGTCAATCACTACCTTCATTGTAAAGCAGCTATAACACAGCATTTTCTTAGGAAAACATCCTGCATTTCATGTATCTTCCCCTCATTGTCCACAATGAACATCATTAAGATTGCATTAAAAAACCTTGGAGGAAGGGTAAGAGGAAAAGAGCTCTTAAAACACTTACCTTACTCCCCTTCTTGTCTCCCAGTTGGTTCCCTTTCCTGATCCACATTTAGAGAAAAACAAGCTGATGGCCCAGGGGAGGGTATGATAAATGACTGGAAGGATAGTCAGCTTCAGTCACACAATACTGTACAGATTTTAAAGGCTTGAGTTCTATGTAACTGTGTCACTGATCAACTTCTTCCTTCCAAGGCTTGTTGTTCAGTCACTCAGTCGTGTTCGACTCTTTGCCACCCCACGGAATACAGCACTCCAGGCTTCCCTGCCCTTCATCATCTCCTGGAGCTTGCTCAAACTCATGTCCATTGAGTCAGCGATGTCATCCAACCATCTCAGCCTCTGTCGTACCCTTCTCCTGCCTTCAATATTTCCCAGTATCAGGGTCTTTTCTAATGAGCCAGCTCAGGTGGCCAAAGTATTGGCGCTTCAGCTTCAGCATCAATCCTTCCAATGAATATTCAGGGTTGATTTCCTTTAGGATTGACTGGTTTGATCTCCTTGCAGTCAAAGGGACTTTCAAGAGCCTTCTCCAAGAACAGATGTATGGATGCAGGGAGAGGGGAGGAGAGGGTGAAATGTAGGTAGAGAACAACATGGAAACTTACAATGTCTCAGGGAATGTACACTTAACGGCTGATTCATGTTGATCTTTGACAGAAAACCACAAAATTCTGTAAAGCAATTAACTTTCAATTAAAAACATAAATTAATTTTAAAAAGAGTTTTCTCCAACATCGTGGTTCAAAATCATCAATTTTTTGATGCTTAGCCTTCTTTATGGTCCAACTCTCACACCCATAAATGACTACTGGTCGGCAAAGTAATGTCTCTGTTTTTTAATATACTGTCTGGGTTGGTCATAGCTTTTCTTCCAAGGAACAAGCATCTTTTAATTTCATGGCTGCAATCACCATCTGCAATGATTTTGAAGCCCAAGAAAATAAAGTCTGTTACTGTTTCCATTGCTTCCCCATCTATTTGCCATGAAGTGATGGGACCGGATGCCATGGTCTTAGTTTTTTTGAACCAAAGCTAAATGTTGTGAGTGCACAGTGAAGACGGTGGGAGAAAGACACTTAATGTGTTCAGAGCCTGGCCTCTTCCTCTTGCCTGCTTGGTTTCTTGCCCCTCACCCACTTATCTAAGGGAAAGAAAAGCACTGCAGAAAGATTTGCCAGAGAAACCAGACTGGGAAATAAAAGACTGTTCCCCAGAGAGTGGGGGTGGTGGGGAGTGGATCTAGCCTGGGACTGTGTTTAGGGAATTGAGACCTTCATTGACAGACAAGACGAAAGAGGAACCAGGAGAGAAACAGAATACACTCAGATAAAAGTTTGGGAGGGCCAGGAATTGGGTGGGGGGAAGTTAGGGCTGGGCAGGGGGTTTTAGTAACAGTTGCTGCTAAGTCACTTCAGTCGTGTCCAACTCTGTGCGACCCCATAGACACCAGTCTACCAGGCTCCCCCGTCCCTGGGATTCTCCAGGCAAGAACACTGGAGTGGGTTGCCATTTTCTTCTCCAAGGCAGGAAAGTGAAAAGTGAAAGTGAAGTCGCTCAGTCGTGTCCGACTCTTCGGGACCCCATGGACTGCAGCCTACCAGGTTCCTCTGCCCATGGGATTTTCCAGGCAAGAGTACTGGAGTGGGGTGCCATTGCCTTCTCTATTAGTAACAGTTACTCTAGACCTTATACTTGGACTCTCTTCAATGTTTGAGGGAACTGTTAATGAAGATGAGTGATTCTATTTAGACTGGGCTTGTTTAAATGTTACATCACTCTGATCCCCCGAAGCATGTATTATTACATGCAAGCACGTAGTATCATGACCTCTCTCCACCCTAGCATGATCTCCTCCAGCTGTCTTCACAAAATGCCACAAATTAGGTGGCTTAAAACAACACAAATATACTATTCCACAGTTCTGGAGGCTAAAGTCCAAAAGCAAAATGTCAGCAAGGTCCTGATCCCCCTGAAACCTATAATAGAATTCTTCCTTGCTTCTTCCTAGCTTCTGGTGGTTGTTGGATTTCCTTGGCATTTCTCGGCTTGCAAACACGTCATTCCATTCACTGCCTCTATTATCACTTGTATTCTCTCTGTGTGTATATGTGTCCTCTGTGTCCTCCCCTCATTATAAGGACACCAGCCATGTCAATTTAGGCAGTACTAGAGAAGGCAGTGGCACCCCACTCCAGTACCCTTGCCTGGAAAATCCCATGGGCGGAAGAGCCTGGTAGGCTGCAGTCCATGGGGTCACTAAGAGTCGGACGCGACTGAGTGACTTCACTTTCAGTTTTCACTTTCCTGCATTGGAGAAGGAAATGGCAACCCACTCCAGTGTTCTTGCCTGGAGAATCCCAGGGACGGGGGAGCCTGGTGGGCTGCTGTCTACGGGGTCGCACAGAGTTGGACATGACTGAAGCGACTTAGCAGCAGCAGCAGCCCCATATGACCTCATCTTAGCTAATTACATCTGCAAAAACCCTGTTTCCAAATAAGAGCACATTCTGAGGTTCTGGGTGAACATGAGTTTTTTTTTTGTTTTTTTTTTTTGCGGGGAGCATTATTCAACTCAGAACAAGACAGAATATAAAGAAACACACACATACACAAAGCTACTAACCAATTAAATTTAGTTTTCATACTCTAATGTGTTGTTTTGGAAACAAAGTCAGCGGTATTCTGCTTGGGGAAGGAATTGTTCTGAAACCTTCAAGTTTTTGTTGATCTGAAGTCTTCCATGGGAAGGTGGAAAGGGTAAGAGATGTTGGGATTCTGCATCAGAAGATGACCTCCACCCCCTTAGCTGAGTCTTTATACAAGAACCTCATTCACCAAATGCCAGAAGATGCCTAGGACCATATTTTTATCCAATCAGGGAGCCTGTAAGATTCAGGACAGGTAAAAGCCAGTCTCAGACTTGTCCCAGGCTCAGGTGTCCAAAAAAAAAAAGTAAATTCTTAACTTTCTATAACTGACTCAATTGTCCTTAAGTATCCTCTGACCCCATTGCCACTGACTAGTGAGAAGTGCTGGTGGAACTGAATTGTAGTCCAACCTGGTAAACTCAGGCTACCCTAGGAAGTAGTCTTTTTGAGTGAGTCAGTTTTTCCAGTTTACATCACTCTCCCTGTTGCCTCTCCAAGACGGTATCTGGGCATGTGGGAAGCTCACAAATTTTGGGTCAGCTGGGGAGAGGAAGCCTTGCACGTCTCCATAGCCAGGAGCTAGCAAGTGTCTGCAGTGATGACTGATCTGCTGTTAGCTCAGGCTGTTCAGAAGTCCACTGCTGAAGTGTGCATTTGGGGCCCTTGAGGTCTGGTCTCTCTGTTTGGACAAGGCTCAAGGTCCTCCCTGCTGACTCAGCCCCACCACAGTCCTCGTGGCACTCTAACAGCACTGCTTCTCAAGACCTAGCTCGGCAGAGGGCCCTACCACATGCCCCAGCATGGGCAGGGCATGCTAGGGCCAGGGCACAAGCACCAGGAGGCTCTCAAGAAGACAGGCTTATGGCTCCAATTGTCCCCTCCTGGGCCACTCCACCCGTCTTTAATAATTCTCAGCTATATCCTCTGCACAGGACCAGGACTGGAGCGTGTGAATGACGTAAAGGAGATTATGTATTGCCACACTGCCCTGGCTCGCTCCACTCTCTGAACCACAGACGGGGGTTGGGGGTCAGAGACTAGANCCCCTCCTGGGCCACTCCACCCGTCTTTAATAATTCTCAGCTATATCCTCTGCACAGGACCAGGACTGGAGCGTGTGAATGACGTAAAGGAGATTATGTATTGCCACACTGCCCTGGCTCGCTCCACTCTCTGAACCACAGACGGGGGTTGGGGGTCAGAGACTAGAGATGGACTAAATGCTTGAACATAAACAGGAAGACAGCAAGAGCTTTAAGAGAAAGTCACGGTACTCCCAACCCAATCCCAGTGTTACTGTGGGAAAATGTGGCCCATAATATTGGGGCGAGGGCAAAGTGTGGCACTGAAAAGACAAATCAGAAATGAAGCACTACGCTCTAGACCGATGCTCTCCAAGAGGATTTTCTGCAGAGATGGACATACTCTGTGTCTCTAATTGTCCCCTATGCAGTGGTTTCCCAACATTTTTGGCATCAGGGACCAGTTTCATGGAAGACAATTTTTCCACAGACTGGGGTTGGGAGACAGTTTCAGGATGATTCAAGTGCGTTACACTTGCTATGCATTCTATTTCTGTTATTATTACATGAGCTCTGCCTCAGATCATCAGGCATTAGATCCTAGAGGTTGAAGACCCCTATACTATAGTAACCACTAGTCACATGTGGTTACTGAGCACTTTAAATGTGATTGGTGTCACTAAAGATATGAATTTTTAGCTTAGTTTATTTTTAATTAACTTAAAGCTAAGTTTAGATAGCTTACATCTTAACCTATACGTATCCTGAACCCCTTGGGTAAGCATACTGCTTATACTGATACTGCTAACACTGTTATGGTTTGGGTTCAGTTAGGAGTTAGGGGGAAAAAAACCAAGTCCAATTTTTTCCCATCAAAGTTTACAAACCTCCTGAATTCGTTCACAGATCTGGTGAAGATACAGGAATGTATGCTAAAAATCCCTGCTCTAGACTTATGTAAACAAGATAGGTTGATGAGTTAGGTTGACACATTTGAAGAAATACTTATGGAATGCATTCTTTATGCCAGGTACTGTTCTAGATGCTTGAGGTGCAGTTGTAAATAAGACAGACAAGTTAGAATTCTTGTATGTTTTCAATAAGCTTATATTACAGTAGAGAGGAAATATGATGAATCAATAATCCAATTATTTCAGATGGCAGGAAATGCTGTGAAGAGCACCTAACAGGTTGATCTGATAGAAAGTGACTCAGAGTGGCTATTTTAGATTGGGTGGTCAGCAAGGTCTCTAGAGAAAGTGACATTTGAGTTGAGGCTTTAATGGAAAGATCCAGCTGGATGAAATATGGAGACAGCATCTCTTGAGCCTGCGAACAGTAAATAGAAAGGCCCTAGAGCTGGATCATCGAAAAAGCAAGAGAGTTGCAGAAAAACATCTATTTCTGCNGGGGGCAGGAGGAAAAGGGGATGACAGAGGATGAGATGGCTGGACAGCATCACCAACTCGATGGACGTGAGTTTGAGTGAACTCCAGGAGTTGGTGATGAACAGGGAGGCCTAGCATGCTGCGATTCATGGGGTTGCAAAAAGTTGGACATGACTGAGTGACTGAACTGAACTGAACTGAGAGCTAAAGGGAGTTGGTGTGATGGGAATAGCATAATCAATGAGAGAGAGAGCACCCTGCAATTGAGGTCAGTAAGATGGAGAGGGCCCGAGTCAGTGCTAGAATGTGTGAGTTGTCATCATATGTGGTAGGGAATTCAGATTTTATTCTAAGTTGACTCACAGTGAAAAATGGTTGCATGACCCTCTTGGTAAAGAATGGATGAAATGGGTAAGTGGAAGCAGGGAGTTCATGCAGGAGGCTGTTTAAGTCTTTCAAGTGCAAGGAGAAGGTAGCTGGTGACTATGAAGTCACAATACAGAGAGAGAGGTGAGTGAATTTAGGACACGTTTCCAAGTAGAGCTGATCAACTGCAGTTAGAGAGCACCAAGGAAAGAAACCATTTCCTGAGTGACTCAGGTAATGTGACTTACTGAGATGGAAGAACGGTGGGGGAAATAGATTTGGCACAGAATCAAGACATATTTTAGTTGTATTAATACCCTTTAGGTGTTGAAGTAAAGATGGTTGTGTATATGAATTTGAAGGTTAGTGAAGAAGTTAAGACCATAAATGTTGGACTCACCATCATAGAGATGGTATTTTAGCCATGGATTGAATGAGATCAAACAAGAACAGTGCTTATACAGAAAAGAATGGGTCTGATCTGAATCCTACGGAAAGCGAGTATTTAGAATTTTAAGAAATTATTTATTGTGCACCCTGTTTAGGTCTGTACTTTCAGGTTCATGCGTGTACCCTAAGGCACTTCCAACATCAGTGTGTATCTCTAACCCCAAATAGCTACTCAGCTACTTTGATAAATTATGTGGTAAAATGTGACCTCATAAGGTTTCTGAGAAAATGCAATTATCCTATTTACAAGGACCCATTCTTCCCTGATGGCTCAGAGGTTAAAGCGTCTGCCTGCAATGTGGGAGACCTGGGTTCGATCCCTGGGTTGGGAAGATCCCCTGGAGAAGGAAATGGCAACCCACTCCAGTATTCTTGCCTGGAGAATCCCGTGGGATTCCAGGGAGGACCCTGGTTGGCTACAGTCCACAGGGTAGCAGAGATGGACATGACTGAGCGACTTCACTTTTACTTCAGTTTCATTCCCATACACCCCATAATAACATCACAATGATGCTTCCATGGGGCTCTTGCCATTCTATTTTGGTGAGTCCAGCATCTTTGAATCTCCTCCCTGCATTGGAAGAAGTCCCCACTTTATGAGTTCTTCCTTCCTCTATGGATTTCCCATAGTGCAGGCAGGTGACCTGGTTTCCACTCCAGACTTCGAGCAGGAAGCTAGAGGCATAAAGTTGCAGATTCTGACCCCCATCCATTCTGGAGAAGGTAGTTGCAGCCACATTCACTCTACAGCCAGGAGTGACAGCTCTTAGCAGTGTCAGCGATGCAGAATGTACGGGGGAAGCAGAAGCATCTCCACTGGAGCTGTCTATGCAGTTATCCGGAATTTTCTTTTTTAGCACATTCTCCACGCTTGGCTTGCTGGCCTTCCAGGAGATTCTGTGATCCTTTTCTGCTAAACCAGTGTTGATATTTGGGTTTCCTAGGAAACAGACAGACAAGAGATTTGTGTGCAGGAGGTTTTTGGGTGGAGCAGCCTCCAGGATCAACATCTGTGAAGGGTGAGGGATGCAGGATTGGGCAGTGGAAGAACTTGAATCATCATCATCTGATCCTATGGGGAGCTCTAGAGCTGGGGGACTCTTCAGAGTTGCCCTGAATTGAGCTGAGGAGGCTAGGATTTTTTACCCCCATGACCCCCACTGTCCAGTCACTGGACACAGGCTGTCCCAGGAGGGGGCGTGTCCTTGGGTAAGGTGACTGTCAGGCTGAGAGCCATGTCTAGCCAAGGAAGCAGCAGGAACTGTCAGCCACCAGCACTTCCAGTCTCTACAAGGAGCTTTATAGTTTGGAAAGCCATTATTCCCCCGAAATCTACTAATAATCTGCTTATTTTCTTCAAAGTTCAAATAAGAAATTGAGGTTCGGAAATATTAAATGAATGATAAAAAGTGGTGGACATGAAACTCAAGCCTGAGTCTTCATAATTCCAAATCCTATTACTTGGCCTGCACCATGTGGAATGTTGCAGAGTAACAGACAAACCCTCAGGAGCAGGCAGACTATCTAAGAACCATAGAAAGGCCTGGTAGATTTAACATTTTGAGGCATATCACTTTGGGAGATTTTTCTCAAGAACTCTCAGTCTTACCAGGATTTGGGACAATGGAGTCTAACTGGAACCTCCATTTGTAAAAGAGTCTTTCCCTATACACCTGTGCCAAAAAAAAAAAAAAAAAAAGTGAACAGGACCACTAAACAGCAATCAAAGCCCCATGCTGGGTGTTATCTTTGATATGAAGCACCTATTCCTACTTTCATTTATATTCTCTCCTAGGTTCCAAAATCATTGTGGATGGTGAATGCAGCCAAAAAATTAAAAGATGCTTGTTCCTTGGAAGAAAAGCAATGACAAAACCTAGACAGCATATTAAAAAGCAGAGACATTACTTTGCCTACAAACATTCATATGACCAAAGATATGGCTTTTCCAGTAGTCATGTATGGGGATGTGAGAGCTGGACAATAAACCGGCTGAGTGCTGAAGAACTGATGTCTTTGAACCATGGTGCTGGAGAAGACTCTTGAGAGTCCTTTGGACTGCAAGGAGAACAAACCAGACAAACCTAAAGGAAATCAACCCTGGAGGGACTGATGCTGAAGCTGAAGCTCCAGTACTTTAGCCATCTGATGCGAAGAGCTGACTCATTGGAAAAGACCCTGATGCTAAGAAAGATTGAAGGCAGGAGGAGAAGGGGAGAGGATGAGATGGTTGGATGGCATCACTGACTCAATGGACATGAGTCTGAGCAAGCTCCAGGAGATGGCAAAGAAAAGGGAAGCCTGGCATGCTGCAGTCCATAGGGTCACAAAGTCGGACAGGACTGAGCGACTAAGCAACAATGGCTAGGTTTCTGGGTGAGATTTAAGGTCTGCCAGGGAAATGTACTTGCATGACGTTTGGAAGGCAGAAGAGAGAAGGTGGCCATTTTCCTATAAGTGAGACAGTGGACAAAAGTAAGGAGCAGCATCCAGACTCCACATCTTCTGCCTGGTAATTGGTGGCAGGAACAGAGTTGGCATCAACAACCACCTTTTCCTGACCTTCGGCTTATAGCTACAATTGTTGATTTTGAAGCCAAAAGGCCAGGAGCTGTCCCCCGATTTCAACCTCTCCAGCCCTTCCAAGAATTTTGTTAGCACTTAATTTCCTATATTAAGCCAATATCTCTTTCTGTTTGAAATACTTAATGTGGTTTTCTTTTTCCTGTGCAGAATCTCATTGCACACCCCAAGAGTGAAGCCAGAGTCCTTGGCTTTGCTTCACACACCCATACAACTGACACAATTGGTGAAAGAAAGTTCTTATTGGGAGAGCAACACAGAACAAACCAAATTCCTAAATATGAGATGATTCTTCCAGGGAAACCAGTGACAATGGGCCATTTGGAGATTGCTTCTTGGAGCAGGAGGACTTAGAGCCTTGTCTTGCTGTCTGGATTATAATATTAAGCCCTTCTGACCATGACACTTGGTGCCAACATAGACCTAGTCTTCGCCATGTAGCCACAGAGAGGTGAGGCATGAAATCCCACCAGGTGGTCAGGATACTTCCCAGCACACTGTGTTGATAAGATGCTTCTCTGATAAAGCAGATGTGCAGGAGCCCAAGACCACTGGCAATTAACCAAGTGTTGATGGCTCAAGTGGTAAAGAATGCAGGAGACCTGGGTTTGATTACTGGATTGGGAAGATGCCCTGGAGAATTGAATGGCTACTCACTCCAGTATTCTTGCCCAGAGCATTCCAGGTTAGTGGGCTACAGTCCATGGTCGTACATGGACTGAGCAAAGAGTTATACATGACTGAGCGACTTTCACTCACTCACTCACTCAGCTAAAGTCGTAGGCACCAAAAGCAGTGAATGAAGAAGAACACTTTATCGGCCTCAGGAATCCCATTCCCAAGAAATGGAGAAAAGCAACAAACTTTTAGAACTCAAAAATCACTTGGATTTGTAGCCATTAAAAGTCAAAAGACTTTTCAAATAAAGATGCCATTTTTAGAGGAGGACAGAGCCAAAGCTGCCAAGAGTCTCTACAAATTCAAGCATTAAACAAATATTCAAGGACAGACTGCACACAAATGTAGAACCTGGAAGGTAGAAAGTGCTATGAAACTTGGTTGAATGATACACATTGAAAGAAAGGATTAAGGTAACGTGTAGGCACTCTTCCGTTTTTTAACAAGAATCACTGAAATATCCAGTTTCCACTTCATAAGGCTGTTGCTATGTTTCAGGCAACAGCTGGTCTCACTCTACTGCTGTGGGTACAATGAGTTCTAGTAAATCCTGTGTAATAGATGTATTCATATGCTCCATCCTCTTAAAAATCTTAATTAGGTTGCTGTCTTTTAAGCAAAGCATTTATATCGTTACTTTACTGCACTTGAATACAGTGTTAGCTTCAGTAGACTTAATATAATTGTATAGGGTTGTTTTTTTTATTTCTTTACAATGAAGGGAATATTTTTTATCATCACTACAGTTATTCCCATGGATATTTAAGAACCATTGGTGCAAAGGTTTATAAATCTCTCTTGAGAAGGAAAAGACTTAGAGATATAGTAGATGGTGATAGTTTGGCCAATTATTAACTTCTGCAAACCTCAACTTCTTTGAGGTTGGGGTCAACATCTTCCTTGCCTACCTCATGAAGTAATCGTGAACACCAAATAAAATACTATACATAAAAGGGTTTTATAAAGAGTTATGTGCATTTCAAGGATTGTGTGTATTTCAAGAGCTATTACCATACCCATATAAGCTTCTGACCTTACACTCCACATGGAGATGATGCTGGTGCTTGAAATTTACAAGCATTAAAGTAAAATTGGACTCTCAAGAAGCATGGGACTAGAGGGCAGAGAGAGCTTGGATTATTTAGAAAGATGATGGAAGACAAGCATAGTCAAGATCCAAGGCATTTGGGGAATAAGCGACAAAGGACAAATGTGTGGTCAATTAGGCCTTAGCCAGGGTACACACTGACGTTTTGATACCACATCTGTGCTTCCTCTCCATGACTCCAAATTGTTTTTCAGGCCTCCACCCAACCAGCCTCACCCCAAACCTCATTCTTTCTTTCATCGGAGATCAAACAAACTGTTCTTCATTTAACCAAATGGATGTTCTGGTAAAGTTTCTCCATGTACTCCTACAGTGCCAGGATTCCATTTATTGAGGTCGGATGTCCTATACCCTCTAACAAGTGGATAAAATGGAACTTGGCTGACATCAGGTTTCAGTTGCCTATGCACACACAGATACATCCTCAGCAGTGTAATTTTCAAAATCCAGTGACGAGCATTTATGAAGGAGGCTCTAATGTCTTTTCAATAACACTACATTACCAGTACTTCAGGATGATCTGTATCATTTTCTTTATCATTATACATCATAGAACCAAAGGAATATTAATCATTTTTCAAATTATGGAGTGAAATTGACTATGTTGTCCACAATATATCTAATAAGAAAATGCAGCTATTTTAAGTCCAGCTGTTTTATCTACTTCTTTTAAATATACCAAAGTTTCATGTATTCTGAAGTGTTTAGGCACAGAGGCAGTTGTACAATAAAAAGATCACCATGTCTGAGGTCAAAAAACATAGTTTTGAATATAATACCTGATAGTTGAGGAATTTTGAGCAAGTTACTCTATCCCCCTGGGCTGCAGTTTACCAAGCTCTTTTCATAAAATGGGGATGATAGCATTTACTTCACAGGGCAAGGATCAAATGAGATATTGTGGATGCAAGAGCTTTGAAAACTAATGTTCAGTTTGGTTCAGTCGCTTAGTCATGTCCGACTCCTTGCAACCCCATGGACTGAGGCATGCCAGCCTTCCCTGTCCATCACCAACTCTTGGAGCCTGCTCAAACTCATGTCTGTCAACTTGGTGATACCATACAAACGTCCCATCCTTTGTCATCCCCTTCTCCTCCTGCCTTCAATTTTGTCCAGCATCAGGGTCTTTTCCAATGAGTTGGTTCTTCACAGCAGGTGGCCAAAGTATTGGAGCTTCAGCTTCAGCATCAGTCCTTCCAATGAACAATCAGGACTGATTTCCTTTAGAACTGACTGGTTGGATCTCCTTGCAGTCTAAGGGACTCTCAAGAGTCTTCTCCAACACCACAGTTCAAAAGCATCAATTCTTTAGTGCTCAGCTTTCTTTATGGTCCAACTCTCACATCCATATATGACTACTGGAAAAACCATAGCTTTGAGTAGAGGGACCTTTTTGACAAAGTAATGTCTCTGCTTTTTAATATGCTATCTAGGTTGGTCATAGCTTTTCTTCCAAGGAGCAAGCATCCTTTAATTTCATGGCTGCAGTCACCATCTGTAGTGATTTTGGAGCCCAAGAAAATAAAGTCTGTAACTGTTTCCATGGTTTCCCCATCTATTTGCCATGAAGTGATGGGACTGGATGACATGATCTTCATTTTTTGAATGTTGAGTTTTAAGCCAGCCTTTTTGCTCTCTTTCACTTTCATCAAGAGGCTCCTCAGTTCCTCTTCTCTTTGTGCCTTAAGAATGTTGTCATCTGCATATCTGAGGTTATTGATATTTCTCCCAGCAATCTTGATTCCAGCTTGTGCTTTATCCAACCTGATATTTTGTATGATGTACTCTGCATGTAAGTTAAATAAGCAAATAACGTTGGGACCTTTCTTTACTGATTCTGTGTTATAGTCACAGACAACTATCCTATTTACAGATATATCTGTGATATTGGAAACTCTCAAATATGTCCTTACCAGAAACACTAATTTCAAAGTTTTTAGCTGAAGATCAAAATCAAGATCTATCCTTTCCTTCTTGGCTTCCCTCTTCCTGTCTCAAGTTTCAGTATTTAATTGTGGTCATGCCTTTCTTGGCTAACATCTCTTTGAAGATCAAAACCCAGAGTCTCACTGACAATTTTAGGCCCACCTAACTGCTAGCCAGATAGAGAGGCTTTTATATACCTCAGTATGTATGGATGTGAGAGTTGGACTGTGAAGAAGGCTGAGCACTGAAGAATTGATGCTTTTGAACTGTGGTGTTGGAGAAGACTCTTGAGAGTCCCTTGGACTACAAGGAGATCCAACCAGTCCATTCTGAAGGAGATCAGCCCTGGGATTTCTTTGGAAGGAATGATGCTGAAGCTGAAGCTCCAGTACTTTGGCCACCTCATGTGAAGAGTTGATTCATTGGAAAAGCCTCTGATGCTGGGAGGGATTGGGGGCAGGAGGAGAAGGGGATGACAGAGGATGAGATGGCTGGACGGCATCACCAACTCGATGGGCGTGAGTCTGAGTGAACTCCGGGAGTTGGTGATGGACAGGGAGGCCTGGTATGCTGCGATTCATGGGGTTGCAAAAAATCGGACACGGCTGAGTGACTGAACTGAACTGAACTGAACTGATGATCCTAAGAATCTAAGTCACAGGAAGAATAGAGGGAAATGTGGAACAGTCTTGAAGCTCTGAGTGAATGGAAGAGGAATCCACAAGGGTTATAGCAAAACGTAAAAGCCAAATGGTTCTCTGTACCTCAGTCTTACTGTTTTCGAGGGTCCGTTTATCTGTATAAGCTCAAAATGTAATACCAAGCTATTTCTTTTAATCCACTGGAGAGTAAAGGAAACATTAATCCATTAATTAACCTGAAAGTTAAGTCAAAAACAATATGAAAATATACTTTCTGGCAGATGAAACCTACTAAGAATCTGCTGAGGTTTGTGGGGAACTAATAACTAGCACGGCTTTGAACCAAGAAGTCAAACAAGAGGTTAAGGCAGGTAGAGAACCAAACCATTACCTTTATTATTGATAATAGTAAATTTAAGAGCATGGCTAATCACTCTAAGTGGGCTTCCTAATTCTTTTTAACAGTTAAAGGCATGCTTCATCTATACATGCCACTGGGCTTCCCCCACTGCTGACTTATTCTGTGTCTGAGAGCAATAATGACTTATTCTCCCTACAAGTGGGCTTCTTCCCAAGAGAAAGGGAAGAGGAAGGAATTCAAGAATGTATGCTCAGCCCTCAAATTCACCCNAGGGAGTATAAACCCAAACCCAAAACAGTAAAGTAAATGGCAACGGGATTATACTTATCAATATTTACCTTAAATGTAAATGGATTGAATGCCCCAACCAAAAGGCAAAGACTGGCTGAATGGATACAAAAACAAGATCCCTATATATGCTGCCTACAAGAGACCCACTGATCTGGTATTCTTAACCAAAAACTTCCATTCATTCTTCAATGACCTCAGTCCGTCTTCTGTCACGAACACCTTCCAAGTTGTCAAATCCAGCATCCCCTTTCCTGTCCTCATGTATCTCTGTAACATTTGAGATGATTGACTAAAACCTCATTTTTGACATTTCTTGAAACTTTTTTGTCTCTGGGCTTCTCTGGCTCCACAGGCTTCTATCTGTAGTCCCATTGCTCTTCTCTAAACCATCGTATCTTGCATGGACTGAGATGATCTCTTAACTAATTTCCCTAACTTTGTGTCATTCTGACCCAGTCTGTGCTGCTTTCTTGCCTCATCCGTGACCAGGTTTCTCTGGCTCCTTGTGCTTCAGACATGACAGCTGTCTCTTCTGTCTCAGGTCGAGCTTGTTCTAGTCTCAGAGCCTGTGGTTTCTTCATCTGCACTCTCGTCATAGCAGTACCTTTTACCTACTTCAAGTCTCAGATCAGAGCACATGTTCTCAGAAGAGATTACTTTTATAAAGTAACTCAGACATGACTGCATCACCCTGTTTTTCCATTATTACATTTATGATTACCTGAAATGTACTGTCTTATGTGTGAACTTGTCATGTATCTTCACTAAGATGTCAGCTTCATGAGGGCAAGATACGAAACAAGGAAATTGTATTACATTTTAGGGGATGTATACATCTTCTATGTGAAACAACTCTATTTTTAAAGAATGTTTTAAGCACAGAAGGGATGCCAGTCGGGGGAGGGCTATAAACATCAGAATGGAAGGTGCAAAGGATGAATAGGCAAAAATAAAAACAACAGCAAAAAAGGTTTTTTGTTTGGACTGATGAAAATAGATACAAAATTTAAAACAAATTTTTGATAGGAAAATTATGGGTCTATATATCATTTCTTCAAAAGATGTTTTACAGAAAACATAGATTTATTCAAAAAATAAAAGTACCGATTCACATAGCAAATAGTAAATTTATGAAATTCATTAACTAAATAGCTTATATATGTGGAGATTTTAGTAGGTATAAAAAAAGTCAACAAAACCGATGGTTGATAAATGCACAGTTGATAAGGAAAGGTAAGATGTTTGGCATGTTGGCAAGCTTCTAAAGTGACACAAATGATGACCACGTCTTACCAAACTTATCCCGTAAGTACATCAGCCACAGACACATACTTCTTTGAATGTTAGCTATGAGAATATTTTTTTCTGTTTAACAATCTCTTAATTTCAAGATATTCATTTAGAATCTCAGCTATCCGTTGTGTGCATTATGGGAGATGTCTTAATTTTTTTCCAGTGAATATTTAGAAAGTGTCATCCCTTTTAAAACAACATTGTGAAAAACATTTTTCTTTGAAAGTATAAAAGGAATCCAAGGTATTTTTAAAAAGGTACTTTTAGTGAGTTTTTTTAAAGAAGAAATAATTTCTACTTATTTGTAAAATTTTTATTATCTGGGAGGAGCATTATTTCATTACTTGTATTAGAGTGCTTTTATTATTTTATTTTTCCATTGACATTCTTAACTCTGAATGATTTTGGTAGAAAAGAAATTTTTTGAAAGGGTACTGAGTAGTTCACAGAATCATTTATAACACTGGAGAAAACTCTAGAAAAATGGGAAGGATAAAGCAAAGCATATAGCTTCGAAGCTAACATTATGCTGCAGAAGGTTGCTGGTGGGAATACTGTTTCCACTGTTATCAAACTCCAAACGAATGGTTTGCCCCTCTTAGTCCCCTGGCAGTGGCGTTGCCCACTGCTGACACTGGCTGCTAGGCAACCCTCCTTCTACCATTGTGAGTGAATTCCCGGAGTTACTGCCATAGCTGCCGCTGGGGTAAATTCCCATTACCAGTGTCCAGCAATGGAATTTATGAAAGTGGGTATCTGGATTTGGGGCTTCTGAAGCAGAAGGCTGAAATTTCACAGGAATAGGAAGGAAGTCCAGATGTCAAAGAGCTAAAAAAAAAAATGACAAATCACTTTAGAACAAATCCTAGGATTTGTAAACTATAACATGATTTATTTCCTTGCTATCTTTCCATTAAAGAGTAAACAACATATTATGTATGAAAATGTTTTCACTTAATCATATTGTGAGCATTTTCACACTGTCCTCTTTTTCTTGCCTATAAATTAGGTCAAGGATATTATATTTTTTTAAATTTCTGTGTTATTAGAGTTAAATAATTTGTTTTCTACCAGCAGTATTTTTTAGTTTGTTTTATAAAGTTAATTTTTTATTGAGATACAATTTATATATAAGAAAATTCAGGGAGCTTTTGTTGTTCATTGTAACATTTTTGAGATTCATCCACGAAACTTTATGTATCTGTAGATTTACCTTTTAATTACCAAGTAATATGCCATGTACGAATACACCACACTTTGTTTATCCATCTTCCATTGATGGACATTTCAGTTGTTTTGACTTTTTGGTTGTTTTGAACAACAGTGCAATGAATATTCATGTACAAGTATTTCTATGAATGTATGGTTTTACTTCTTTTAGATAGATACATAAGAATGGATTTATAGATTTGATGTACATTTAACTTTAAAAGATACTGTCAAGATACTATTGTTTTTTATTATTTTATTTATTTGGCCATGCTGTGTGGCTTGCAGGATCTTAGCTCCCTGAGCAAGAATTGAACCCAGGCCCACTGCAGTGGAAGTGTAGAGTCCTAACCACCAGGGAAGTCCCCAAGTAGTTGTTTTTTAAATGGTTTTAATAGTTTTTATTCCCACAGGCAGTATATGAGAGCTCTTAGTGGCCCTGAGTCTTCACTAGCATTTAGTATTTTTAACCTTTATGATTGTAGGCATTCTAATGAATGTGGAAGGGTATCTTATGGTTTCAATTTTTATTTCTCTCATGAAGAGTTATTTTGAATACCTTTTCATGTTCATGTTAGACAGTCATATATCTTTTTTGTAAAGTGTTTAAATCTTTTGTACATGTTTATTGCATATATTTCTTTATTATTGATTTGTGGAAGATCTTCATGTATTAGAAATAAAAATCCTTTGTTAGACATATGTATGGTAAATATTTTCCCCCAGTCTGAATTTGTTTGTTTTCTTAATGATGTGTTTTAATGTACAGAACTTCTTTTTATTGAAGTATAATTTATCACACTTTTGTTTAGTGTTTCCTATGTTCTAAGAAAACTTTATCTACTCCAAGGGTGTAAAATTATATTTCCGTTTCTTCTAGAGACTATTGTCTTATCTTTTAGGTGAATAATTAGTCTTGAAGTACTTTTTATATATGAAGTGATGTACAAATTTGAGTTTTATTTATTTAATTTTCAGAAGGATACCTAGTTGTTCCACTATCCTCTGTGTACTTCCCCCAAAGAATTGCACTGCTCTTGTGTAATCAGTGTGCTCTGTGCATGTACCTATTTCTGGGCTCTCTAGTCTGTTTTATCTAGATCTACATGCCTTTCCTTATGGCCATAGTGCACTATCTTGTCCCTTCATGGGTCACAGCCTTGTCATGGCCAAGGGGCTTGTGTAACTCAGTGAAGCTATGAGCCTCGTCATGCAGGGCTACTCAAGACAAACAGATCACAGTGAAGCATCCTGACAATTCGTAGTCCACTGGAGGAGGAAATGGCTACCCACGCTGGCATTCTTGCTGTAAGAACCCTATGACAGTATGAAAAGGCAAAAAGATATGACAACAGAAGATGAGCCCCCCAGACCAAAAGGTGTCTAACATGCTGCTGGGAAAGAGCAGAGGGCAATTACTAATAGATCCAGAAAGAATGAAGCGGCTGGGCCAAAGTGGAAACGACATTCAGTTGTGGATGTGTCTGATGGAAAATGTAAATTCAGATGCTACAAAGAACAGTATTGCAAGGCACCCTGGTGGCTCAGTGGTAAAGAATCCCCCTGCCAATGCAGGAGACAAGGATTTGATCCCTGGTCCAGGAAGATCCTCGAAGCTGTGGAGCAATGAAGCTTAAAGGCCAGAACTATTGAGCCTATGCTCTAGCCTATGCTGCAACTACTGAGCCTGTGTGCCACAAACACTGACGCCTGTGTGCCCTCCAGCCCACGCTCTGCAACAAGTGAAGCACAGCAGAGAAGCCCTCACTCCTCACAATCAGAGAAAGGCCACACAGCACTGAAGACCCAGTAGAGACAAAAATAAATTTTTTTTTAAAGAACAATACTGCATAGGAAAATGCAATGATAGGTCCATGAATCAAGGTAAATTGGACATGGTCAAGCAGGAGACGATCAGATTGAACATCAGTATCTGAGGGAACTAAAATGGACAGGAAAGGGTGAATTTAAATCAGATGACCATTATATCTATTACTGTGGACAAGAATCCCTTAGAGGAAATGGAGTCGCCTTCACAGTCAACAAGAATCTGAAACACAGTACTTGGGTGCAACCTCAAAAGTGACAGAATGATCTAAGTTCATTTACATTGCAAACCATTCAACATCACAGAAATCCAACTCTATGCCCCAACTACTGATGCCGACGAAGCTGAAGTAGACAGGTTCAATAAAGACCTACAATACTTTCTATAAAATGAAAGTCGCGTAGTAGTGTCCAACTCTTTGCAACCCCATGGACTATATAGTCTACGGAATTGTCTAGTCCAGAATGCTGGAGTGGGTAGTTTTTCCCTTCTCCAGGGAATCTTCCCAACCCAGTGATCAAACCCAGACTTCCTGCATTGTAGGCAGATTCTTTACCAGCTGAGCCACAAGGGAAGCCCAAGAATGCTGGAGTGGGTAGCCTATCACTTCTCCAAAGGATCTTCCCGATCCAGGAATCAAACCGGGATCTCCTGGATTGCAGGTAGACTCTTTGCCAATTGAGCTACCAGGGAAGCACTACACTTTTTAGAACTAACACCCAAAAAAGATATCCTTTACATTGTAGGGGACTGGATGCAAAAGTAGGAAGTCAAGAGATACCTGGAATAGTGGGCAACTTGGCCTTGGAGTACAAAATGAACTAGTCAAGAGAACATGCTAGTTATAGCAAACACCCTTTTCCAACAACCCAAGAGACAACTCTACACATGGACATCACCAGATGGTTGATACTTAAATGAGATTGCAGCTGAAGATGGAGCACCTCTATTCAGTTAGCAGAAAAAAGATCTGGAGCTCACTGTGTCTCAGATCATCATCTTCTAATTGCACAATTCAGCCTCAAATTAAAGAAAGTAGGCAAAACCACTATGCCATTCAAAGTGAAAAAACTTGAGGGTGAAAATCGCTCAGTCGTGTCTGACTCTTTCCCACCCCATGGATTGCAGCCCACCAGGCTCCTCTGTCCATGGAATTCTCCAGGCCAGAATACTGGAGTTGGTAACCTTTCCTTCTCCAGAGGATCTTCCCAACACAGGGATCAAACCTAGGTCTCCTGCATTGCAGACAGATTATTTAACCAATTGAGCCACAAGGGAAGCCCACGAATACTAGAGTAGGTAGCCTAACCCTTCTCCAGCAGATCTTCCTGACCTAGCCATTCAGGTATGACCTAAGTCAAATCCCTTACAATTATACAGTGGAGGAGACATATTAATAGAGTCAAGGGATTCGATCTAGTAGACAGAGTGCCTAAAGAACTATAGACAGAGGTTCATAACATTGTACAGGAGGCAGTGATCAAAATCATCCCCAAAATAAAGACATGCAAGAGGGCAAAGTGGTTGTCTGAGGAGGCTTTACAAGTAGCAGAGGAATGAAGAGAAGCAAAAGGCAGAGGGAAAAGGGAAAGACATACCCAAATGAAAGCTGAGTTCCAGAAAATAGCAAGGAGAGATAAGAAGGCCTTCTTAAAGGCAAAGAAATAGAGGAAAACAATAGAATGGAAAAGACTAGAGATTTCTTCAAGAACATTGGAGATATAAAGGGAACATTTCATGCAAGGATGAGCACAATAAAGAAAATAAATTGTAAGGACCTAACAGAAGCAGAAGAAATTAAGAAGAGGTGGCAAGAAAACACAGAACTATACAAGGAAGATCTTAATGACCTGGATAACCATAATGGTATGATTATTCACCTAAAACCAGCAGGGACTGTGAAGTCAAGTGGGCCTTAGGAAGCATTACTATGCATAAAACTGGTGGAGGTTACAGAATTGCAGCTGAACTGTTTAAAATTCTAATAAATGATGCTGTTGAAGTGTTGCACTCAATATATCAGCAAATTTGGAAAACTGGAAAAAGTCAGTTTTCATTCCAGTGCCAAAGAAGGGCAATGCCAAGAAATGTTCAAACTACCATACAGTTGCACTCATTTCACATGCTAGCGAGGTTATGCTCAAAATCCTTCAAGCTAGGCTTTGGCAGTATATGAACTGAGGAATTCCAGATGTACAAGCTGAATTTGGAAAAGGCAGAGGAATCAGAGATCAAATTGCCAACATTCACTGGATAATAGAGAAAGCAAAGGAATTCCAGAAAAACATCTGCTTCACTGACTACACTAAAGCCTTGGACTCTGGGAATCACAACAAACTATGGAAATTGCTTAGAGATGGGAATACCAGACCACCTTACCTGTCTCCTGAGAAACCTGTGTGTGGGTCAAGAAACAACAGCTAGAACCGGACATGTAATATGAAATGGTTCAAAATTGGGAGTGGAGTATGAAAAGGCTGTATATTGTCACCCTGCTTATTTAAATTCTGTGCAGAGTTCATCATGCAAAATGCCAGGCTGGATGAAGCACTAACTGAAACCAAGATTCCTGGGGGAAATTTCAACCACCTCAGATATGCTGATGATACCACTCTAATGGCAGCAAGTGAAGAGGAACTAAAGAGCCTTTTGATGTAGGTAAAGAGGAGAGTGAAAAAGCTGGCTTAACATTCAAAAAACGAAGATCATGGCATCTGGTCCCATCACTTCATGGCAAAATAGATAGGGAAACAATAGAAACAGTGACAAGAGTTTATTTTCTTGAGCTCCAGAATCACTGCAGACAGTGACTTCGGCCATGAAATTAAAAGACGCTTGCTCCTTGGAAGAAAAGATGTAACAAACATAGACAGCATATTAAGAAGCAAAGACATCACTGCTGACAAAAGTGTATATAGTCAAAGCTATTGTTTTTCCAGTAATCATGTGTGGATATAAGATTTGGACCATAAAGAAGGCTGAGCACTAAAGAACTGGTGCTTTTGAATTGTGCTGGAGAAGACTCTTGAGAGTCCCAAGGAGATCAAATCAGCCAATCCTAAATGAAATCAACCTTGAATATTCATTAGAAAGTCTGTGCANTATAGTCAAAGCTATTGTTTTTCCAGTAATCATGTGTGGATATAAGATTTGGACCATAAAGAAGGCTGAGCACTAAAGAACTGGTGCTTTTGAATTGTGCTGGAGAAGACTCTTGAGAGTCCCAAGGAGATCAAATCAGCCAATCCTAAATGAAATCAACCTTGAATATTCATTAGAAAGTCTGTGCAGAAACTCCAATACTTTGGCCACCTGATGTGAAGAGCCAACTCACTGGAAAAGACCCTGATGCTGGGAAAAATTGAGGGCAAGAAGAGAAGGGGACAACAGAAGATGAGACGATTGGATGGCATTACTGACTCAATGGACATAAGTTTGAGTAAACTCAGGGAGATTGTGAAAGACAGGGAAGCCTGGTGTGCTGCAGTTCATGGAGCCGAAGAAACTAGTCTGTCATTGTTTCCAATTTTTTCCCATCTATTTGCCATGAAGTGATAGGACCAGATGCCGTGATCTTAGTTTTTTGAATGTTGAGTTTTCAGCCAGATTTTTCACTCTCCTCTTTTACCTTCATTAAGAAGGTCTTTAGTTCCTCTTCCTTTCTGCCATTGTGTCATCTGCATTCCTGAGGTTACTGGTGTTACTCCCAGCGATCTTGATTCCAGCTTATGCTTCATTCAGCCTGGCATTTTGCATGTACTCTGCATACAAATTAAACAAGCAGGGTGACAGTACACAGCCTTGTATTCCATCCCCAATTTGGAACCAGTCTGTTGTTCCATGTCCAGTTCTGTTTCTTCTTGAGCTGCATACAGTTTTCTCAGGAGGCAGGTAAGATGGTCTAGTATTCCCTTGTCTTTAAGTATTTTCCACAGTTTGCTATGATCCACACAATCAAGGGCTTTAGGGTAGTCAATGAAGCAGAAGTAGATGTTTTTCTGGAATACTCTTGCTTTTACTATGATCCAACGGATGTTGGCAATTTGGTCCCTGTTTCATCTGCCTTTTCTAAATCCAACTTGTACATCTGGAAGTTCTCGGTTCATGTACTGTTGAAGTTATTCTCAGTGTTGGTGAGGACTGAGTAAAAAGGACACTCATAAGTTGCTGGGAGTGACATAATCTTCCTGAATGGCAGTTCAGCAGTGTGTTAATTGCCTTAAATTTGTGCAAACCCTTTGAATCAACAATTCTATTTCTAGAAATTTGTCCTAGAGTAAAAAAAAAAAAAGGATTTTTTAACTTTTACTGTAAGAACATTCATTAGGTTTTTGTTTAGTGAAAGATTAGAAAATTATAAATGCTTATTTGAAGAAGATTGTTGTGAATAAATTTTTGTATATCTTTACTATGAAATAATATGCTGCTAAGTCACTTCAGTCGTGTCCAACTCTGTGTGATCCCATAGACGGCAGCCCACCAGGCTCCCCTGTCCCTGGGATTCTCCAGGCAAGAGCACGAGTGGGTTGCCATTTCCTTCTCCAATGCATGAAAAAGTGAAAGAGAAATCGCTCAGTCGTGTCTGACTCTTCACGACCCCATGGACCGCAGCCTACCAGGCTCCTCTGTCTGTGGGATTTTCCAGGCAAGAGTACTGGAGTTGGGGTGCCATTGCCTTCTCTGATGAAATAGTATATTTATATATAAATTTTTATATATCATGTAAAAAATAATGAAAAATATTTGCACCTTTAAAATCATGGCTAGACCCTTCAGAAATCCAATCTCTACCCTGTAAAAACACCCACTCTTCTGAGTTTTGGGTTTGTTTTCCTTTGTTTATTATAATTCTACTACATATGTTTATAATTTTAGTATACTATATATAGATACATATACAAACATTAAACATTACTGCTTTTGAAGTGAATTTATTTAGATAGGAAGTATATTTAGGATATACTGGATTTTTAAAAATCCAATTAGAAAACTGCATATTCAGAATAATCTCATTATTTGTGGAAAAAAATCTGGGAGGATATACAACATTGTTACTAGGTTAATTCTCTGATAACCTAGATATCTTATTTTTACTAACTTATTTTATAGATTAGTTAAATCAGTAAAAGTGTTTATTGCATAGAGAACTATAGTTAGAAAGGATTATTTAAAAGGTAGTGTCCACTGAGGAAACCAGAATTGAAAGAGACACATGTATCCCAATGTTTATCGCAGCACTGTTTATAATAGCCAGGACATGGAAGCAACCTAGATGTCCATCAGCAGATGAATGGATAAGAAAGCTATGGTGCATATACACAATGGAATATTACTCAGCCATTAAAAAGAATGCATTTGAATCAGTTCTAATGAGGTGGATGAAACTGGAGCCTATTATACAGAGCGAAGTAAGTCAGAAAGAAAAACACCAATGCAGTATATTAATGCATATATATGGAATTTAGAAAGATGGTAACGATGATCCTGTATGTGAGACAGCAAAAGAGACACAGCTGTAAAGAACAGACTGTTGGAGTCTGTGGGAGAAGGTGAGGGTGGAATGATTTGAGAGAATAGCATTGAAATATGTATATTATTATATGTGAAATAGATCGCCAGTCCAGGTTCAATGCATGAGGCAGGGTGCTCAGGGCTGGTACACTGGGTTAACCCTGAGGGATGGGATGGGGAAGGAGGTGGGAGGGGGGTTCAGGATGGGGAACACATGTACACCCATGGCTGATTCATGTGAATATATGGCAAAAACCACCACAATATTGTATAGTAATTAGCCTCCAATTAAAATAAATAAATAAATAAAAGTGTCATCCTTAGTACATTTTTCACCTCTAATTATTAAAGTAAAAACAACTACTAGTTGTCTTAGGAAAAGTAGAAGATAATTAAATTATACTTTTATTTACTTAGTACAACATACTTATGTTTGGTTTAGGCACAAATGAAGGCAATAATAATTTGTGACACCTTTATTTCACTTACATCACCGTGGAAAGGTCTCCTTACCCCTGTAAAAGACAGTAATGAAACATCTGCATTAAATGTGAGAATGCAAAGAGAATTCACAGAAGCACTTTAACCAAAGAGAGAAGCCCAATATCCTAATCTTGATAAGGGCAGGGTAGTGAGACTATATATTCTGCCTTATATTTATCAAGTTTGGGTATCTGGTTTCAAAGAAATGTGTACACATCAGTAAGTTAGACATTAGGTGACTTATTAAAACGTGTAAGATATGATCTATTCCCTCAAGGAGTGTCCAGTTCAGCGAGGAAGTGGACAACTGATCAGATGATTACAGTTAAGGTAGAAGTTGGGGACAGAGATTAGCACAGAGCGCAAAGGGAGGTAGAAGGGTGACCCTGTTCACAACAGTGGACATGCGGGTGTCAGGGAGGAATCGCTGGAAGATACTTCTGGGGGCTTTACTTTGAAGGGCCATCTAGATTTAGCCAGACTGACTGTCCTTCAGCTTCCCTCAGTAACCTGGCATTTACTGTCTGAATCGAGCATCTTTCAGCCAGACTTGAGAGCAGGAGGTGGGCCACAGTGAACTCAGAGGCAGAGAAGGCAGAGCTCATCCCCTTCCTGACCCTTCTTCTGCCAGACCTCCTGGACTCACACTCCACGTGCCCTGGCTTTGGCAGTCCTTCCCTCCCGGCCTATTTTGCTCTGTTTCCTGATTAGTGAGATTTGTAAGTTCACAGGGAAACTGAAGGCACGCTATGACAGAGGTCCTCTTCAGCTCATTTTCTGCCGGCAGATCTCCTCTAACAGAAGCAATATTGATAGTTTTCTTACACAGATAGGCTTGTGATTGTTACTGAGTCTTTAAAACCTAAACTATGTGTTGTTAGAAATCACATAGAGTGAAAGATCTAAAGAAGAGCAAGTCAGTGACTGACATGAAAATCAGTGTTTACTGAGAATGTGGAAGTACGGGGCTGTGATTGGGAGGGAGCACAGAAGGACTGTCTAAGGTCCGTTCCATCAGTATTTCTTAAGGTGGGTGCTCAGGTGTTCATTCTTCTTGAAAATGAAGATTTGTATTTCATACAGTCTTCTGTATTTATGAAGCATTTTATAATTAAAAGAAAAAGTAGTTAAGTAAAGAAGGAAGGAGGGTGAGTATGGTGAAGAGTTAGGGGTGGTGGTGGAGGTGAAATACACATCTTGAAGAGGGTCCTTTTTGTTTACTCTTATTTTATTGTCCCTAAAATGGCCCTCTTGTCTCTCATCTGCCCTAAAGCATTAACGGTAAATACTTATCTGTATAAGAGGCTTTGCTAAGCAAAATGCTCGGTGAATTGGATGTGGAACTTAGAATACTTCAGAAGGGCCTACCGGATATGAAGGCTGTAGAGCCAAAACATTGAACAAATGCAGCATAAAAGGATTTGCATTACGTTCCAACCACAGAGCAAGTGCATTTAATGGAGTTATAAGGGAACCATGGGAATTGTGTGTTTATATAAAGTAGAGTTCAAAGGGAGTTGCCAGGGTTTCAGTTGGGAAAGGCTTTGTGGAGGAGGCAGGACTGCTGGAGCCATTTAATAGAAGCAGGAGAGTTTGAACTGGAGGGAAGAAAATGTTTCAGGCTTTGAATTACTTGTGGTCCTGTTGCTATTTTGACTATTAGGGGAGCAGGAACTGCCTGCACGGTGATCTCCGCAGGCCTGCAATGGATTGTCCAGGAATGCTCCACTGTGGCTTCACTCCTCTCTGGCAGTCCTTTCCCCAAACCACAAAACCCAAATGAATGTGCTTTTCTTCTAAATAGGCATGGCTTTGAATATGAAACCAAAATTTTTGGTTTGAGAAGAGTCAACATTTCGATGGCATTTATATTTCTGGTGTTTATTTTTCAAGTGCAGCAGTAAAGATACACTATCCTCCTCCATCTGTACTTACATCTTTCTATAGTTAGCTGAAAAGTGGCGCTCATCATGTTTATCATCCATTTTTGTCTGCTTGGTGTTTACTTTTAGATCTGTTTCTCAACAATGGGAGCGTGTCCCCTCCTTGGCATTCAGATTCATGTTGTGATGGGAGAAGAGAAAATGTTACCAAAGGCCTTATGAGTCAGTGTTCCGGAAGATGATCTCAGCATCCTCTCATCTAACTCTCTTTTCTGCTTCTTTCTTTATGCTCTTGTCCCTTTTCATCATCCTTCCTCCTCCCCCATGTCCCAAGGTCTTCTCGTTCTTCTACCCTCACTCTAGCAAAAGGCTTCATATTTAGGAAGACTGATCAAAGTTCCTCCAAGAGAAGGCTTGAGATAATATATCACTCCCACTCTGTTGTTCATCACAGGAAATTTTGCCTACACTGACTAGAGGGTAAAGGACATATTTATATGTCCTTATAAAGAGTTGTTTAAATTACTGCTTCCCAGATGCTGCTAGGGGTAAAGAATCTGCCTGCCAATGAAGGAGACTCAAGAGATTATGGTTTGATCCTTGTGTTGGGAAGATCACCTGGAGGAGGCAATGGCAACCCACTTCAGTATTCTTGCCTGGAAAATTTCATGGATAGTGGAGCCTGGGAGTTTACAATCCATGGAGCCACAGAGTCAGACACGACTGAGCAGAGCACTGCTTACAGCTGGCCCTGATAAAGGAGTCAGTGTACTTGTTTTCGATAGAAATTTTATCCGCTCATGGTAGAAGTATGACAGAATAATTTTTATATTCTCTATGTAGAAAATAACATTAAAAATATCATCATAGGGCTAGAGCATGCAGCTAAAATATGCAGGAAAATATAGAGGCATATTAATTAAAACTTACTTATTGATTTTATGACTTGATATTTGTCAGCTTTTAAAAATCTGTCATATGTATTGAGATTTAAATTCTCACTATAGGTATTTATCTTTGCACTCTATGTTCATAATTTTAAGTTTTATTTTCCTAACAAGAAACCCCCAAATTGTAAAAGCTTCTGCCTCCACAATACTTGCATCTGCCCTTGATGCTCAAGGAAATGAACAATTGCAAACGTGAAAGCTGAACAGGTTGAGCTTTAATAAGGAAATTTATTTCCATATCCACATAGGAATTTGAAACATTGCTTCTCTTATGCTGCATTCATGATGTTTCTGATTCTGCTTTCTAACCCATCAGAAACATAAAAAATTGGTTTCCTGCTAGTGTGTACAACCATCTTTCCAAATAGACAAATTCATGTTACACTTACTCTTTAGAGCACCAGTCACCCTAATTCTGAACTGTGCTTTTTGATTTACTGGAAACCAGCCCAGTGGGCATTGTGCTTGTGTACCCATTTTGATATAGTGCTTCCATGAACTGATATTTAATGAATATTTAATAGAGTGTGTTCAGCTAAATTAGGTCAGCAGCTAAGGTGGTAAGGGAGCAGTCTTTTTTTTTTTTTTTTTTTTTAGTACTGGAGCAGCTTCAGATATCAAAGCACATTAGAAAACCGAGACCTTGACAGAGTAAACAATAGGGATTGCCCTCTTCCCTCTCCTCCCTGCCTCCCCATCTTTGCCAGAGGACTTCAGGAGCTGCTTCAAATTCCTGAAACATCTAAGAGCTATTTCAGTCAGTAGAAGCTTGGGCCTAATGCTGATGTGAAAACACAGGGAGAGAGGAGTTATAACCCTTCAGCCTGAATGCTTTGGAGGGTGTGGGGACTCACTGAGTTAGCAGAGTGGATACAAATCGTTGTAGAACATCAAAGGATTTAGTGGTGACCTGGCATCGGTTCTGCAACTTGCATTCAAATGGTTCAGGAGGAAAAACGAGAGAGAAAGCAAAGATGATGAAAGTTCACACTGGGAAGACTAGGTAAACGGTACATGGAAATTTTCTGTACCACTTTTGAACTTTTTTATACATCTGAAATTATGTAAAAATAAAAAGTTAAAAAAAATGACAGCTACAACAAACTAAAAACTGAAGAAGACAATTAAAAACCACTATGGATCACCATTTTCACCCTACCTTTTTCCTTAGTATAATAAAAACTCTGACAGAAACAATTTAAATAAAGGATTGGATCCATCTCTCTCCATGGCATACATTACAGAAAGCTGGGCACCGCTGTTTTGGTAATAGATTATTTTAAATGCTACCAACTTGACAGAATTGGGACTCTGTGAATGAAAGGAATTTGAGTCTTTTAGGATTTGACAGAGGATTTCACATTTCAATCTACATAGGTACTATAAGCCACGTTACCTCTCAAGTTTTTTGAAAAGTGGGATAAAGTTAGAGGTCCTAAGCATTCCAGCCTGTATCCTGATTTCATTGTTCTTATCATTGTTCTTTGCTGTTTTATATTCCCTAACTAGTTATATATATATATATATATATAAAATTTTATACAAAATTATATTATACGTATATAAAACTGTTATATAAAACAGGTGGATATTTTAACACTAGCACCACCAAGACTTTCCAGGTGGTGCTAGTGGTAAAGAATTCACGTGCCAATGCAGGAGACATAAGAGATATGGATTCGATCTCTGGGTGGGGAGGATACCCAGAAGTAGGAAACGGCAAACTGCTCCAGTTCTCTTGCCAGGAGAATTCCATGGATAGACGAGCCTAGTGGGCTGCAGTTCCTGGGGTCACAAAGGGTCAGACACAACTGAGTTTCTGAGGAGCATATATATATGTATAATTTGTCTTGGGTTATAGCCTTTATAAAACAAAGTAGGTGCCATTGGTAAACTTAGCTGCCTGGTGGCTCAGCCGGTAAAGCATCTGCCTGCAATGCGGGAGACCCAGGGTCGATTCCTGGGTCGGGAAGATCCCCTGGAGGAGGAAATGGGAATCCACTCTAGCACTCTTGCTTGGAAAATCCCATGGACAGAGAAGCCTGATAGGCTACAGTCCATGGGTCGCAAAGAGTCGGACACAACTTAGCGACTTCACTTTCACTTTTACTTTCAGAAGGAGGAAAGTTCTGGTTGCTAACTGGAGGAGAGCTTTGACTGGGGTAAGGCCAGCCAATCTGTTGTGTGGCTATGAGGACAACACTGGCCAAAGAAGAAGGGTATAAAAAGCAAAGAAAGATGCAAAACCACTTTTCTTATGGTGACCCTACATTCAGAAAAAGAACAGGAAACACTTTCCCTTTGTTTCCTCTTCTTTTAGCTCCTCTGCCTTCCTCCTTCCTTTTCTCCGTGACCTTCTATTTCCAGAACTTCAGATAGGTCTACTCTACTGTTCTTCTGCTATGCTATTTTAAATAGACATTTAATACGCTACAAAATCTAAAAGCGTTAATAATTTTCACCATTTACTACATCTCCTAAAAGATATTTATGTGGTTCTAAGCAAATTTGAAAAACTCAGCAGTGGCCACAGGACTGGGAAACGTCAGTTTTCATTCCAATCCCAAAGAAAAGCAATGCCAAAGAATACTCAAACTACCGCACAATTGCACTCATCTCACATGCTAGTAAAGTAATGCTCACAATTCTCCAAGCCAGGCTTCAGCAATACGTGAACCGTGAACTTCCTGATGTTCAAGCTGGTTTTAGAAAGGGCGAAGGAACCAGAGATCAAATTGCCAACATCCTCTGGATCACTGAAAAAGCAAGAGAGTTCCAGAAAAACATCTATTTCTGCTTTATTGATTATGCCAAAGCCTTTGACTGTGTGGATCACAATAAACTGTGGAAAATTCTGAGAGAGATGGGAATACCAGACCACCTGACCTGCCTCTTGATAAATCTGTATGCAGGTCAAGAAGCAACAATTAGAACTGGACATGGAACAACACACTGGTTCCAAATAGGAAAAGGAATACCTCAAGGCTGCATATTGTCACCCTGCTTATTTAACTTATATGCAGAGTACATCATGAGAAATGCTGGACTGGAAGAAACACAATCTGGAATCAAGATTGCTGGGAGAAATATCAATAACCTCAGATAGGCAGATGACACCACCCTTATGGCAGAAAGTGAAGAGGAACTAAAAGCCTCTTGATGAAAGNGGCTGGGAGGGATTGGAGGGAGGAGGAGAAGGGGATGACAAAGGATGAGATGGTTGGATGGCATCACTGACTCGATGGGGGTGGTCCGAGTGAACTCCGAGTTGGTGATGGACAGGGAGGCCTGGGTGCTGGGATTCATGGGGTCACAAAGAGTCGGACACAATTGAGTGACTGAGCTGAGCTGAACTGAACTGATGTGTACCCTCTCATTAAGAAGAAGCAAGAATTTTGAAACCGGGCTATTTATTATCTCACATAAGAAGTTTGGAAGAAGTACAGTTCCTGGTTTAATTTCATTAGATGCATAATAACATCTTCAAGTTCCCACAGTTCTGTCTTCTCCCTGTCATCCTCTGTAGCTTCGCTTTTGTTCCGTTATGTCCCTTCATGGTTGCATGCTGGCTGTAGTGAGCTTGAGCATTATACCCTTATGCAATAATATCAGAATGTTGGAAGGAGGAGTGTCCTTTCTTCAGGCCCATCCTCAGGGCAAGAAAAGCTCTCATAGAAATTTCCTTGCGAACTTTCCATCACATCTCAATGATCAGAATTTATTCATGCCACTTCCCAGAAAATGAATTACCACATAAATCAGTTAGAATGTTCCATTGTGGACCTCAGAAGTTGATCCTGGCTGATAAAGGAGAGGAAGTTCTATAAAGGATATTGGTTTTAACTCACTAATAATCTTAGCACCATTAAAAGGAGGACCAGCCAAAGTGCATCTTACAATAAGAGGTGATACAAGTAACCAGCACATTCTGTGAAGTGTCCTTGCAAAATCATGAAATTGAACCTGAATATTTTCAAGTCCTTAGGTACAACTACCAGTTTAAAGGAAATACTGGAGTTAGAGGAACTAGCTAGAGAGCACCACAAGGGGAAAATCAGCTGAATCTAGGATATAAGCCATTATTGGGGGCAAATGATTCACTGTTTTCCAACAAACCAATTGCATGGGGGGAAAAAATGGAGGGAGGGAGACTGTTAGAATAAGAGACTTAGAAGACATGATAATCAAACTCAATAATGTGAACATTTTCGGATCCTGATTCAAGAAAGCTGACCATGAAATGACATATTTGAAACAACAAAGGAAATTCAGATAAACTGGATATTAGATGATATAAAGGACATTAGACAGTCTTCCCTGGTAGCCCAGACAGTGAAGAATCTGCTTCCAGTGTCAGAGGCCTGGGTTCAATCCCTGGGTTGGGAAGATCCCCTAGAGAAAGGAATGATAACCCACCACAGTATTCTTGCCTGGAGAATTCCACGGACAGAGGAGCCTAGTGGACTATAGTCCATGGGGTTGCAAAGAGTCGAACATGACTGAGCAAATAACACTTGCTTTTGTCTAGCTTTTGATTTTTCTATGGTATATTACAAAATGTTGAACAAATACTGAGTAGCTCATTGTATTTGCAGAAGGACCTGAGAGCTTTAAGATTAGCCCTAACAACCAGTGCCCCAGACTACACCCCAGAACTGGCGTGATAGGAGACAGCCTTAGTCACTCCACCCTCACTGAGCACCAGAGGAAACTATTGCCTCCTCCGCACCAGGAACTGTCTTTAAAACTGGTACTTTTGACACTAAAAGACAGACATCTCAATTCCTCCTTGGAGTCAGCAAAAGACGGAAACATCACATATAGCCTGTTTCCTCATATTGCTCACTTTCAAATTAAAGTTTTATACAAGTGCATCTGATGGGTAGTCTCTGTGGTGTCCTAGCTTCAAGGGAGTCTGAATTTAAGCCCTGACTGATACGTGAGCGAGGCAGAATATGTAATACCAACAGGAAGCATATTCCAATCTCCCTCAAATATAGAAAGGCTATCCAAAGGATGATGGGCTCCCATGCCTAGTGCAGATGTCCACTATGTCCTGCACAATAATCACCATAGATTAAGATTCATCTTTCAGGCTGGAGAGAGACTCAGTCATCCCTGGTTTCAGAGGGCTTCCCAGGTGGCACTAAGAGTAAAGAGCCTGCCTGCCAAAGCAGGAGACATAAGAGACACAGGTTTGATCCCTGGGTTGGGAAAATTCCCTGGAGGCGGAAATGGCAACCCATTTCAGCATTCTTGACTAGAGAATCCCAGGGACAGAGAAGCCTGGCAAGCTACAGTCCATGGGGCCGCAAAGAGTCAGACATGACTGCAGAGACTTAACACCAACACCTAACTAATACACGGTTCTAATGGCATGAAAGAAAAGGGCTGGGATAGGGAAAGCCATGCAGCGGTAGCTTCTGGGATGGTAACCCACAGTGATTGCCACAGATGTTAAAGAATCAGTGTGATAGTACCTTTCAAAGTAACCTGGTCTGGAAATCAGATTTATATGCTATCTGTATAATCTTGGGATCAATCCAAAGAAATAGAGGAAAAGAACAGAATGGGAAAGACTAGAGATCTCTTCAAGAAAATTAGAGACACCAAGGGAACATTTCATGCAAAAACGGGCTCGATAAAGGACAGAAATGGTATGGGTCTAACAGAAGCAGAAGATATTAAGAAGAGGTGGCAAGAATACACAGAGGAACTGTACAAAAAAGATCTTCACAACCAAGATAATCATGATGGTTTGATCACTAATCTAGAGCCAGACATCTTGGAATGTGAAGTCAAGTGGGCCTTAGAAAGCATCACTATGAACAAAGCTAGTAGAGGTGATGGAGTTCCAGTTGAGTTATTTCAAATCTTAAAAGATGATGCTGTGAAAGTGCTGCACTCAAAATGCCAGCAAATCTGGAAAATGCAGCAGTGGCCACTGGACTGGAAAAGGTCAGTTTTCATTCCAACCCCAAAGAAAGGCAATGCCAAAGAATGCTCAAACTACCACACAATTGCACTCATCTCACATACTAGAAAGTAATGCTCAAAATTGTCCAAGCCAGGCTTCAGTAATACGTGAACCATGAACTTCCTGATGTTCAAGGTGGTTTTAGAAAAGTCACAGGAACCAGAGATCAAATTGCCAACATCCACTGGATCATGGAAAAAGCAAGAGAGTTGCAGAAAAACATTTACTTCTGCTTTATTGACTATGCCAAAGCCTTTGACTGTGTGGATCACAATAAACTGTGGAGAATTCTGAAAGAGATGGGAATACCAGACCACCTGACCTGCCTCTTGAGAAATCTGTATGCAGGCCAGGAAGCAACAGTTAGAACTGGACATGGAACAACAGACTGGTTCCAAATAGGGAAAGGAGTCCGTCAAGGCTGTATATTGTCACCCTGCTTATTTAACTTATATGCAGAATACATCATGAGAAATGCTGGACTGGAAGAAACACAAGCTGGGATCAAGATTGCCAGGAGAAATATCAATAACTTCAGATATGCAGATGACACCACCCTTATGGCAGAAAGTGAAGAGGAACTAAAAAGCCTCTTGATGAAAGTGAAAGAGGAGAGTGAAAAAGTTGGCTTAAAGCTCAACATTCAGAAAACAAAGATCATGGCATCCAGTCCCATCACTTCATGGGAAATACATGGGGAAACAGTGGAAACAGTGTCAGACTTTATTTTCGGGGGGGCTCCCAAATCACTTCAGATGGTGACTGCAGCCATGAAATTAAAGGACACTTACTCCTTGGGAGAAAAGTTATGCTCAACCTAGATAGCATATTCAAAAGCAGAGACACTACTTTGCCGACTAAGGTCCGTCTAGTCAAGGCTATGGTTTTTCCTGTGGTCATGTATGGATGTGAGAGTTGGACTGTGAAGAAGGCAGAGTGCCAAAGAATTGATGCTTTTGAAGTGTGGTGTTGGAAAAGACTCTTGAGAGTCCCTTGGACTGAAAGGAGATCCAACCAGTCCATTCTAAAGGAGATCAGCCCTGGGATTTCTTTGGAAGGAATGATACTGAAGCTGAAACTCCAGTACTTTGGCCACCTTATGTGAAGAGTTGACTCATTGGAAAAGACTCTGATGCTGGGAGGGATTGGAGTCAGGAGGAGAAGGGGACAACAGAGGATGAGATGGCTGGATGGCATCAGTGACTCGATGGACGTGAGTCTGAGTGAACCCCGGGAGTTGGTGATGGACAGGGAGTCCTGGCGTGCTGCGATTCATGGGGTCGCAAAGAGTCGGACACGGCTGAGTGACTGAACTGAACTGAACTGAACTGAACTGATAGTCTTGGGGGCTTCCCCGGTTACTCACTGGTAAAGAATCTGCCTACAATGCAGTAGCCTCAGGAAACGCAGGTTTGATGCCTGGGTAGGGAAAATCCCCTGGAGGAGGGCACGGCAACCCACTCCAGTATTCTTGCCTGGAGAATCCCATGAACATAGGAGCCTAGCAGGCTATAGTCCATGGGGTCGCAAAGAATCGGACACGACTGAGTGATTTAGCACAAAGCCACATGCACAGTCTTGGGTTAGTTGCTTAGCCATTCTGCCTTCAAATCAAATAAGCAAGGTCGCTTAGCTCAGTGGTATTCCCCTCTCCTCTCCACCTCCCACCCTCCCTTCCTCCTTCTCTCCATCTCTGAGGAAGCACTACACACTTTAAAAACTTACTTGACTAATTGATTTTTCAATGTTTCCCCCTTCCCCCAACTCTAGTATTTTATTACTCAGTGACTCCTCTTTGGACCAATTTCTATTTCATACTTTGCTTTACATTAATAAAGCAAAGTTTTCTAAGAAAAGAGTCAACTAGACTAGGGGCCATAGTAGTTTGGTTTCATTCTGTGCTAACACTGCCTTGGTGAATCATTTGGCTGTCCTCAGTGTTTCAGGCAGTCAGACGTTCAGGTGCTGAGATTGCCAGGATGTAGACTGAATACTTGCTCTGTTCTTGCTCTCACGTTATAAACCGCCTAGGGAGGAGGCTCTGTCTAATTCCTCTTCACGTCTGTCAATCTCCCACAGTGCCCTACACAGAGAAGGTACCCAGGAACTGTTGGTAGATGATTTGATGATATACGAACACAGTTTTAATGTTCTGAGCACTTTACGTCTTAAGAATCACCAGTACAATGGAGAGTGACTGGGGAATGGGTTCCTTTGGGCTTCAGGAGAGGGAGGGGCCCCTTTGAGGCGATGACACTTCAGAGATGGCGAGTAAAGCTGCATCTCTTTCCATCTTCTCCACCTCGTACTCTATCCCTTGGATCACTGCCTTTAAAACTCTTCCATTTATTTTTCAAGATCCTTTATCCTTCCACCTCGCCCACCTTCCATGAGCAGCCTAGCATGTGTCCTAGTTAGAATCAGGGCAAAAATACATGGATGAAATTGAAGATCAGTGTTGATTTGACTCACATTTTTTCTTGCAAGAATCAGACCCACCGGAAGACATTATGATGCCATGATATCTCTTTGATAATCTTGCTCATCATGAAGAAGAGAAAGGGGGAAGCAAAGGTTAAAAAAAACTAACGTTCTGCAGTGGGTGGTCCTTTCAGACACAATTAGATTCACACAGTATTCATCTCTTCTTCTATTTGCTAAAAGACTACTGTCCTCTAAGTTCACCGTGTCTGTCCTCTGCCTTTCAATCCACACTGAGGGTTTTATCAGGAGAGGAACTGATCCTCACTCCCTCCTGTAAACTGTATAATTGGAAAGCAATAAATTTAAAGCTCTAAAAGAACCACCATAATGAAAGCGTGAAACAACGACTTACTCTAATTAATAACCATTTATGTCTCCCATTTGGTGAAGTGCTTTGGAAATGTAATCACCTTTTAGTTTAAAGCATATTCATTTTGTGAGTAGAAAATTATTTCATTTGTGAGAATGAGAATTGAATATGGCTTTTAATCAGCCTGGAGCTATTTAGGGCTAGAGGGACTTTAAAAATGTTAACAGTACTATGAATTTGCTACAGTTGTTTAAAAATCTTATCTTACCATAGATGACAATTTTTCCTTATTTCTAATCAAGAGAAAATTAAACTTAAAGGATAAGAGTACATACAATTATATAGTATTAAAGCAATTAGTGTTAACATTCTCAAATGTTAGCACTATTTTTGAAAGTCTTGTCTGTATTCATGACTTGATGTTTTATGATTTATCATTTTAGGCAACAAGTTGCTGTATTTAGAACTAGCCATCCAGTTACTGGGCTCCAACTGTAGAAAATTTCTGAAGATATTGCTACCACTAATCATTTCACATTAATGACACTAATTGTTCGATATCTGTCCTGCCAAGAACAAATGTCATATTCTGAAAAGTTTAGAGATTGTCTTTTTCCTAACTTCAGAATATCTCGTAGAAATCTTTGTTTAAAATTTGCTTTTAATAAATGTGTGCTATATTGGGGTTGGGAAGACATGGTGGTCTGCACACTAGGACAATAATATGTGGAAAGGTCTTTGTAAGCTTTCATTGGATTCTCACTATTAGTGTGGTCCAACCAGAATAGTAGCCTTTTTCCCTCCAACATTTTATTACAAAAAATTTCAACATACAGAGTAAGTTAAACAGTTCTATAGTAAATCCCTCTATACCCCTCTCTAAACTCTATGATTAGTATTTTGCTATATTTGCAAAAAATAGTTGTCATATAACTATTCATCTAGTCATCCCTCTATCCACCCATCAAGCTGTTTTTTAAAATGAAAATCAGATTAAGTTACAAATAATGGTATACTCTCTTTAAATACTTCACTGTGCATATAATAGCTGAAGTTCTCTATTCTGTTATGGAATTTTTGAAAAATGTATGTACATCAAAATATGCAAATCTTCAGTACTTCATTTGATAAGTTTTGACAAGTGCCTGTCTGTGTATCTGAATAGTTCTCAAAATATAGAACATTATCATCACTGCAGAAAATTCTCTCTTGTCCTGTTCTACTCAGTCCCCTGCTGCTACTTCCCCACTCTGACTTAATCACTATTTGGATTTTTTTTCACCATGGAATAGCTTCTCCAGTTTTAGAACTTTGTATAAACGGAATCATCTATACATACTAAATGTATAAGGTTTCTGTTACTGAGCATAATTCTTTTGAGATTCATCCATTTCATAGCCTGTTTAGTAGTTTGCTTCCTTTGTATTATGCTGTAGTAGTTCTTTGTGTGAATTTATCAACTTTATCTCTTCTTCTGTTGGTGGTCGTTTACATTGTTTCCAGTATAGAACTCTTGAATAAAGCTGCCTGTATACATTTTTGTTTTTCTTGTAGATGTATGCTTCCATTTCTTCTAGTCTCTTAGTGCCTCCAGAAGGGAATATAGCTTTGATGTTTCAACACCTTAATTTTAAATTTGGGTGCTCTAAGCCACTAAATTCCAAGTGATTTGTTATATGTGTGTGTGTTCAGTTGCTCAGTCCTGTCCGACTCTTTGCGACCCCATGGACTGTAGCCCCCCAGGCTCCTCCGCCCATGGGATTTTCCAGGCAAGAATGCTGGAGTGGCTTGCCATTTCCTCCTCCAGGAGGCCTTCCAGACCCAGGGATCAAACTTGTGTCTCTTGCGCCTCCAGCACTGGAAGGTGGATCCTTTACCAGTGTGCCACCTGGGAAGCATCATAGAAAACTAACACAGACTTTGGTACTGGGAAGTGAGGGTACTGTATCACAAATACCCTAAATTATAAAAGTGGATTTGGAATTGGGCAATGGGCAGAATCTGGAAGGACTTTTGAGGTGGAGGATTAGAGAGTACAGACCTCGTAGTAAGCCAAGGGAATGGGCAGTGGTCACTGTCTCAGGATGCAGAACACCTAGCTGTCTCTGTGGTTGCTTAAGAATAAAGTGATCGTTTCTGTAAAAAAAAAAAAAGAAAAGAAAAGAAAGCATAGATTACTTTGAACAGATGATTAGTAAAAATATGAGTGTTAAAGACTCTGCCACTGAGAAAGTGAAGACTGCTCAGAGAAAGTGAAGACTATGGTAAAGAAAACACAAATTGCCTTGAGAATGCCCAAATAGTTGTAAACAAATGATTAGCAGAAACAATGGGCTTTAAAGACACTATTGATGAATGCTCTGGAAGAATATATTGCTGGGAACTAGAGAAAAGGAGGTCCTTATTATACAAGGCAGAAGGTCTGTCCACATTCACCTGAAAAAGAGAAAATGTAAGTGATAAAATTATGTTATTTTACCAGAGGAGCTGTCTAAGCAGAGTGTAAATGTGAAACTTGGTTTCTTCTTGATGCTAGTAGAGAACTATGAGAGGAAAGAGATCAACTGAAGGAAAAACTAATAAAAAGAAAATTAAAAGGAATCAGAACTTGGTGATTTGGTAAATTATCAGCTGGAGAAGGCAATGGCACCCCACTCCAGTACTCTTGCCTGGAGAATCCCATGGACGGAGGAGCCTGGTAGGCTGCAGTCCATGGGGTCACTAAGAGTTGGACACGACTGAGTGACTTCACTTTCACTTTTCACTTTCATGCATTGAAGAGGGAAATGGAAACCCACTCCAGTGTTCTTGCTTGGAGAANCCCCACTCCAGTACTCTTGCCTGGAGAATCCCATGGACGGAGGAGCCTGGTAGGCTGCAGTCCATGGGGTCACTAAGAGTTGGACACGACTGAGTGACTTCACTTTCACTTTTCACTTTCATGCATTGAAGAGGGAAATGGAAACCCACTCCAGTGTTCTTGCTTGGAGAATCCCAGGGACAGGGGCAACCCTAGTGGGCTGCCATCTATGGGGTCACACAAAATTGGACATGATTGAAGAAACGTAGCGGTAGCAGCAGCTGATTCAAATTGCAAACAATGCTGGAAAATAAGAGATCCACTATCAAGAAGACATGCTGTAAAGATAAGAAGGAGGTGGCAAAGCAAGTTCTGCAAATGCTCTGTAAACATGTGAATCATTACCTATAATAAATCTCTTTTATATTCAATATATCTATAAATATTTCATTGGTTCTGCTTCTCTGGAGAACCCAGAATTATATATAATCATAACACATTATTATTTTTTTAATATATTACTGAATTAACTTTATAAACATTCTGTTAGAATGTCATGAAGGATATTGGTCAATAATTTTATTTCTAATGTCTTTATCTGACTTAGGTTCAAGGTAGGCTAGCTTCATAAAATAAGATTTTGGGAAGAGTTTATCTAAGATCAGTTATTTATTTATTTATTATTTATTTCTTAAAAAATTGACCAAGTTCAATAGCAAAATAATCTGACCCTGGAGTTTTCTTTGTGTAAAGATTTTAGAGAAAAATTCAGCTTTTCTAATGGAAATAGAGCTATTCAGATTTTCTACTTTCTCTTGTGTCAGTTTGGAAAGTTGTATCTCAAGAAAGAATTTTTTGTTCTAAATTATCAAATTTATTGTGAATTGTGTCTAAAGCATCTCTTTTATTCTATCCATGTCTACAAGCTGTCTATTGCTATTCCCCCTTTAGTTCCTGATATTCATAATTTGCATTCTTTCTCTTTTATTCTTGATCAGTTTACAATGGTTTTAGCAACGGTAGCAGGTTGAGGAAATAAAAAAGATGCATAATTCAGAGAGCTTAGGTTTACTTGTGGACTAAGAACTGACATGTATTATTTCCCAGTTTCTACTAAAGAATCATATAATAAAACATTCATTGCATGTGAAATCATACAACTATTTTCCTATTTCTCAGCCTTTCTCCATTTACTAATCTACAGAAAATAACACAAGAGCAGATGAGCTATATGGAAAAAAACAATTGAGTTTGACCAAAGCCTATCATTACAGCATCAAGATTAGGCAACATATCCTAGTGGTTAAGAGCTAAGCTTCTGGAAATCAGACAGATTTGTGTTTATATCTTGGCTCTAGTGCCTGCTAGCTGAGGACTTTAAACAATTTACCTTATTTTTCCAAGCTTATAATGTTCCTAGGATTAAATAAAATCATACATGTAAAGCATTAAGTATAATTATTGACCCAATGTGTTCAAAGTATTTTAGGTTCTTATTTCTATCACTTTGTTGTTGTTGTCGTTCAGTTGCTAAGTCATGTCTGACTCTTCGCGAACCTTTGGACTGCAGCACGCCAGGCTCCTCTGTCCTTCACTATCTCCCGGAGTTTGCTCAAATTCATGTGCACTGAGTCAGTGATGCTATCTAACCATCTCATACTCTCCCTCCCCCTTTTCTCCTGTTGACTTCAATCTTTCCCAGCATCAGGGTCTTTTCCAATGAGTCGGACCTTGATTCATGGACCTAACCTTCCAGGTTCCTAGGCAATATCATTCTTTACAGCGTTGGACTTTACTTTCACCACCAGACACATCCACAGCTGAGCATCATTTCCGCTTTGGCCCAGCTGCTTCATTCTTTCTGGAGCCATTAGTAATTGCCCTCTGCTCTTCCCCAGTAGCATATTGGACACCTTCCAACTTGGGGGGGCTCATCTTCCGGTATCATATCTTTTTGTCTTTTTGTACTGTTCATGAGGTTCTCATGGAAAGAATACTGGAGCGGTTTACCCTTTCCTCCTCCAGTGGACCACGTTTTGTCAGATCTCTTCACTATGACCCGTCTGTCCTGGGTGGCCCTGCATGGTGCGACTCACCAAGTTACACAAGCCCCTTCCCCACGACAAGTCTGTGATGATGAAGGGGTTTCCATCACTACCATCTCTATCACTAACCTGGTCAGATTTAATCTTAGACAACAGAGTTTAGCTTATTTTTGTGTTTTTTTTCCCCCTCCTGTTGTTCATTGTCTAAAGAATTTTTACTTCCTGTCCTAAAGTTTGTGAAATGCTGCTCAGCATTATTTTACCAGTACATGGTTGTAAGCTATCTCGAGAGACAGTCTTGACATCAAGTGGAATGTTGTCCTTGATTGATTGAAGAGATTTCTGTACCATTTCATTTGCATAGTTCTTTGGGGAAGAAAAGGGTATGGCCAAGACTTTTTCCATGTGTTCTTGAAAATTATCTAAATAAGAACAAAAAGGACATTAAAATATAACCCCAAGCAAACAGGAAACTGACTTTTTCTTTCGGGAACTTAGTCAAAAGCCAACTTTTTGTGGTTTCTGTGAAGGTTCCTCCCACAAAGTTCAGATATTCGTCTTACATTTTCAGTCTCTCTTTCCCTCATCTTCCAAGCTACCTGCAGAGACCTCAGCCCTTCATTCACCTTCCAGAAATTGACTCCAAAGATGCCTGCACAGATTTTTTTTTAATTCTTTTTTTTCTTACAAAACAGACTTTTTTGTATTCTTTCTAAGATGAAGACAGTCTCATAGAAATACCACACAGCCACGCTGGCTTCAGGCAACTATAAATAATTTCCCTATCCACAACCAAATACAAGTACCTGGCATGCTGTTTATATAGCCCATTAATCATTATTTAGTCAAAGGAAATGTCAAGCAACGGACAAGCCTGGACAGAAGATGCGTCTTTTGTGGAGAAACTCTTTTGCCTTGTTATACAACTACAGATATTTTATAGCCATCATGATTTAGGATAAGACTGTTGAGCTATCCTCAAACTCATGGCAAGATTTTGACTTTAAAAAAGTGACAGAGCTGGGTCAATTTATTTGGGGGAAAAAAAGAGAGAACTTGATGGGCACATACTGTTTGCTTTCCTCATTGCAAGTTCTTTTTTCTTTAAAAATATAAATTCAACATGTTTTCATGTAATGTGAACCTGAGTGTGTAGATTGTTTTGTGATCTATTTTTCCACTTCTTTCTATTTTCTATACACATAATGATACAGATTATATCAGTCCATTCTAAAGGAGACCAGTCCTGGGTGTTCATTGGAAGGACTGATGCTAAAGCTGAAACTCCAATACTTTGGCCACCTCATGAGAAGAGTTGACTCATTGGAAAAGACTCTGATGCTGGGAGGGATTGGGGGCAGAAGGAAAAGGGGACGACAGAGGATGAGATGGCTGGATGGCATCACTGACTCGATGGGCATGAGTCTGAGTGAACTCCAGGAGTTGCTGATGGACAGGGAGGCCTGGCATGCTGCGATTCATGGGGTCGCAAAGAGTTGGACACAACTGAGTGACTGAACTGAACAGATTATATATTTGTCATCACTGACTAAGAAGCAGTCAATCAGGTTACGATAACTTGGTGTGCTTAGCTATTCTCCTATTGGTGAGAATTTGAATTGTTTCTAATTTGCTAGCTACTCTAGCAGGTATTGGACAAATAACGACTTCATTAGGCTTCCTTGGTGGCTCAGACAGTAAAATCTGCCTGCAATGCAGGAGACCTGGGTTTGATCCACGGGTCGGGAAGATCCCCTGGAGAACAGAATGGCAACCCATCCCAGTATTCTTTCCTGGAGAATCCCATGGACAGAGGAAACTTGTGGGCTACAATTCATGGAGTCACAGAGTCTGACACAACTGAGTGACTGACACTTACTTAAGGACTTCATTATCTAATTATCTTCTCTCTTTTGGGGTTATTTTCTTTGTATATACTATCAACAGCTCTGTATATCACATTAAAACTTTCTTTTGGGGGGATGATCGGAAGGAAAGCTTTAGTTTAAATTAATTCTTTGTAATCAGATTTGACTTCAAATATTTGAGCACTGGTTTATTTTTTATAACCACATTCCTTACTTTTATTCAAACTATGAGACATTTCAGAATCATAGACTCAAAATAATAACTTTAGAAATTGCTTATTCAACTATTATTATTGTACCTTACATATTATACTAATCCCAATCCTCCCCCCCTTTTTATAAATGAGGAAAGTGAGACCTGGGACAGAAACTCTGAGAGTGAAATGGTAGTATTTTCGTCTTGTATTTGAATATGACATTTTGCATTTCGAAAGTTTTACCTTGAAATATTACCTATAATTATCCCATTATATTGTCTCAATGGTCCCATAAAATTAAAAAGACAAACTTGTTGCCTTTTTAAAATTTTCCTTTGATTTTTGGAGGAGACATTAAAATCTTAAAGTCACAGTGTTAACTTTAAAAAATTTTTTTTATTTTATATTGGGGTATAGCCAATTAACAAACAATGTTGTGACAGTTTCAGATAAACAGCAAGGGGACTCAGCCATACATGTACCTTCTCCCCTTCCCTTCCATCCAGGCTGCCACGTAACATTCAGCAGAGGTTCCCTGTGCTATACGGCAGGTCCTCGTTTGGTATCCATCACACAGGTAAGCCAGAATACAAACTCATTTTAGTGACTTCTGTCCTCAAGACTACAAATATTCCAAAATTAGAAACATAAATTCATTCACACATGTGTGAATGTTAACTTGCTACTTTTTATAACTTTTATAAAATTGTAAACTTTCCAACACTGGATTTTATCATTTCAAATATCTGATCATTAAAAACATTATTCTGAATAGATAAGTGGGCAGTTTATAATTTAGAAATAAACTTAGTATTTATTGGGTGCCTTCTATATGTCAGACACTCTCCTCAGAACTAGGAATTCAGAAATAAGCAAAATAGACACAATCCTTGCCCTTATGGTTAATATACATTGAATTAAAATGTTCAACCTTACTAATAATCAAATGTGTACATATAGAAATGCAGCAACCATGTACTTTAAATTATTATTGTATCATATTAGCTCTTTAAAGAGAAAACGCTTAAGGCCTCCAAGTGTGTATGAAACTGATACTTTCATACACTATATAAGAGGAACTCTGAGATAGAATCCCCTGCTGGGAAAGAAATTTTGCAATAGAAAGAGAGCCTATGAAATACTTATAGGTTTTGGTTCAGAAGTCTCACTCCTTGGAATCTTTCTTAACAGAAAACACTAGATGCACAAAAATGTTCTTTTCAGAGTTCTTCATAATAGTTTAACATTTTTTAAAAAGGAAGGATGATGATAAGAACAATGAAGAAAAACATGAGGTATCCACACAATAGACTTAAATATCAGCTTTCAGATAAGACATTTTCAGTTCAGTTCAGTTCAGTCGCTCAGTCATGTCCAGTTCTTTGCGACCCCATGAATTGCAGCATGCCAGGCCTCCCTGTCCATCACCAACTCCCGGAGTTCACTCAGACTTGCGTCCGTCGAGTCAGTGATGCCATCCAGCCATCTCATCCTCTGTCGTCCCCTTCTCCTCCTGCCCCCAGTCCCTCCCAGCATCAAAGTCTTTTCCAATGAGTCAACTCTTCACATGAGGTGGCCAAAGTACTGGAGTTTCAGCTTGAGCATCATTCTTTCCAAAGAAATCCCAGGGTTGCTCTCCTTCAGAATGGACTGGTTGGATCTCCTTGTAGTCCAAGGGACTCTCAAGAGTTTTCTCCAACACCACAGTTCAACAGTATCAATTCTTTAAATACTTTGTATAGGGGGAAAAAAAAAAAGACCGTGTAAACTGGCATAGTCAGTATGAATATGCCTCTCCTAGACGGAGAAATACCAAAATGATAGCATTATGGGTAGTTTATTTTTTACCTCCTGTTACATTTTTGGGTACTTTTTAGATTTCAACAACAAGATTTTATTACTTTTATCATCAGGAGAGAACTTTAGCTCTCCATCCCTTATCTCCCTCCCCATACCCTCCCACTTGTTGTATCCCCACCACCACCAAATAATGTTTTAGCTACAGCCATGTTTGTCTTTGTGGAGTTGCAGCGTTGAAAATACTAATGGGAAGAAAAGGGTGCCAGAGGATGTGTGAGAAATGTGTTTTCTTTTTCTCAATTGTCATCTTATATTTAACTCTGAATAATTATTTTTTCCCTCTTTATCATATTTGTGCCGACTTACATATAACGGAGGGCCCCAAAGAGAATTTAAACATTAATGTTAGGTTAAAACTTAATCCTATCGCCTTACACACTGGATCAGAGCCCATACGTATCATAAATATACCTGAAGTTTCATTCAAACAGCTTTGCGCAACTAAAATTAATCTCTTACTGGGTAAGCTCCCTGTGTCCCTGATCCCACATTATCCTCCAGCCCTAGTCATCCAGGAAAGGTGGAAATGAATCCTGGCAAAAGGCTCAAGAAAACCTGCCAGATGCACAGGAGGAAATGTCTTTATTCAGCCTTGTTTGTCCACAGCTTTTCCATGAACTGCTGTGGGTTTATCTGGATGGAATGTTCCGTGCTGGCATGGCAAGGTCAACTCAAGAGTTAAACGTGACCAGGTCAGAAATGTGCTAGGGAGTGGTCTGTGAGACCGGAGGGTGTAGAGGCGGGGGTGGAGGGGTGCGGCAGGCACTCAGGGGGTTTGTGATCCTGTCCAGCTGTTCTCAGGGCCTTGAGAGACTTCCGATGACCTGACCCTCCTCTCCTCCAGTCACTTCTGCTTGCCTTGATGCCAGATGCCATGGAACTGTTAGGATCACTGATCTAAATGGAATGAAACAGTGGAACGAGTTTTGGTTAGCGATGGAATTTCCACCCAATTTGTGGTTGATGCCTTCTGAATCCTTAAAGAAAAATCCATAATAAGCTTATCTTTAATATTGTACTCAGTTGGAAATATTAGCTAGGAAAGCCTAGCTCTGAAGGATTTAGATTATAATGTTTATTTCTTTTATTACTAATGCACATTTATATGTGTGCATTATTTAACAATTATATTTAGAACAAAACATTCTTATACTATATCATGCTGTATTATTCAGTGCATGCATGCTCAGTCGCTTCAGTTGTGTCCGACTCTTTGTGACCCTGTGGACCATAGCTCACCAAGCTCCTCTGTCCATGGGATTCTCCAGCCAAGAATACTGGAGTGGGTTGCCATGCCTTCCTCCTGTTGTATTATTATGTTATACTAAATAAAACCTTTAAGATGAAACTAATCCTCAATGCCCAAATAGTTTCCAAAAGAAAATATTTAATATAAATCAACTTGGAACTCTGACAATGCACCTTGTATTGAGTAAGTTCTGCTGAAATATTTGTATTCAACTGAAAAACATGCTAGAAAGAGAAGCAAGGAGTCAGGACACTGTGTGAAAACTCTGGTCTGACTAACCAGCTGCAGAATTTGGGGAAGATGTTTACTCTCCACCTCTGAGCCTCAGTTTCTGTATGTGTAGAATGAGATCATTGTAAAACAAGGACCTCAAAGTCTTCATCCAGCGTTCTGGCCGAGAGCTGACGGGCTGGGCTCTCAGGAGTCTATGTGTCACCCATGGTGGTTACTAAGGAAAGGAATTCCAGGGTCCACACTCTGGGCTCTGCCTCTACTACAGGTCTCTAAGCATGTGCTATGATGATGCAAGAGTGTGTGTCCATGACTCCAGGCAAACATACATGTTCCAAAGACTAATAATAGTGAGGCACAAGGAGGCATATAAGAACCAAAGAGAAAAAGATGGTTCTGGGTTTGTTGGAGGGCCAAACATCATTGACTAGAAACACAGCATTGAGAGAAACTAGCCTGAGCACCACTCCCCATAGCCAGACCCGATCTCCTCTGCCATCCCTTAGCAAGGGCCACTATAATCGACTCTCACCAAGAGTAAACAATTCCTTTATCCTCCATGATTTTGAGGTTGGGGCTTCCCTGGTAGCTCAGCTGGTAAAGAATTTGCCTGCAATGGAGGAGACCCTGATTTGATTTCTGGGTCGGGAAGATCCCCTCGAGAAGGGATGGACTACCCACTCCAGTATTCTTGGGCTTCCCCGATGGCTCAAATGGTAAAGAATCTGCTTGCAGACCTGGATCTGATCTTTGGCTTGGGAAGATCCCCTGGAGGAGGGCATGGCAACCCACTCCAGTATCCTTGCCTGGAGAATCCCATGGACAGAGAAGCCTGGCAGCTTAAAGTCCACGCGGTTGCAAAGAGTCAGACAAGACTGAGCAACTAAGCATGACACAGCCCAAGGATCCCCCCCCCAACCCTCTTCCCCAGGGTTCAGAACTGGCCCTTGAAATTCCAGCAGCAAAATACATATAGGCTTATGATAGTTTATTACAATAGAATTNGAAGCCTGGCAGCTTAAAGTCCACGCGGTTGCAAAGAGTCAGACAAGACTGAGCAACTAAGCATGACACAGCCCAAGGATCCCCCCCCCAACCCTCTTCCCCAGGGTTCAGAACTGGCCCTTGAAATTCCAGCAGCAAAATACATATAGGCTTATGATAGTTTATTACAATAGAATTATTCTTTTATTTCATCAGCTCTTGCTGGGCATCTTTTTATTGCCAGAAAGCTGTGGAGACTGGAGGCATAAAGAGGATATAGTCCCTACCCTCAAGGATAGCAAAGACTTGCACATAACCATTAACTCTCTTCTCAGTTCTATGGGATCTACAACGTGCAGCAGAGTCATCAGAGACGTGATCATATGGTACCTACAGTGATGTCTTCTCACATCCATATACTATCTCCTGGGCCAGTTATGAAGTTGCTGACTTTCAGTGTGAAGCGCCCCCTTCTCTGTTCCGCAGCTGGGTTCCTGCAGACTGCAGCTCTGCTCTGCCAGCGGGCTCTGTGCTAGTTACTGCCATCATAGCTGCGAGGCTGAAAGAGGAAGAGCCTCACTTTGTCTTGTCTGCCTCCTGGTCCTGGGAGTGTCACCCACGCCACACTTCTTCACTCTGGCAGCGACAGTTCCTTCCCAGAGCAATAACTGAATCCAGTTTGCAGTTTTCCCAACACTTAGAATCCGCTTTGTGAAGTGGGCCACCAGGACCACAGCTGGCAGTAGGCTTTGCCGAGTCTGGGTCCCACAGTTCTGGGAGCTCAGAGATGCCAGCACCAGCAAGTAATATCCACTCTTCAGAGGTTCAAGTTTCAGTTCCATGGGGCCTGCCCTCGTGATTTCTAAGTTTTAATCATGTAACCTCTTCCCTTTGTTTCCTCAGCCCTGGGGGTGGTAGCTACTTCCTGCAGTGACCACCTCCATGGTATCTGAAGACTTCCCTTTTCATCTTTCACTTACCTGTGAACATCTTCAAATAAGGGATTTGGTTTCTGTCTCCTGATAAAACTCTAATGGATGAGACTCCCTGGATAAATTAAGAGTCAGGAGAGAGAAGAGTGAACATCATGAGTTTTGGAGTCACCCAGACCTGGATTTGAATTATGGTTTTGATCTTCCCGACCCAGGCATGTAACCTGTGTCTCTTATATTTCATGCACTGGCAGGAGGGTTCTTTACCATTAGCGCCACCTGTGAATCCCTCTTATACTTNAAAAAAAAAAAAATCACCACACCACTTTTCCAACTCAGCCTTGTTAAGGACATGGTCTCAGACATTTCCTGCCTGAGCCTCAGCGGCTTCCCTCCTCTTGCACACGTGCTCCCCCTACTGCCTGATGCTGGCAACGCAACCCTGGCTCCAGGAGAGCCAGGAACGCCCCAGCCTGGCCCTGGAAGAGCCATGTTGTAAAGCTGCAGAGGGTTTGCCAAAAAATGAAACAGTAGATCCTTAAGAATTCTTCCATGGCTTCGGTGAAAGGCCCAAGCTAAGTCTTTACATTTCAAGAGTAAACTCTGTAATAAAGACTGAATAAACACATCTTCCCTGAATAGAATTTTGCCAAATAAATTAAATGTAGGCTTCCCTTTAAGAGTTAAATAAATGAAAAGCGCTTTGGACTTGGATTGAGAATAGGGGACTCAGATTCAGGTTATGCTCCTTTTCTAAAAATGAGTGACCTTGGACTTTCACCGTTCTCAGTCTCAGTTTCCTCATCCATTATTTGGGCATACGGCTCATCTCTTAGTGGTGGTGTGAAAAGTAAACAAAAGAATGTGAACGTGTGAGAAACGTGTTTTATAACATAAAAATTTAATATGAGCTATTATTTTTTCCCTTCCAATGCAACACACACACACACACCTCCCTTTTTCATACATTTCAGTGGAAATGGTAGGGGAGGCAATTTAAACCCCCAAAAGGAAGTAGGACAAGGAAGCTCAGTCACAAACAGGAAGTAACAAAAATGCCATCAGAAAAAACTGGCTCAAGCAAAAGAAAAAAAAAGTCATAGGCTACGTTTTAAAGATCAAGTTAGACTTAGTTCGTGACTTGGGGTGTTGCACAGCCCCCTAAATTAGGGGGTTTTCAGAGATGATTAGGTAACTCTTTTGACCTTGATTTGACCTCACAAATGGGAATTCTCCGGGGCGTTTTTTTTGGATCTCTGTAGTTGGTAGGTTCCTGCCTTTGTAAGTGTAGGTCTCTCCTCCTTTTCCCCTGCGGCCCTGGGAGGGGCCCAGCGCCCTGAGCTGGGGCCCCGCCCTCGCCCGCGCCCCGGAGCCGCCCTGCCTCCTCTCGGATTACTCCTCCCTTCCTGGCCTCACAAACTTGCCACATTGTAGGTTGGCTTCTGCAGGGAAAATAAGAAAAGCGCTGCAATGCTGGCGCACAAAGAAGTTTTACAGTGCTAGGGTCAGGTCCAACTTTCCTTCCAAAGTTTTGTTAAGAAGAGACGAAATCTTGGATATTTTCCTAGGAGGAAAAAAAAACACACACACACACAAAAAAAACCCAACCTAAAGGGAAACAAAATAACATGTCAGAACACATTGTGCTATTTATTTTCTTGTTTTTCCTCTCATTCTTGAAACTTCCCTTCAAAAATCTTAGCACCTTTCTTGCCTCTTCCTTAATTTTGTGTGTTTTTAGCATAGGGAGAGAGAGGATTTGAAGCCTAAGGATTATAAGTCAGAGCCAAGGAGGAGGGCACGGCAACCCATTCTAGTATTTCTGCCTGGAGAATCCCCCTGGACAGTGCAGCCTGCTGGGCTAGAGTCCATGGGGTCGCAAAGAGTTGGTCGTAACTGAGGGACTAAGTGCTGTATGTGTCAAGCATTCCTAAAACTCATCATCTGTTTGCAGAATCAGGGTTCCTTTTCTGGCCCAAATGAAGAGACTGGTTTCTGCCTTCTTTCCCCAGACTTTTTAAATTAAACCAGTCTTCAGCAAATTCCTTAGGGAAGGTGAGATTTGGAAAGTAAGGAGATCCATGTCCATCTAAGTGACTCAAGTTTAAGGATAGTGCTATCAGTTCAGTAACTCAGTCGTGTCCGACTCTTTGCCAGCCCATGGACTGCAGCATGCCAGGCCTCCCTGTCCATCACCAACTCCTGGAGTTTACTCAAACTCCTGTCCACTGAGTCAGTGATGCCATCCAGCCATCTCATCCTCTGTCATCCCCTTCTCCTCCCGCCTTCAATCTTTCCCAGCATCAGGGTCTCTTAGCATCAGGTGGCCAAAGTATTGCAGTGCCAGCTTTAGCATCAGTCCTTCCAATGAATATTCAGGACCGATTTCCTTTAGGATGGCCTGGTTGGATCTCCTTACAGTCCAAGGGACTCACAGGAGTCTTCTCCAATACCGCAGTTCGAAAGCATCAATTCTTCAGTGCTCAGCTTTCTTTAGAGTCCAACTCTCACATCCATATGTCACTACTGGAAAAACCACAGCCTTGACTACACGGATGTTTGTTGGCAAAGTAATGTCTCTGCTTTTTAATAAAAGGATAGTGCCATAGAGACACATATTCTAAAGATTGTCCCCTGTCTTGTTGCAAGTTTAGTGTACTTTGTGGTGGCCTCCAACTGTGCCATGGCCTCCAACTGTGCTTTGGCCTCCAGCTTTAGGTGTACATTTGGCAACTGTACTGTCAGGATGCTGATAATGGTATTTTCAAAGTGTTTTCACACTTGTGCTTCATAACAACACCTGGAGCATGGGGAAGGGATGAAATTTGCTGCTGTTACAGATGAGAAAGTGAGGAGAAGGGGGGAAAAGTGATTTGTCCAAGGCCACTCAATTGGTTCCCTACAAAACCCAGACTAAGAGGTCAAGATCTTCCAAATACTACACTGGTATTTAATGCCCAGTTTGGAAATTATTACCAACAGGTTCTACAGGCTCTTGTTTATGCCAAAACAAACTGTCTTCCTTTTTAAACTAGGGTAGCACGAACTTTTAAATTAACTTTTTACAAATTATGTAGAGTACGTATCATTAGCAAAGGGACTTAGAGGCCCTTTTCAATAGACAGTAAATTTTTTTAATTAAAATTTCATTTTTAATAAATTTAGGGAGGGCATAATTCACTTACATGACTGAAAAGTCACAGTCCTAAAGCCTAGTACACTTGGGAAATCTTGTGGCCACCGCCTCTCCCTTCATCTCTTTTCTCTACTTCTCTGCTTCACTGGTAGGCATTTTTATTTTTTTGAATCCTACCCCTGTTTCTTTAGGAAAATACAGATAAGTACAAATACATATTCCTATTCTTATGTATTTGCAGTCTTACAAAAAAGAGAACATTTTGAATTGGTTTTCTGGACGTGGTGCTGGGCTTTGCTAAACCATTTCTCTTCTCCCTGGGAAGCTCAGGGGTCTGCAGATAATTCTAGTGTGATTGAGAATCTAGAGGTTTCAGCTGGCTGTAGAGGTTTCAGTTGGGTAGCTTTAGCCAGTAAACCTAGGTCCCTCCCTCAACCAGCACCAGATGCAACTGCTGCAACCCTGGGCTTCGATAACGTACTACTACAGGACAGCTCGCTGTTTCACAAGGAGAAAGCCATCTAGATGCCCTAGTAAAACCCAAATGATATGATGGGGGCAACGTTTTAAGCAGTAATGGTCTCTTACTGTTGCTGAAAGGATGGTTAGTGACGAGTTCCATCACTATGGGACTGATTCTACTATGTCCCACTGTGACCAGGTCATAGTGCCTGACAGACAGAGGGGCCATCTCCAATACATTCTCTAAGTAGGATTCTTCCACCAAAGGAGCTTTCACATCCTCCCTGTCCTCAGTGGCGCTGAAAGAACAATCAAAGATCAAAATCAGGCTATGGCAAAGGGGAAGGTCAGGGGCTCTCTGAGAGCAGGAAATCCAGGCCAAGAGCTAAGCAATGGAAAGACCAGTGTAGATCAGAGCACCTGGGCCATCACTGCTCTAGACTCAGGAAAACAAGGCCACAGACCAGACCGGCAAGTGCAGAGGCTGGCCAGGAGTTTACAGCAGCTCCCCATGAGGAGGGATGGGCATGCAATGGGGGCCCTCCAGATTCTCTGTACCACTGACAGGACAGATCCTGAGGAGATGGCTGGCTGATGTGTCATAGAATCACCTGCTGTCTAGTTTACTAGGGCTGCCTTGGCAAAGTGCCACAACCTGAGTGACTTAAATTTCCGAGATGTATTGTCCTGCCATAATGGAGGCTAGAAACTCAGGACCAAGACGTCTGTGGGGCTGGTTTCTCCTAAGGGAGGAATCTGTTCCAGGGCCCTCTCCTTGGCTTGTGGATGGTTGTCTCTTCCTGTGTGTCTTCTCATCATCTTTCCTCTGTGTGTGTCTGTCTGTGTCTGAATGTCCCCCTTTTTATAAGGACACCAGTCACACTAGGTTAGAGCCCATCCTAAGAACCCTTGTTTTAATTTGACTACCTTTGGAAAGACCCTGTCTGTAAATAAGGTCACATTCTGAGGCACTGGGGCTTAGGACCCCAACATATTTCTTAGCTTCTAGGTTTTTAAAGAATTTAAATTAAAACTTATAGCTTACTGTCTGCATTAATAGTGACATACAGTTAATAGTTTTCACCCTTTTAACTGGAAATACCAAAGCTCAAGAGTTTCTAGAGTTGTTGATGTGATTATTATTGTCATCATTATTATTTTGTATGGTACAATTACTATTAATAAAGAGTTTTGATGTTGACTGTGAGAAATTTGAAAGGTCGTATTCTATATTTTCTATTCCCGTGGTATTTATCTGGGGCCATAAATTTTAGAGAAAATTTTTTGTTTATTTTATTGTGGTAGAATAGCCTTATACATTTTACTATCATAAACATTTATAAGTGTACATTTCAACGCCATTAAATACATTCATATTGTTGTGCACAGTCACCACCTTCCATTTCCAGAACTCTTCATTTCGTAAAACTCAAGTTTTAGACCCATTAAGTAATAACTCCCCATTCCTCCCATCCACCAGCCCCTGGCAATCACCACACTACTTTCTGTCACTGTGATTTGGACTACTCTAAGTCCCTCACATAAGTGGAATCATACAGTATTTGTATTTATGTGACTAGCTTATTTCACTTAGTATAACATCCTCAAGATTCATCTGTGTTGTAGCATATTGCAGATTTTTTTTCCTTTTTAAAGCGGAATAATAGTCTATTGTATGTGTGTATATATATATATATATATCACCTTTTATTTATGCATATCTCCATGTTTTAACTACTGTGAATAATGCTGTGATGAACATGGGTGGACAAATTTCTAAGACTCTGCTTTCAATCTGTTTGAATATATATATCCAGAAGTAGAATTGCTAGATCATATGGTAATTCTATTTTAAAACATTTTAATTACTGTAAGTGATGCTGTGATGAGCACGGGTGGACAAATCTCTCTTCAAAACTCTGTTTTCATTCATTTGGATGTATACCAAATATTAGTAGAATTGCTAGATCACGTGGTAATTCTGTTTCTAATTTTTGAAGAACACCCTGCTGTTTTCCCAGCAGCTGTACCATTTTACCTTCTCACCACCAGTGCACAATGATTCCACTGTCTCTGCATCCCTGCCAACGCTTACTTTCTTTTTGATAGTAGCCATCCCAGCAGGTGTGAGGTGGCGTCTCACTGAATTTTGGTTTGTTTTTCCCTGATGATGGTGGTGAGCATCATTTCATTCTTTTTCAGATCCACAAGAGTCCTCTCTATTTTCAGAGCTGTTGGCCTCACACCCCCATTTCAATATTGAGAACAAAGCCATACAGTCTGTGGAAGTGGTGAATTAATTGGACATATTATGGCAAGTAGGAGACAGTCTGAAACTCCCCTGCTTTCTCACTGGTTGCATATACACTAAATCTAACATGATCTCATTGTGAAGAGTGGGTCCTGTCATTTTCAACAAATCCTTTCTTTGTTATTATAAAGTCCAAAGCAGGAAAAAAAAAAAAAAAGAAAAAAGAGAAAATCCCTCCAATGTCTATGCTATAAACCACACTTCTTCACCACTCTCACGCCTCAGTACATATACCTCACCGCTGGTGTTGAGATCCTGATGCCCAGATTGCACAAAATTGCGTGCTCCTTTTACTCAGAAGAATTTTCTTTGCCTACAGGTTTTAAGACATACTAAGCTAAAATGTGCATATTACTCTGTCTAGAGTTGGGCTTTTGGTCATGTGGTGTGTTCATTAATGACTTTACTTTTGTTTCTGTTAAACCTGGCCCAGCATCTTGCTGAGACGCTGTGACAAACACTTTGGGTCCATGACTCGGCAGGACCAGGTGTGGCCTGGCCCACCCCTTGTCAGGCAGGCGAAGGCAGCCAAGCTCGCTCAGTTCAAACATGCTCGAGGGATTCGGCACCTGGAAATCCCCACAAAGCTAGTTCCATTCCAGATCTTTCTCAACACCCAGAGGAGCAACACAAGGACTGATTGTCTTCACAAGATTTCCTGCCTGCAGTTCCATAGTCTAGGGGTTTGTGTGGGCCGAGGGTGGGTAGACACATTTACTTATTAGTGTAGGGGCTCAAGTCAGAAAGATGCCCTAGAGCTCAATGACCAAATGTTGCACCCTGGGATTCTGTGGGGTGATATTTAGAACAACGTGATCCCCAGCCTGTGGGTGCCAATGTCAAGCCCCTCCCCCAGACTCAGCCCAATGGCCTATTTTCCATAGGACTTTGTGATTCTGGTTTCTTGTTGCTTCCTGTCCTTCTTGTTTTCCACATTTCTTGGGCTCCATCCAATGCTGAGTAATGATTCATAGCCAGAAGGCCCAAGGCGAGAAGCTGCCACTCCAAAGAGGGAGTAACTAACAGCTCCAGGCACCAATGGCAGTCCCCTCACCTGGCCCACAGGCTCCTGGCCTCTACGCGCCTACAGGAGGAGTTGGTGCAGCCAGGGTGGGGTGATTTGTTTTCTCTGGCAGGGCTGGGGAGAAGCGGAGGTGTGCCCAGCTGAACCTCCATCGCTGGTCTTCCCGGGAGAGGTCCCTTACTTCACACACAAAATGTGGTGTTCAACAGTCTCTCACTCCCCTTCCTTTCTCCTTCCCTGTCCCACTCATGCCAGGTTCTTCTTTGGAAGGATTTTACTCCAACATTGCCTTGGGAGGAAGGAAAGAAAGATCTGGAATCAGGGAGGGGTAGCACAGTGACTTTCCTATTATGCCCCCAGTCTGTGACATCCACTGGACTCTGAGCTGGCCTCAACTCCTGGTGGGTGGACCCCCAGGGCTGGTATGGGGGTTCAGCGGGGCTGACAGAAGGCCTAAGGGAGATGCCAGCCTTGAGAGTGAGCTCTCAACAGGCACTGTACAAGATAATGGCAGCGGTGAAGGCAGTACCAACAGCCAGAGTTCACTGAGTGCCTTCTGTGCGCCAGGTGATATTCAATGTAATACTCCCAACAATCCTACGAGGTCCATGCTATCGCTGTTTCCATTTTGCCAGTGAAGACACTGAGTCACAGAGAGGTCCAGGGTCACACCATGAACACAAGGCAGAGCTGGGGAGTTTTAGCCCTGGAAGTCCAACTCTTGAGTTGACTCTAAGTCACAGCTCTATATTAACCAAAACATGGTATCATTGTTCCTGTGTTACAAATGAGAAGACTGAGGAGTGGTGTGCTCTGCCCCACGCTGCTAGGGCACACAGCTGCCAGGCACCTCCCGTCCAGTCCTGCCCACTCCTTTTGTTGGTGGGGGGAGGAGTTGAGGAGGGGTGGAGTCAGGATGTGACTGCTTCCTACTCACCCTTCTCCACCCCAAGCTTCCACCCTCCTCCTGAAGCTTTGTGCTCTTGTTTCAGGTCACAGGAAGCTACCAGAAAAAGAGCCAGATAGTGAGTGAGCAGATGAGGAAATCAGAAACCATCATTTGTCAGTCTAGGAATCGGTCCAACATGTCTTATGGAACTGGCAGCTGGCTGCCCAGGTAAAGTGTCCAGATGCCCCAGGCAAAGGGAGGCAAACATTAGAGGAAGATAGAGTTTCCAGAATGGTGAATGTGGGGTAGTAGAGAAAATAGAGAAGGCTAAGGTGTGACAGAAATGGGCTAGAATTAGATGCCCTAGATCTCTATGGTGGGAAGAGCCAGAGAGATTAACGAGTCCAACCTCTTATATGCTATAATTAATGAGAACTAACATTGCTTGGGCACTCATGTGCCAGGCATTGTGCTAAGTGCTTTCCTTGTGCCTACAACAATCCTATGATACAGGTGCTATACTTGTCTTCACTAGGAAACTGAATAAAAAGTTAACTGACCCAGTAAACAGTAGATCAAGGCAGTCTCTCTCTCTCCAAAGCCCACATGCTTTTGTACTCTTTAACATTTTATGATGAACCATTTTAAACGTATACAAAGTAGAGAGAATATTACAATGAACCTCCATAACTTCACTGACCAGTTGCAATAATCATCAACACAAGACAGATCTTGTTCCATCATTCATCCCCCATCCACTCTTCCAGTACTAGATTATTTTGAATCTCACACATATTATTTCTTATTGTATCATCCTATTGGTATCTGTGCATATTTTAATAGGTATCTCCAAGAAAAAAAGACTTTCTTAATGTAGCCATGATACCAGTGTTGTAGCTAAAAAGATAACAATAATTTCTTAATACCATCAAATATCCAAACATTGTTCAGATATCTCAGACTGTCCCCAGATGTTTTTTTAATAGTTGATTTATTTGAATTGGAATTAATAGTCTCTATATTAAAAATAGAAATACCATATTACCCAGCAATTCGAGTCCTGGGTATCTATCTGAAGAGAACAAAAACACTAACTTAAAAAGACACATGTACCCCAATGTTCATAGCAGCATTAGTTACAATAGCTAAGATATGAAATCAACCTAAGTGTCCATCAACAGATGAACGGATAAAGAAGATGTGATATATGTAATATGTATGTATATATGTGCAGTGTAGATACACACATGCAATGGAATACTACTAAATTATAAAAAAAAGAATTTCATAATCTGCAACAAGAATGGACTTGGGGAGTATTACGTTTACTGAAATAAGTCAGAGAGAGAAAGACAAATACTGTGTGCATCACTTACACGTGGAATCTAAAAAATAAAGCTAGAGAATATAGCAGAGAAGAAACAGACTCACAGATAGAGAGAACAACCAGGGGTTACCAGTGTGGAGAGGGAAGTGGGAAGGGCAAGACAGAGTCAGGGGCTTAAGAGATACAAACTACTATTAATATGTGTAAAGTAAATCAGATACAAAGATATATAGTGCAGCATAGGGAGCCTAGCCAATATTTCATATTAGCTACAAACAACTTTTAAAAATTATGAATCACTATGGTGTACACGTGACACTTACATAATTTGTAGGTCAACTGTACCTCAATATTTTTAAAAAAGTCCCAACGTTTGGTTGATACGTAAAGTCCCCTCCCTGCTGCCATTGTTGAAGAGACAGAGTCACTGGCCTCGTAAACTTTCTCACATTTTGGATTTTGCTGATTATATCCGTTTGGTGTCATTTAACATGTTCCTCCATCCTCTGTATTTCCTGTAAACTGATAGTTAGATCTAGTGGTTTGATTAGATTCACATTTAATTGTTTGGCAAAGCCACTTCATAGACAGTACCTTATAGTACTGTAGCCCTTATACTTACACCTACTTTTCTCCGGAAGACAAAAGGTCAAATCTAACTCAAGTTAGAGTCAGAAAAAAGCCAGAACCAGGACTGGAACTCAGTCTTCCAGCCCCTTGCCCTTCCACTCATCACTGGACTTGACTCTAGAATATTCTCTTTTACTAGGAGGACAGTTTGGCTGTCATTTAATCCTCTACCGCCTTCTCTAAGAGAAACCAACAGAGGAGCAGTGGGAAAGTTCAAGCCCTTCTCTGGCACGTGGTACTAGCTTAGTTTTAAACAGATGATGGGAGGGAGGGGTCTCCTCAAGGCTGGACGGGGCCATGTACCTTCTGCTTTTGCTGGAGGACTGGAAGCACTCCAGCTAGAACTCTGGCACAGAAAGGAGATAGGGCTCCTTTCAAATACTGAGAACTAATTTACCTGAGTTCTGATAGGAACATTTCATCTTTTTGACTTATCCATTTTCCTTGATAGGAAAGAGGTAGGTGAACACTCGCAGTGCTGGAGGCCTACTGAGGCACACAGAATTCCACTTGGGGGAGTAGGAAAGGAAGAGCTAGTGAAGATGGCAACCCTTCTGTGCATTTCAGCACAAGGAGCACTTCCCCCCCCACCACCACTATTCCTGCTACACTGAGTATGCAAATATCAGAACCAAGATTGATACAGATAACCAGAACTCTACTCATTGCAATGGGAAGAAACCACCCTATACCAAATATTAGTGGACCAGGGAGAGGGGTTGGGGAGGGAAGATGACCCGAATGCACAATTACAGTGACGATTCACATTCATTGGACACTTAAAACACACTGGGAAGATTATTTGCAGTATCTCACTGGGGCTTCCCTGGTGGCTCAGACGGTAAAGCATCTGCCTGCAATGCGGAAGACCCAGGTTTGATCCCTGGGTTGGGAAGGTGCCCTGGAGAATACATAATTTGTAGGTCAATTGTACCTCAATTGCAACCCACTCCAGTACTCTTGTCTGGAAAATTCCATGGGCAGAGGAGCCTTGTAGGCTACAGTCCATGGGGTCGCAAAGACACGACTGAGCGACTTCACTCACTCAGTCACTTAATTCTCACAACAGCTCTGCAAGGTAAAAAGAGGTGCTTTAATCAAATCTGCAGGTGAGGAGGGATGTGAAATCTCACAGATGCTATCAGTGAGGAAAGATTCAAATCTCTGTCTTTCTCATTAATGTCTGTAGCTCAGCCATTAGGCTACAAACTCAGCCAGATGAAGATGGTGATTTGAGAGGGGCTAGAAATCCAGAGGGCTTCCCTGGTGGCTCAGACAGTAAAAGAATCTGCCTGCATTGTGGGAGACCCAGGTTTAATTCCTGGGTTGGGAAGATCCCCTGGGAAGAGAATGACTACCAATGCCCGTATTCTTGCCTGGAGAATTCCATGGACAGAGGATACAGTCCATGGGGTTGCAGAGTCAGACGTGATTAAGCAACAAACACTTTCACACTTTTTTCTGGGAATCTAGACAGGAGCTTCTACAGGGTTCAGGAATGGCTTGGATAAGGAACACAGGGGCCCCTAGCCTTGGGGGACAAATCATCTGATATTTTAACACAGGTGTCTGAAGTTCATGAATCGAATTTTATGGATGGAGGGATGGGAAGCCTCCACAAATAGCTGACATAGAGAAGCAATAGTTAGGCACTCTTCTGCTCCCTCTCTGTCAAGTTTAAGGCTCCTAAATGGAAAGGATTATTGGGGTCACATCTGATACATGTAAAGCCTTGTGTAAATTTGAAAGTGACACCTCTTGAAGGGGGATAAATTGCAAAAGCTGCCCCTCTGGGAGGCCCCTTCTGCAAGAGTGGTATCTGTGTAGCGCCCGCTGCTTGGGCCAATGGTGGGTCAGATTTCAGCCCCTTTGATGGCCTCAGCCAAGCCATAGAGTATGCAGGAGTCTCTAAAAGAGCCAAGCTGGTTTTCCACCCAACATGCTGTGTGTACACTTGTCAAGGCCAAGTGACCCTTGCTGAGCTGTTATTATCTTTTGGTGGTTGTTTCATGTGACTGTGGTCTCAAGTCAGCTCAGAAGAGGACAGAACCCAATTACTAGATTACTCACACTCCTGATTTTCTTTCTTTTCTTCTTTTTTTTTTTTGTAACCACATTCACAGCTGTGGTGCATTCAATGCTGTGGCAGTCAAATACCCTCCTCTAACTCAAGAGGCCACCAAAGCCTCCAAGGGCCGCATGGTTCCCAGGCCTGAACTCTGGCTCCAACAAGACCTCTCCTGGTCATCAGATCCAGGCAGGCCAAGTGCCACCCTTCTCCAAAGCCTCCTTTGACTCTGCCAGCCCCTGCAGATATGCCTGGGGAAGCCTAACTGGCCTGCAGGGACACCTGCACTCCAGGCCAGCTTCAGGAGCCAATACTGGTGAAAGGAACACACACAGAGATGGGGCTGACACAGCAGGTCCAGACACCTACTTAGAGATAGATCTTGGAGGGCCTCCCAGGGAGGTAGGGACTGGATGTAAGTAGCTCACCTTGTGGGCAAGGACACTGATAGTGGAGGCGCCAGGGAATTTTGTTTGCTTGCTGTTTTGTTTTGTTGCTGCTATTGTTTCATTTATTTTACCTTTTCTAATGTATTTTAAAATTTTTCTAACTTTGTTTTTTTTTTTGTTATTATTCTGCTCTTTTCTGTTTGTTGTCTTTTGTTGCTGCTGATTTTTTCTTTTGACATTTCTGTGTTGTTTTGTTTCATTTTGGTTTTTATTTTATTTTTATTTAAAAAAAATTTTTGTTTTTTGTTTTTGCTTTTGTCATTTTTGTGTATTTGTCTTTTGTTCTCTGAGCATTTCTTTTAGTTTTTTTTGTTTGTTGTTCAATTTTTGTTTTATGTTTAGGAGCCTGGTGGGCTGCCATCTATGGGGTCGCACAGAGTCAGACATGACTGAAGTGACTTAGCAGCATCAGTTTTTTATTTTTGGTTTTGGACTCTCATTTGTTTAGGTGTCTTATTTTTTGCTTTCCTTTTTTTTTTGTGTGGTATTGTTTTGTTTTTTTTGTTTGCTTGGATTTGTTTTTATTATTTACCTATGGTTTTATTTCTGTTTTTCTTTCTTTTTTTGTTGACTGTATAGAGCTTCTCCATCTTTGGCTGCAATGAATATAATCAATCTGATTTCGATGTTGACCATCTGGTGATATCCATGTGTAGAGTCTTCTCTTGTGTTGTTGGAAGAGGGTGTTTGCTATGACCAGTGCATTTTCTTGGCAAAACTCTATTAGTCTTTGCCCTGCTTCATTCCGCATTCCAAGGCCAAATTTGCCTGTTACTCCAGGTGTTTCTTGACTTCCTACTTTTGCATCCCAGTCCCCAATAATGAAAAGGACATCTTTTTTGGGTGTTAGTTCTAAAAGGTCTTGTAGGTCTTCATAGAATTGTTCAACTTCAGCTTCTTCAGCATTACTGGTTGGGGCATAGACTTGGATAACTGTGATATTGAATTGTTTGCCTTGGAGACGAACAGAGATCATTCTGTCGTTTTTGAGATTGCATCCAAGTACTGCATTTCAGACTCTTTTGTTGACCATGATGGCTACTCCATTTCTTCTGAGGGATTCCTGCCCACAGTAGTAGATATAATGGTCATCTGAGTTAAATTCACCCATTCCAGTCCATTTTAGTTCGCTGATTCCTAGAATGTCGACGTTCACCCTTGCCATCTCTTGTTTGACCACTTCCAATTTGCCTTGATTCATGGACCTGACATTCCAGGTTCCTATGCAATATTGCTCTTTATAGCAT
>SJYA01001032.1:20162-104347 GCA_006410615.1 Neotragus moschatus | reverse complement strand
CTGGAAGAAGCACAAGCTGGAATCAAGATTGCCAGAAGAAATATCAATAACCTCAGATATGCAGATGACACCACCCTTATGGCAGAAAGTGAAGAGGAACTAAAAAGCCTCTTGATGAAAGTGATAGAGGAAAGCAAAAGAGTTGACTTAAAGCTCAACATTCAGAAAACGAAGATCGTGGTATCTGGTCCCATCACTTCATGGGAAATAGATGGGGAAACAGTGGAAACAGTGTCAGATTTTACTTTTGGGGGGCTCCCAAATCACTTCAGATGGTGACTGCAGCCATGAAATTAAAAGACGCTTACTCCTTGGAAGAAAAGTTATGACCAACCTAGATAGTATATTCATAAGCAGAGACATTACTTTGCTAACAAAAGTCCGTGTAGTCAAGGCTGTGGTTTTTCCTGTGGTCATGTATGGATGTGAGAGTTGGACTGCGAAGAAGGCTGAGTGCTGAAGAATTGATGCTTTTGAAGTGTGGTGTTGGAGAAGACTCTTGAGAGTCCCTTGGACTGTAAGGAGATCCAACCAGTCCATTCTGAAGGAGATTGGCCCTGGGATATCTTTGAAAGGAATGATGCTGAAGCTGAAACTCCAGTACTTTGGGCACCTCATGGGAAGAGTTGACTCATTGGAAAAGACTCTGATGCTGGGAGGGATTGGGGGTGGGAGGAGAAGGGGCCAACAGAGGATAAGATGGCTGGATGGCATCACAGACTTGAGTGAACTCTGGGAGATGGTGATGGACAGGGAGGTCTGGTGTGCTGCGATTCATGAGGTCACAAAGAGTCAGACACGACTGAGCGACTGAACTGAACTGAACTTTCTTTTTTTGTTTCTGTGTTTGTTTTTGTTTGGTTGGTTTGGTTTTTATTATTTGCCTTAGGGTTTGTTTGTCTGCTACGTTTTATCTCTCCATGCTGCACGTCTTGCAGGGTCTTGATTCCCAGGCCTGGCATCAAGCTTGAGCCCCTGTAATGTGAGCACCAAGCTGCTGGACTACTAGAGAAATTCATGCTCCGGGGAATATTAATCGGTGTGTGTTCTCCCTGAGGTCCTCATCTCAGCACCAAGATAGGGCTTGACCCAACTACCTGCAAGGTCCAATTCTAGATGCCTCTGGCCAAACAACAAGACAGGAACACAGCCCTACCTATCAACAAAAATGAGGTGTTAGAGAAATATATTACACATGAAGGAGCAAAGTAAAAGCCTACAAGACCAAATAAATGAAGAGGAAATACCTGCAATCTACCTGAAAAAGAATTCAGTGCAATGATAATAAAGATGATCCAAAGTCTCAGAAACAGAATGGAAGCACAGATCAAGAAAATACAAGAAATGTTTAACAAGGACCTAGAGGAACTAAAGAACAGACAAATAGTGATGAATAGCACAATAGCTGAAATGAAAAAAGACTAGAAGGAGTCAATAGTAGAATAACTGAGGCAGAAGAACAAGCAAATTAGCTAGAAAATAGAATGATGGAAATAGCTGCTAAGGAACAGGATAAAGAAAAAAGAATTTTAAAAATGAGAACTGTCTCAGAAATCTCTGGGACAGCATTAAACACACCAACATTCAAATTAGTGGGAAGAAGAGGAGACGAAGAAGAGAAAGGATCTGAGAAAATATTTGAAGAGATTATAGTCCAAAACTCCCCTAAAATGGGAAATAAAATCACCCAAGTCCAGGAAGCACAAATAGTCCATACAGGATAAACCTAAGGAGAAACATGCTGAGACACATATTAAGCAAACTAACAAAAATTACATTTGAAGAAAAAATGTTAAAAGCAACAAGGGAAAAGCGACAAATGACATACATACAAGGGGATCCTCATAATATTATAAGCTTATTTCTCAGTAGAAACTCTGCAGGCCAGAGCAGCAGCAGTAGCAGGCTATATTTAAAGTGATGAAAGGCAAAAACTTGTAACCAAGATTATTCTACCTAGCAAGGATATCATTCAGATTCTGTAGAGAAATCAAAAGGCTTACAGACAAGCAAAAACTATGAGAATTCAGCACCACCCAACCAGCTTCACAGCATATACTAAAAGAACTTCTCTAGACAGGAAACACAGGGAAAGAAAAAGACCTACAAAAAAATAACCCCCCCCAAATTAAGAAAATGATAATAGGAACATACATATCAAAACATTACCTTAAATTTAAAAGGATTAAGTTCTCTAACCAGAATACACAGACTGGCTGGAGAGATACAGAAATAAGAGCGGTATATATGCTGTACAAGAGGTCCACTTCAGACCTGTGGACATGTTCAGACTGAAAGCGAGAGGATGGAAAAAGACATTCCATGCAGAAGGAGATCAAAAGAAAGCTGGAGAAACAGCTTTATTTTGTCTCATATCAGACAAAATAGACTTTAAAGACTGTTACAAGAGACAAGGAAGGACACTACATAATGATCAAGGGGTCAATCCAAGGAGAAAATAGAAAAACTTACAAATATTTATGTACCCAACATAGGTGCACCTCAATAGATAAAGTGAGTGTAATAGCCATAAAAGGGGAAATCAACAGTAACATAATAATAGTGACTTTAACATCCCACTTATACCAATGGACAGATCTTCCAGACAGAAAATTAATAAGGAAACACAAACTTTAAATGACACATTAGACCAGATAGACTTAATTCATGCTTATAGGACATTTCATCTGAAAGTAGCAGAATACACTTTCTTCTCAAATGTACATGAGACATTCTTCAGGATAGATCCCATCTTGGGTCACATATCAAGCCTCATTAAAGTTAAGAAAATTGAAATCATACTAAGCATTTTTTCTGACCATAGCCTATGAGATTAGAAATAAATTACAGGAGAAAAAAACCCTGTAAAAAACACAAACACATAGAAGCTGAACTATATACTACTAAATAATGAAGAGACCTTGAATAAATCAAAGATGAAATAAAAAAATATGTAGAAGCAAATGACAATGAAAACACAATGACCTCAAACCTATGGGATGCAGAAAAAGCAGTTCTAAGGGGAAAGTTTATAGTAATACAATCCTATCTCAAGAAATAAAAAAATCTCAAATAAAGAAGCTAATCATAAATTTAAAGCAACTAGAGAAAGAACAAACAAAATGCAGTTAGCAGAACAAAATAAATCATAAAAAAATCAGAGTAGCGTAGAAATAAATGAAAAAGAAATGAAGAAAACAAAAGTAAAGATCAATGAAACTAAAATCTGGTTCTTTGAGAAGATAAACAAAATTGATTAACCTTTAGCCAGCCTCATCAAGAAAAAAAGAGACAGGACTTAAATAAAATTAGAAATGAGAAAGGAAAAATTATAAAATATTACACAGAAATAAAGGAAATCATAAGAGATTACTACAAGCAATTATATGCCAATAAAATGTGCAACTTGGAAGAAATGGGAAAATTCTTAGAAATGTACAACCTTCTGAGACTGAACCAGGAAGAAATATAAAATATGAACAGATTAATCACAAGTGATGAAATTGAAACTGTGATTTAAAATCTTACAAAAAAAACAGAAGTCCAGGACCAGATGGCTTCACAGGCAAGTTCTATCAAATATTTAGAGAAGAGCTAACAACCATCCTTCTCAGACTCTGAAACAATTGCAGAAGAAGGAGCTCCTAAGCTCATTCTATGAGGCCACCATCACCTTTATAATACCCTTATAACAAAGATATCACACAAAAGAAAACTACAGACCAATATCACTGATGAACATAGGTAAAAATCCTCAACAAAATCCTGGCAAGCAGAATCGAGCAATACATTAAAAGCTTCATATAGCACAAAAAAAAACTACAGACCGATATCACTGATGAACATAGGTAAAAATCCTCAACAAAATCCTGGCAAGCAGAATCGAGCAATACATTAAAAGCTTCATACAGCATGGTCAAATGGGTTTTATTCCAGAGATGCAAGGATTCTTCAATATACAAAAATCAACTGATGCAATACACCATATTAAAAATTGAAGAATAAAAACCATATGATCATCTCAATAGATGCAGAAAAAGCTTTTGACAAAATTCAAAATCAATTTATAATAAAAATTCTCCAGAAAATGTGCATAGAGGGAATCTACTTCAACATTATAAAGGCCATATGCAACAAACCCACACCAAACATCATTTTCAATAGTGAAAAACCAAAAGCATTTTCTCTAAGATCAGGAACAAGACAAGGATGTCCACTCTCACCACTATTATTCAACACAGTTTTGGAATTTCTAGCTATGGCAATCAGAGAAGAAAATAAATAAAAGTAAACCAAAAATTGGAAAAGAAGAAGCAAAACTGGGAACTGGGAATGACATGATACTATACATAGAAAATCCTAAAGATACCACTAGAAAACTGTTAGTGCTAATCAATGAATCTGGTAAAGTTTCAGGATATAAAATTAATGCAAAAAAAAATCTCTTGCATTCCTATATACTAACAACAAAGTGTCAGAAAGAAAAACTAAGGAAACAATCTCATTTACCATTGCAACAATGAGTCAGGCATGACTGAGTGACTTTCACTTTACTTTCAAAGTTACCTGTGGAGGCAAAAGACTTGTCCTCAGATACTGATGAAAGAAATCAAAGGCAACACAAAAAGATGGAGTGATATACCATGTTCTTAGATTGAAAAAAATCAATATTGTGAAAATGACGGTAATACCCAAAGGAAACTACAGATTCAATGCAATCCTTATCAAATTATGCAATCCTTATCAAAAAATCCTTATCAATGGCATTTGTCACAGAATTAGGACAAAAAGTTCTACAATTTGTGTGGAAACACAAAAGACCTTGGAGAGGAAAAGCCATCTTGAGAAAGAAAAATGAAGCGGGAGGGATCAGGCTCCCTGACTGCAGACTAAACTACAAATCTATAGTAATTAAGATGAACGGTACTAGCGCAGAGTCATGGATGGATCTAGAGACTATCATATAGAGTGAAGTAAGTAAAAAGAGAACAAATATCTTATATTAACATTATATATAAAATCTAGAAAAATGGCACAGACGAGCCTATTTGCAAAGCAGAAATAGAGACACAGGCATAAAGAACAAATATATGGACACCAAGGGGAAAGATTTACTGAGCATGGTCCCACCCATCAGACAAGACCCACTTTCCCCCACAGTCAGTCTCTCCCATCAGGAACATTTCACAAGCCTCCTTCCCTTATCCAACAGAGGGAAGACAGAGTGAAAACCACAATCACAGAAAACTAATCAAACCAATCACATGGAACACAGCCTGTCTAACTCAATGAAACTATGAGGCATGCCATGCAGGGCCACTCAAGATGGATGGGTCATGGTGGAGAGTTCTGACAACACGTGGCCCACTGGAGAAGGGAATGGCAAACCACTTCAGTATTCTTGCCTTGAGAACCCCATGAACAGTATGAAAAGGCAAAAAGATAGGACATGAAAGTTCAACTTCCCAGGTTGGTAGGTGCCCAATATGCTACTGGAGAAGAGTGGAGAAATAACTCCAGAAAGAATGAAGAGATGAAAACAACACCCAGCTGTGGATGTGACTGGTGATGGAAGTAAAGTCTGATGCTGTAAAGAGCAATATTGCATAGGAACCTGAAATGTTAGGTCCGTGAATCAAGGTAAATTGGAAGTGGTCAAACAGGAGATGGCAAGAGTGAAGATAGACATTTTAGGAATCAGTGAACTAAATGGACTGGAATAGACAAATTTAATTCAGATGACCATTATATCTACTGCTGGGGGCAAGAATCCCTTAAAGAAATGGAGTAGCCGTCATAGTGAACAAAAGAACGATACAAAAAAGATCTTCATCACCCAGATAACCACCGTGGTGTGATCACCCACCTAGAGTCAGACATCCTGGAATGTGAAGTCAAGTGGGCCAATCATCACTACGAGCAAAGCTAGTGGAGGTGATGAAATTCCAGTTGAGCTATTTCAGATCCTAAAAGACGATGCTGTGAGTGTTGCACTCAATATGCCAGCAAATTTGGAAAACTCAGCAGCGGCCACAGGACTGGAAAAGGTCAGTGTTCATTCCAATCCCAAAGAAAGGCAATGCCAAAGAATGTTCAAACTACCACACAATTGCCCTCATCTAACACGTTAGTAAAGTAATGCTCAAAATTCTCCAAGCCAGACTCCAACAGTACATGAACCATGAACTTCCAGATGTTCAAGCTGGATTTAGAAAAGGAACCAGAGATCAAATTGCCAACATTGGTTGGATCATAGAAAAAGCAAGAGAGTTCCAGAAAAACATCTGCTTCAGCTTTATTGACTATGCCAAAGCCTTTGACTGTGTGGATCACAACAAGCTGTGGAAAATTCTGAAAGAGATGGGAATACCAGACGACCTGACCTGTCTCCTGAGAAATCTGTATGTAGGTCAAGAAGCAACAGTTAGAACTGGACATGGAACAACAGACTGGTTCCAAATAGGAAAAGGAGCACGTCAAGGCTGTATATTGTCCCCTTGCTTATTTAACTTATATGCAGAGGACATCATGTGATATGCCGGGCTGGATGAAACTGGAATCAAGATTTCTGGGAGACAAATCAATGACCTCAGATATGCAGATGACACCACCCATATGGCGGAAAGCAGAGAAGAACTAAAAAGCCTCTTGATGAAAGTAAAAGAGGAAAGTGAAAAGTTGGCTTAAAACTCAACATTCAGAAAACTAAGATCTTGGCGTCTGGTCCCATCACTTCATGGAAAATAGATGGGGAAACAATGGAAACAGTGAGATATTTTATTTTTGGGGGGATTCCAAAATCACTGCAGATGGTGACTACAGCCGTGAAATTAAAAGACTTGCTCCTTGAAGAAAAGCTATAACCAAACTAGACAGCATATTAAAAAGCAGAGACATTACTTTGCTGACAAAGATCCGTCTAGTCAAGGCTATGGTTTTTCCAGTGGTCATGTACGGATGTGAGAGTTGGGCTATAAAGAAAGTTGAGCACCAAAGCATCGATGCTTTTGAACTGTGGTGTTGGAGAAGACTCTTGAGAGTCCCTTGGACTGCAAGGAGATCAAACCTGTCAATACTAAAGGAAATCAGTCCTGAATATTCATTGGAAGGACTGATACTAAAGCTGAAACTCCATTACTTTGGCCACCTGATGCAAATAACTGACTCTTTGGAAAAGACCCTGATGCTGGGAAAGATTGAAGGCAGGAGGATAAGGGGAAGACATAGGATGAGATGGTTGAATGGCATCACCAACTTGATGGACGTGAGTTTGAGCCAGCTCTGGGTGTTGGTGATAGATAGGGAATCTTGGTATGCTGCAGTCCATGGGGTCGAAATAGAAGGATGTGACTGAGCAGCTTAACTGAACTGAAGAGGAAAGGGAGGATGAGATGAACTGGGAGATTTGGACTGGCATATATGTACTTCTGCTGCTGCTGCTGCTAAGTCGCTTCAGTCATGTCCGACTCTGTGCCACCCCATAGACGGCAGCCTACCAGGCTCCGCCGTCCCTGGGATTCTCCAGGCAAGAACACTGGAGTAGGTTGCCATTTCCTTTTCCAATGCATGAAAGTGAAAAGTGAAAGTGAAGTCACTCAGTCGTGTCCAACTCTCAGCAACCCCATGTACTGCAGCCTTCCAGGCTCCTCCATCCATGGGATTTTCCAGGCAAGAGTACTGGAGTGGGGTGCCATTGCACATAAGATATTTAACTAGTGAGAACCTACCGTAAAACAGGGAACTCTAATCAATGCTCTGTGGTGACCTAAATCAAAAGGAAATTTTAAAAAGAGGGGATATATAAATATTTATGGGGTTTCCATGGTGGCTCAGAATGTAAAGAATCTGCCTATAATGCAGGAGACCTGTGCTGGGAAGATCTGGAGAAGGGAATGGCTACCCACTCCAGTATTCTTCCCTGGAGAATTCTGTGAACAGGGGAGTCTGATGGGCTGCAGTCCATGGGGTCACAAAGAGTTGAATCTGAATGACTAACTAATACTTTCACTTTCACATATACTTAGAGCTGATTCACTTTGCTATACAGCAGAAAATAACACCACATTGTAAAGAAACTATACTCCCCTTAATTTTTAAAAAATGCACAGAGTATTATAGTTACATTGCTTGAAAATAAAAAGTAGAGATAAAGTGAGTGTGATAGTCATTCAGTCGTGTCCGATTCTTTATGACCCCATGGACTGTAGCCTGCCAGGCTCCTCTGTCCATGGAATTCTCCTGGCAAGAATACTGGAGAGGTTTGCCATTTTCTTCTCCAGGGAGAGATGAAGGCTTAAATACAAAGAAAAAAAAAAAAGGAAGCCAGGCTGACAGTATTGTATATGGGCATCCCAGAGACTGTGACCATATTAATCTTTCTTTTTAATAGAGGTGATTAAGTTAATGTCATTGGATTTTGCAAAAGAACATGAAAAACAACTGGCTTTTTATAAACAATTTTTTAAATCATGCGAAAAGCTCAAGGTAAATATGAATCTGTACAAACTGTCACGACATAAATTTGGTTGTGACTTGGATATGGTCATTCCACTTTTGGAAATTAATAGACAAGAAATTCTAAAAGAAAAGAAAAACAAAAACTTCTTTTTATAAAGATATTCACTGCTGAATTACTTATAATAGGGAGCAAATATAAATCAGCTGTTCTTTATGGGTGAATTATGATCTGTACTATGTAACAATTTTACATAGTTTTTAGAACTTGTGTTTGTTAAATGACATAGATGCCTATCTTGTTGCACGGGGAAAATATTAGGAAACACATAAATATAAAGTACGGTCACAACTATGCCAGGCTTGCTTAAAAGACTTTGGAAAGATATACTAAAAGCTGTCTTATTAGACTAATGATAATAACAAACATTATCATATTTTCATTATGTGCTGGGTACTGTTTGAAGTGACTTACATACATTAACTCAGTTTATCTGTGCAGCAACACCTTGAGGTAAGTACAACTATTATGAGTCCATTTTACAGATCAAGGAACTGGGGCAGAGCATTAAGTAACCTACCCAAGTCACCTAGTGTGAACAAGGTCAAAGCTGAAAGAGAAATCCAGGAAGCCTCAATGGCCATGTCTCTTAGCTGTCAATCAGTTCATGGAAAAATAGAAAAAGGATAACGTGGAAAGATATCATTAAAAATGTTGCATGCAACGGGGTGACCCTGGGACATTTTGCCATAACAGAAAGCAAGCAAGCTGCAAAAGATTCAAGGGCTAGCGTCAAGAACACTCAAGAGCTAAATGGAAGAAGTTCTCCTCGTCTAAAGAANTAGAAAAAGGATAACGTGGAAAGATATCATTAAAAATGTTGCATGCAACGGGGTGACCCTGGGACATTTTGCCATAACAGAAAGCAAGCAAGCTGCAAAAGATTCAAGGGCTAGCGTCAAGAACACTCAAGAGCTAAATGGAAGAAGTTCCCCTCGTCTAAAGAATACTCCTGGGAATCAATAACAGTGGTGCATTGAAACACATCAATATTTTGAAATATACAGATTTAATTATGCAGGAAGAAAAAGACCCTCATTGGTCCCTTTAGAGGAGCTAGGAAATAAATCGTTATTTTGAAAACTGGTAAGTAGAGGAAAAGTATTTGTACTGTATAGAACCTAGGATTACTAAATTGTTGATGAGGGTAAATTTTTATTTATGGAAATATTCCAGATTACACTGAGGAATTGAGGAATGAAGCAGGAATAGTAATTAGCACAATTTTTAACCCAGAATAAAATAATGGATTAGGCAGTAGATGTTAATGTTACAGAAAAAGACGTAGCCAGAGTGTGTACTTATTAATGGAATTATCACATCACCATCTATGAAGTCTTTAAGCTACACAAACAAAAGCTAATCAGTTGGACCTCTAGATGTGACTCTCAATTTATAAGAAATGCAGGCGACAGAGAAGTGCTTTAAATGACACGATGGGGGAATGAAATTAGCAAAATCTAGTGTGGGAAAATTTACAGGACATGGGATTGCAAGAAAAAAGATGGGGAGTGGGGCCTGGAGATAAAAAGAAACTAAGTGCAACAATCTCATCTGCATTCAATTTGGAGGAAAAAATCCTTAAAATATTTTTGAGATAATCAGAGAAATTCAAATACTGCTTGGATGTTTTATTGAATCAAGGGATTATTGATGCTTTTGAACTGGTGGTGTTGTAGAAGACTCTTGAGAGTCCCTTGNGGATGGCATCATGGACTCAATGAACGTGAGTCTGAGTGAACTCCAGGAGATGGTGATGGACAGGGAGGCCCGGCGTGCTGCGATTCACGGGGTTGCAGAGAGTCGGACACGACTGAGCAACTGAACTGAGCTGAACTGAACAGATGTGTTGTACAACATGATAAATACAATTAATATGGCTGGATGTTATATATGAAAGCCGTTAAGAGAGTAAATCCTAAGGGTTCTCATCACAAGAAAAGATTTTTTTTCTATTTCTTTTATTTTGTATCTCTATGAGCTGATGGGTTTTGCTAATCATTGTGATCATTTTGTGATGTGCGTGTTAGTCATTCAGTCGTGTCTGACTCTTTGTGATCCTGTGGACTGTGTCCCGCCAGGATTCTCTGTCCATGGGATTCTCCAGGCAAGACTATTGGAGTGGATAGTCATTCCCTTCTCCAAGGGATCTTCCTTACCCAGGGACAAACCTGGGAGCGTTGCAGGCAGTTTCTTTGGAAGCCATTTCGTGAAGTATGGAAGTCAAATCATTATGCTGTACATCTTATACAGTGCTGAATGTCAGCTGTATCTCAATAAAAACATAGAAGCACAAATATATTGAGAAACCATGTCAGATACACTGAGACCGCTTCTTAAATGGCACAGAGAGTGTCTTATTTTAGGTTAAGGTTTGTCCAAATTGAGTCAATACATGATTGGTAAATTTGGTGTGTTCCATGCTGGGGCAGGGGACGTTTGTGGATGAGTTAAGTGCTCCTGCCACCAAATCTCCAGCTTTCTTCAGCCTCTTCAAGAATCTAAGAAACAAAAGTCTTCTGCACAGAAAGGACAGAGTTGAGTCCTCTCTCTTCTCTCCTGAAGAAGCTCCAAAAAGAAGGAAACTGGTCCCAGGGCAGGCAGTGCCAGGAGCTGCTTTAGCTGGACCGTCTACCCCGGGGAATTCAGAGAGCTCTGTACTGACTTTGTGCTTTGAGGAAACTTAAAAAACATAGAGCCTTGTCCAGGCCGCATTGCACTTGATGCCATTGATCTAATAGGTGATTTACCAGCTGCTGCGCTTGGTGCGGGAGATCACAGGCCTGCCTCTTACTCAGTGAGCTACACAGATTTCCCCACTCCGTACCTCTGGCCACACCATACCTCCTGTGACACCTTTCTACCCTGTGCCCTCACTTGCCTCTATTACCGAGGATCACGTGATTGGTTGAGTGAGTGTGAGAATGTTTTTATTACCCTGTTTCCAGTCCACCTGCTTTTTCTTCGGAGATTTTGCTTTATTTTGCACTGCCCTTGCACTCCTCCTTGACCCCAGCACGCACACACACACACACAGGCAAGTGCAGTATGCTTACACCATTCTTTTTCTTTTAGATTGAAGTACAGTTGATTTACAATATTGTGTTAGTTTAGGTATATAGCGAAGTGATTCATTTGTGTATATATATATATTTCAGATTATTTTCTATTATAGGTTACTACATGATATTGAATATAATTTCTTGTGTTGGGCTTCCCTGGTGGCTCAGTGGTAAAGAATCTGTCTACTGATGCAGGAGACACGGGTTCAATCCCCAATCCAGGAAGATCCTACATTTAGAGAAGCCCAAGCACCACAGCTAGAGAAGGCCCCCACACACGAAATTTCTGTGTTATACAGTGAATCCTTGGTGCTTCTCTATTTTATGTGTAGTGGTGTGTGTCTGTTAGTCACATACTCCTAATTTACTACCCCCTCCTCCCCCTTCGGTAACCATAGGTTTGTTTTCTACGTCAGTGAGTTTGTTTCTGCTTCATAAATAAATTAATTTGGGCTTTTTTCCCTAAGATTCCATATATGAGTGATGACATATAATATGTGTCTTTCTCTGTCTGACTTACTTCACTTGGCATATGTTTATCCCCTTCTTGCTTCCAGCCCAGAGGAGGGCTATGTTGATGTCTGCCACTTCCACCCAAACCCTCTTCACCAAGTTCCTTTCTTTGTCAGAGCAAATAAGCAGCCATCTGAACAGTGACTGATGGTCTTTCTCATTTCATTCTATCAGATACTTTTATTTAACCTACCATGGATTTCCACGTACCAGTCCTGAAACAAGGAGGCATTTTGGAAGTATCTGTGCCAACAAATTCCACCCCATCAAATCACAGGTTTACCCTTTTGCAGTAGAATTTCAGGCTCACTTTGTTTAATGGTCGTGGTTAGTCCATCGGTGTACAAAGGTCCAAGACAATGACCTGCCCTCTAGCTTCCCCTTCTGCTACTCGCCCTGCCCCACTGCGCAAGGCTCCACACAGCAGACTCATTTCAGTTCCTCAAACCCGCTCCTTCTCCTGATGTGATCTTTCTTCCCGCTGCCTCCGTTCTGACTCTTTGCAAGTCTTCCCAACATTCATCTTTGGATGCTCAGCTTGCACATCGTCTCCTCAAAAAACTACCTGATGATATCACCTGTCTGGGGTGAGGCCAGATGCTCATGTGAGCTGTCCTCTGGCCCACGAAGAAGGCTGAGGTTGATGTGGGCAAAGACCATGAAAGCGTCCTCTCGTGTAGGTTCTTAACAGCCAGGGAGAGGACTGGAGGGAGAGGCAAATATTGTGGGCTACAAAGAAGCAGTTTCAAAGTGTCCAAAGATGAGATCAGTGTAAGGTTCTTTAAGGGAAGATGGCACGACAACTTGTGAGCCCTCAAAAATGGAACCTCTACTATGTATTAAATTAAAAATGGAGTCAGGGAGGAAGAAACGGAGGTGGTGTCTAAAAAGGTGGATGTGGGTGCCCAAGGTAGCTCATAGAATCCAGACAGTCACAGAGGGAGGAAGACGACACCTGGGTTACATTTAGAAGAGTCACTTGAATCTGTACCAAGATCAGCAGGTGGTTAAGGAAAGAAAAATCAACTTGCTAAAGTGTTGAAGACAGAATGGTCTTCTCTGGGCGAACATGGAATAAGGACTAGAGAGGGACATTTTTGCTGTTTGGAGAACAGAGGGTGTCACTACTTCAGCGAGGACTGCCCTGGCCCCTGGGCCCCCTGCCCCCTCATCTCATTATCCTTCATGGGTTTACTTCATAGCATTGATTGCTGTTTGGAATTATCTAGGTAATTCATTGTTCTCTTATTCATTATCTACTTCTCTAGAATGTAAGCTCCATGAGAGTAGTGGTTTTATTTGCTTAATAAGGCCACTAGATTGCCAGGGCCTACAACAGTGCCTGGCACGTCAGGTGCCACTGAAATGTGAATAAATGAACCAAAGGTGGAGACAAAGTCAAATAACCTGTGTTCTCGGGGAGGGTACCCATTGTCCCTTCTGAAGAATTCTATTGGCTGAAACCAATCACATGCCAGCCAAACCCAACACCAACGGGATGGAAGATACACGTTGTCTCTAGTGGGGTGAACTGCAAAGGTAGATGGCAAAGGATATCAATCCCGAGAGGAGAGAACAATAGAGATTTATGATGCAATTGACTACAGGGATGTGTGGAACGAGCTTGGTGGGCAGCATTGTGCTCCAAGCTTTACATATGCTCACACTGAAGCCTCACAACAATTCTACATGGTAGGATTAGGGTCATCCCTATATTTCAATGAGAAAATTTAGGCTCCAATTGGGTAGTAGCTCAAAGTCTCATAGAAGTAAATAGCCTGTCAGGGACTTGCACCCAGGCCTGTTTGGCAGCCAAAGTCCACATTCCCAACCTTGATTCAGCTCTAGTGAGATAACTATCAAGTGTGATGGAAGAGGAGCTGTTGGCAGTTTTCTAAAAACTGTGGGTGAGAAGGAAATAACCAGAAGACTAGACACACACAAATAGAAGCATTTCAAGAAGTGGGAGAAAGTGGGCTCCTGAAACTTTATATAAGCTTCAGTTTCATTTTGTGTCAAGGATGAATGCCACACTTCTTGTGTCTGGGTTAATAAGTCAGGTTGGACACTGGTAGGAGATGGATGGAGTTCATCTGAACTTCCTCTTGCTAATCACTCAGCCTGGTGGGTGATATTCAGTTACCCTTTCTGCTCCCAGTCTTGGTTTTACTCCCGTGGCCTTGATGCTCTTAATGCCTGGCTACCTTAATTCTCAACTTGCCTGGACCCTGGATTTTTGATTTGTGTCCCGCCATGGATGACTTGAGGACTACTTGCATAAATACCCACATGAATTCCTGCCGGTCCCCCGCACCTCCTTGCATATGGCTCCCAGACAAAACCTGGTGCCTGAGCCCTGGTCTCCTTACCAACCAGATGTGCCATCTGGATTCTCCCAAGATCCATTACCCTGAGGAGGGATACCTTCCCCAGAACATTCTAGAACAAATTTAGAACAAGTGACTTGTGGGCACAAAATGATCTGTAGGGAGTTCCACGAGCTCAGTAAGGATAAAATCGGTCTAGCAAATCTGATTTTCTTTGTTACAAAACTGGACTGACAGATCAAGGAAGGGTTGCGAGGGTAGCGTCCAGATTTCAAGGGGCTTGACAGATCCTTTCATGATCTCTTTCAGAAGATTGAGAAACACAGGCAGACTTAGGACAAATAGATTAGCTCTTGGCTGGTTAAAAAATTATGCTGTCATGAATCAGATGTGCTGATTCATGACAGCTTGAGGGAGGCTGTTGCTATTAAACAATAGAGCTCTGTCCTCAGCCGGATCCTGTTGCCCCCACTTACATCCTCTCATCTCTCTAAACAACTTGGATGAAGACACAGGAGGCTGGTTTACAAAACTGTTGAGTGCATGAACTGAGGGGGTGTAGCTCTTACGAACAGAGAAGGCCATGGCGCCCCACTCCAGTACTCTTACCTGGAGAATCCCATGGGCAGAGGAGCCTAGTAGGCTGCAGTCCATGGGGTCGCAAAGAGTTGGGCACGACTGAATGACTTCACTTTCACTTTTCACTTTCATGCATTGGAGAAGGAAATGGCAACCCATTCCAGTGTTCTTGCCTGGAGAATCCCAGGAACGGAGGAGCCTGGTGGGCTGCCCTCTATGGGGTCTCACAGAGTCGGACACGACTGAAGCAACTTAGCAGCATTAGCAACTCTTACAAAAAACGAAAGGGTCCGGAATTTTAGAACAATAATGAACATATGTAGCACCCTATAAAGCCCTTCTCTGGAGAATGATCTTGTTTAAATCTCTAAATAGCTTCGTGTGGTAGGTATGGCCAATCATCCTCATTTTAGGCCAGACTTGGGGCTTAAGTAAATTCCCTAAGATCAATCAACAATGCACTGCAGAGCCCTCAGGTTTAAATCCTGGTTTTTCCAATTCCACACTCTATACTCTTTAAAATGGGGGGAAACAAATAAGAGAAAATGAATGGAAACGTATTTTTTAAAATTACACAGGTTGAGAGAGAGACCCCGATATGCCAAATGCCACTGGACCTCTCTCAGCATTACTCCCAGGTCCCACATCTATGAGGGCAGCCTGGCCCCTTGACAGAGCTGTCAATCACCTCCACCCCCATACCTCCTCAGTCTGGCCTCCCCTGGGTGATGGCAAGCTCATCCACCTAGGGCAGAAGAACAGGAATGTGAACTTGGCTCCTGACTCTCATAAAGCCACCAACTCCTGGTCTGATTCTGGGGTACCCATGGCATGATAGAGAAGTCATGAGCTTAGAAATCCTGCTAATTAGTTGTGTACCCTTGGGAAAGGAAACTAAGCCTCTCCCAGCCTCAGTTTCATTTTCTATAAAAGGGGAGACTGACAGTGAGACTCTTAGAGGCTAGCAGTGAGGATCACGTGAGATGATGGCTGTAAAACACGTGACACATTGCCTGGCTCATTCAGCTCAGTTCAATCACTCAGTCGTGTCCAACTTTTTAAGACCCCACGGACTGCAGCACACCAGGCCTCCCTGTCCATCACTAACTCCTGGAGCCTTCTCAAACTCATGTCCATTGAGTTGGTGATGCCATCCAACCATCTCATCCTCTGTCATCCCCTTCTCCTCCCACCTTCAATCTTTCCCAGCATCAGGGTCTTTTCAAATGAGTCAGTTCTTTGCATCAGGTGGCCAAAGGATTGGAGCTGCAGCTTCAGCGCCAGCGCTTCCAATGACTAATCAGGACTGATTTCCTTTAGAATGGACTGGTTGGATCTCCTTGCAGTCCAAGGGACTCTCAAGAGTCTTCTCCAACACCACAGTTCAAAAGCATCAATTCTTTGGCACTCAGCTTTCTTTATGGTCCAACTCTCACATCCATACGTGACTACTGGAAAAACCATAGCTTTGACTAGACGGATCTTTGTTGGCAAAGTAATGTCTCTGTTTCTAATATGCTGTCTAGGTTGGTCATAACTCTTCTTCCAAGGAGAAAGTGTCTTTTAATTTCATGGCTGCATAGAAGATCCTAATATATTGCAGTTCATCTTCAGAGTCGGGAGGTCTTTGGCTGCTGCAGGATCATGACCTTGATTGTTTAAACAGTTACTGTGCTCTTACCCTTTCTGGATCCAAGTGTTGGCTTTGGTAATGCAGAAGGCTCAGGTGGATTAAGATTCTTCTGGAAATGCCCACACCTGGTCAGTCACGTTTGTTCTGGTGCACCTCGTGGGAACTTCCTAACATTGCAGAAGGTGTGAACTTAGCTTTTTTAGAGTCATCCATCCAGGCAGGCAGAGACACTGAGTACTCCTCTCATTTCCTTTACTTCTTGGGAGCTATGGTGGGTGGACTGGAAGAGAGGCAGGGTGGAGGAAGGCACGGAAAGTGTTGGGAGCCCATGCTTCTGTAGATCTCTTCCTCAGTGTTGCATTCTTCTTTAAGACCCTTTATCTTCTGGGTGATAAAAGGAAGCCCACGTTTACCTAGAATCTCGACACTCTCCTCTGTCTGTTTTAATCTTTATGAGGACCAGGTGTTTCTTTTGGGTTTGAAGTTTTTGTCAACAGAAGTTTACACATTTGACATCATAAAACTCTATTTTAAACAAGACACACGATTTCATCCATCGTAAAAGTAAAAGCAAATAAAGCATTTTCAAAGCAATATATTTNGTTTCTAATATGCTGTCTAGGTTGGTCATAACTCTTCTTCCAAGGAGAAAGTGTCTTTTAATTTCATGGCTGCATAGAAGATCCTAATATATTGCAGTTCATCTTCAGAGTCGGGAGGTCTTTGGCTGCTGCAGGATCATGACCTTGATTGTTTAAACAGTTACTGTGCTCTTACCCTTTCTGGATCCAAGTGTTGGCTTTGGTAATGCAGAAGGCTCAGGTGGATTAAGATTCTTCTGGAAATGCCCACACCTGGTCAGTCACGTTTGTTCTGGTGCACCTCGTGGGAACTTCCTAACATTGCAGAAGGTGTGAACTTAGCTTTTTTAGAGTCATCCATCCAGGCAGGCAGAGACACTGAGTACTCCTCTCATTTCCTTTACTTCTTGGGAGCTATGGTGGGTGGACTGGAAGAGAGGCAGGGTGGAGGAAGGCACGGAAAGTGTTGGGAGCCCATGCTTCTGTAGATCTCTTCCTCAGTGTTGCATTCTTCTTTAAGACCCTTTATCTTCTGGGTGATAAAAGGAAGCCCACGTTTACCTAGAATCTCGACACTCTCCTCTGTCTGTTTTAATCTTTATGAGGACCAGGTGTTTCTTTTGGGTTTGAAGTTTTTGTCAACAGAAGTTTACACATTTGACATCATAAAACTCTATTTTAAACAAGACACACGATTTCATCCATCGTAAAAGTAAAAGCAAATAAAGCATTTTCAAAGCAATATATTTTAAACTATATTCAAATACCAAGCACTTACCAAGGGCAAGGATGGAACGTTTCTAGATTAATAGATTATAAAACTGATTGATTTATTTTGTATAACGGTAGATATTAATATATCAAACATTTGCTACAGTAAGGGTTTTATCCAGAATACTTCAGTGAGGCCAGCAAAACATGATGGTCTGGACCTATGTATCCTCATCTTCCCTATAGGTTGGTTTCTGATAGTGGACTCCATAAAATCTCATAAGCTCTTGAATTTATATTAATGGGCATTAAACCTTGGTGTTGGTCCTTTAGCTTAGCATTCCAAATTTTGCCTTTCTGTTGAATACTTGTCCTCCTCTCTAGATTATCACTCACTGCATAACCACAGCCCACATTTCGCGTATGCCAGTACCCACTATGTTCCTTTAGCTCTATTCCTATGGTCAAGAATCCTGCCCATGTAAGCCAGCCTCACCCATTTCCTCTTCCTAGTTAATCTCCTCTTCCTAGTTAATTTCTCTGAGTTTCATCATAGTAGAACACTTCTTCCTTCTCCTCCTCCTTTTAATAACGTTGTTGAGGTATAATTTTCATACCTCATAAAATGTGTCCATTTTAAATGTACAAATCCAATGATTTTTAGTAAATGAACAGTTATGCAACCATTACCATAATCCAGAAGAGCATTTCCATCAGCCCAAGATTTCTCAGCCCACTCTCCCAATCCCAACCTCAGGCAACCACTAATCTACTTTCTGTTTCAATAGATTTATGTTTTCTAGGTATTTTATATCAATGGAATCGTAGAACATATGTAGTCTTTTATGTCTGTCTTTTTTCACTTAGTGTCTAAGTTTCCTCTGTGTTGTAGCATGTTTCAGCATTTTGTTCCTTTTAATTGCTGAATAGTGTTCTGTTGTATGGATGTACAACCTTTTGTTCATCTATCACCAATTGATAGTTGGATTGTTTCCACTTTTTGACTGTTGTGGATAATGTTGCTATGAACATTGGCATTCAATTCTTTGGATGGACATACCCTTTCATTTCTCTTTGGTAAATATTTAGGTGTGAAGTTGATGGACCCAGCTCTTTTTAATATCATTTTTTGAAGAGGATTTGTTTGTTTATGGCTGTGCCGTGTCTTCGTTGCTGAGTGGGTTTCTCTCTAGTTGCGGTGTGCTGGGGCTGTTCCCTAGTGGCAGTGTGCAGGCTTCTCACTGCAGTGGTTTCTCTTGTTGCAGAGCGTGGGCTCTAGGCACGTGGGTGGCCTTCAGTAATTACAGTGCACAAGCGCAGTGGTTGCAGCGCTGGGCCTCTAGAGCACTGGCTTAATAGTCGTGGCACACAGGCTTAGCTCCTCCTCAGCATGTGGGATCTTCCTGAACCAGGGATCAAACTGTGTCCTCTGCATTGGCATGTGGATTCTTTAACACTGAGCCACCAGGGAGGCCCTAATATCACTGTTAATAGTGTCATGATTGGCGATCTATAGATATACTAAGTTTTGGGGATAATGTACAAATTCAGTTGAACATTTGGTTCAAATATATGAACACATTCAATTTACTTTTAAAAGCTTCAATGAAGTGTATTTTTTTTTTTACATCTCTGAACTTACATGGCTCCTTCTACCATGAAGAATTGTGTATTTGCTTAGTGAAAAATTGATTACTACTCAAAATCCTTCAAGTTAGGCTTCAGCAATACATAGACTGAGAAGTTCCAGATATACAATCTGGATTTAGAAAAGACAGAGGAACCAGAGATCAAATTGCCAACATCCATTGGATAATAGAAAAAGCAAGAGATTCCAGAAGAAAACATCTAATTCTAGTTCACTGACCATGCTAAAGCCTTTGAATATTCTTCAAGAATAGTGGGAAATTGTGGAAAATTCTTAAAGAGATAGGAATACCAGTCCACCTTACCTGCCTCCCGAGAAACCTGTATGCAGGACAAGAAGCAATGGTTAGAACCAGACATGAAACAATAGACCAGTTCAAAACTGGGAAAGGAGTACATCAAGGTGTATATTGTCACCCTGCTTATTTAGCTTCTGTGCAGAGTACATCATGCAAAATACTGGGCTGGATGATTCACAAGCTGGAATCAAGACTGCCAGTAGAAGTATCAGCAACCTCAGATACGCAGATGTTACCATTCTAATGGCAGAAAGCCAAGAGGAACTAAAGAGTCTCTTGATGAAAGAGGAGAGTGAAAAAGTTGGCTTAAAACTCAACATTCAAAAAACTAAGATCATGGCATCTGGTCCCGTCACTTCATAGCAAATAGATGGGGAAACAGTGGAAACAGTGTCAGACTTTATTTTTCTGGGCTCCCAAATCACTGCAGATGGTGACTGCAGCCATGAAATCAAAAGATGCTTACTTCTTGGAAGAAAAGTTATGACCAACCTAGATAGCATATTCAAAAGGAGAGACATTACTTTGCTGACTTGGACAGATTTTATTTTCTTGGGCTCTAAAATCACTGCAGATGGTAACTACAGCCATGAAATTAAGACACTTGCTCCTTCGAGGAAAAACTATGACCAACCGAGACAGCATATTAAAAAACAGAGACATCACTTTGCCAGGAAAGGTCTGTATAGTCAAAACTATGGTTTTTCCAGTAGTCATGTATGGATGTGAGAGTTGGACCATAAAAAAAGCCTGAGCACCAAAGAAGAATTGATCCTTTGGAATTGTGGTGCTGAAGAAGATGCTTGAGAGTCCCTTGGACTACAAGGAGATCAAATTAATCAATCCTAAAGGAATCAATCCTGAATAATCATTGGAAGGACTGATGCTGAAGCTGAAGCTCCAATACTTTGGCCGCTGGATCCAAAGAGCCGATTCATTGGAAAAGACCCTGATGCTGGGAAAGATGCTAGAGGAGAAGGCAGTGACAGAGGATGAGATGGTTAGACGGCATCACCACATGAGCTTGAGCAAGCTCCAGGAGATAGTGAAGGACAAGGAAGCCTGGCATGCTGCATTTCACGGGGTTGCAAAGAGTCAGACACAACTTAGTGACTGAACAATAGCATTAAAAAAAAATTACACTTTAAATACTTTATTGCAGGAACACAGGGAAAGACCAGTGAATTGGGAATCAGAAAATTTGAATTTGGTTCTCATTTCTGTTACTTCTTGAAGCCTTTGGACAAAATCATTTAACAAATCTGAGATTAAATTTTCTTCTGAATAATAAGGGATAAAGATGTTCACTCTGCCACATCACAGAATCACTGTTCATGTAAACCTTAAACCCCTGGAGCCAAGTGGTTCAGTCCCCAAATGGCATCATTACTCAAGAAGCACAGTTGAATAGCCAAAAATAATTAAAGAAGAATTCCATTCTTTCCTTATGTCTCCTGAAGGACAGGAAAACAGATCTAAGCACTGAACACAGAGAAAATCCCATTTCCTCACAGGTACAGACTTCATGCCCTTGACCCCTCAGGTCTCTCCCACCCCCCACCCAAACCTTGTTTTCTGCTTCCCATGCTGATATTTTTCTCCTTTTCTTCGTACTCTCCCTTCTTTATGAAATTAATTTAGCTTCTCTCCTGTGTGTGCTCAGTCATTTCAGTTGTGTCTGATTCTTTGCGACCCCATGGACTGTAGCCCACCAGGCTCCTCTGTCCATGGGTTTCTCCAGGCAAGAACACTGAGTGGGTTGCCATGCCCTCCTCCAGGGGATCTTCCCCACCCAGGGATCGAACCTGTGTCTCCTGCGTCACCTGCATCACAGGCAGGCTCTTTACCGCTGAGCCGCCAGTAGCTTCTCTCCCAGGAAGAAGGAATTTTCCTTGGACAGAGGAGGGAAATCAGGTTGGCAACTTCAGGGTTGTTCTTGGATGGAAGAAGGAGGAAGTTTGAGTATAAACTCTTTTCACGTAAGTTATAAAGTGTAAAACATAATTAAAATGTAATATATTATGGAGTACTTCCTAGTCTTCAACACCATTAAGAATGTAAGAATAGCTATGCTTTGTACCCCAAACAAATAATTTAGCTACTAAAATGCTACCACGTTTATGATATTGTATTTTATTCATTTTAAACACATACCTCCCCACCTTATCATTTAACATTTCAGAAACAAGAATGAGCCTTTTGATGAATAATGCTTTCAAATCACCATTAGCCATTTCCTCACATGTTATATCTCTGAAATCTATAACCAGGGAGGTCTGAGAGAAAATATGAACTATTGATTTCCCCCCTGTTTAGCACTGTGTCGTGAGGGTCTGCAGTGAGGCTGAAAGTCTGCTGTGATGATGGAAGGAGGGTTTCCTGGTTGAGCATGGAAGGAGCTTAGGCAGCTTGTCCAGTGGAGTGGGGAGGAGACTCAGGGGCTGTCAGAGTGGGGCCAGGTGCTCCTGGGGTTTTGATAACTTACCTGACTTAGGAGAACCAGGCAAAAGGGATGTTCAGGCTTCTATCTCCACCTCTCCAGATGGCACACTCCCACTTCCCACACCAACCAGTCTCAACAAGCGGCAGCCTATCTGAAAAATATCTACCTTGTCTAAAGTCACACACTGCTGTGGCATTCACTCCTAACTAGCGACACAACTACCAAAGGGCTCCTTAGAGGGACTGCAATTAGAAGCTGAATGAAACATTTCCACTGATGCCAAAGGATGGCATATCACCCCGCCTGCGGACCGGCGGTGCCGGGGCTGTAAGATAACATTAAGACAAGGAAGTTCAGAAGCACAGGAGACGGAAACAATACAGTGGTCTGGGATGGAGCTCCAGAAGCGACTTCCGAGCGGCTTGGGTCTGTTTGTAAAAGCAGAGGTTGTTCAAGCAAAACAATAATCAGGGCAGAAACCTAGAGCTGCCATTCCCAGGAAGCAGCCTGCCAGGGGAGAGGAGGACGCATTCGAGGCTCTTGCCCCCCATCAGCGCCTGTAGGGGAGAGAGAGCTGTGGCTGCAGGGAGGCTGTGTTTGGTCTGGCCGAGGCCCCAGCAGGGCCAGGTTTCCAGACTCTAAGTAAATAAAAGGCAGTGAAAATGTATAAGGGCTCACCTTTCAGAAAATGTATTTCTATCTTCCTCGCTTGCTCTTAGGGTCTGTTGATTTAGCACCTACTGTGAGAGCTTTTACTTTTGGCCTATGGTGGCCTGGCCAGTGAGTCTGAGAAATTGGAGAGGGTTTATGGTTGGGATCTTGAGGCTAGTAACCCGTCTCTCTAGGCTGATCTAACTCTTAGGGGCCTTAGAGTAAGCTAGGCCTTTCCTAGTTATAGAAGGAGCTAAAGGTGGCCAACGTGGTCCCCAAAGCTGCAGGTACCCTACAGGGACACCTAAGCCCATGGCTCTGAAATGGTTGACTTTGCTCCCAGGATGCTGTGCACAGGCTGGCTGTCATTCATCCTCTTCATTCTGAACCTGGGTCCCTCGTCTACTTGCAGTCTGTATAGGTGACAGCAGCACTGGATAAGACTGTTTCAGCATCCAGGAGCACTGGGCTCCCGGAGTAGACAGGAGGGAAGAAATGGAGCCGACTGGAATCATTTATCCCTTTTTCTCACTTCATTGGAGATTTGTACAACCAGGCACGTGGTTTTCCGTGTATAAACCTTATCTCGTGTAATCTTACAGGAACCCAGTGAGGGACTATATCACTCAGAGTTCTGCAGAGAAGAAACAGTGATAGAATGTATGTGTGTGTATATGGAGCTATAGATACAGATACAGATATATAAAAGGCTTCCCAGTTGGCACTAGTCGTAAAAAATCTGCCTTCTATTGCAGGAGATGTCAGAAATGAGGGTTTGATCCCTGGGTCAGGAAGATCTCTGGAAGGAGGGCATGGCAACCCACTCCAGTATTCTTGCCTGGAGAATCCCATGGACAGAGGAGCTCGGCAGGCTACAGTTCATGAGGTCATAGTCAGACATGACTAAAGCAATTTAGTATGCAGACAGGCATAGATATATAACACGTATAATATATCTGTACCTACTATATACAGTATATTTCTTTTTTAGAAAATCTTTTGGCCGTGCCACTTGGCATATAGAATCTAGTGTCCTGACCAGGGATCAAACTCTTGTCCACTGCATTGGCAGTGCAGAGTCCTGAACACTGGACCTCCAAAGAAGTCCCCTATATGATAGCAGTTCAGTTCAGTTCAGGGGTTCAGTCGTGTCCAACTTTTTGTGACCCCATGAACTGCAGCACACCAGGCCTCCGTATCCATCACCCACTCCTGGAGCCTACTCAGACTCATGTCCATTGAGTTGGTGATGCCATCCAACCATCTCATCCTCTGTCATCCCCTTCTTCTCCCCTTCAATCTTTCCCAGCATTAGGGTCTTTTCAAATGAGTCAGTTCTTCACATCAGGTGGCCAGAGTATTGGAGTTTCAGCTTCATCATCAGTCCTTCCAATGAATATTCAGGACTGATTTCCTTTAGGATGGACTGGTTGGATCTTCTTGCTGTCCAAGGGATATATGTAAATCTAAAAGCCCCCTATGCTGGGAAAGGTTGAAGGAAGGAGGAGAAGGGGACAACAGAGGATGAGATGGTTGGATGGCATCACCGATTTGATGGACATGAGTTTGAGCAAGCTCCAGGAGGGGGTGATGGATAGGGAAGCCTGGCATGCTGCAATCCATGGGGTCACAAAGAGTTGGACACGACTCAACCCCTGAACTGAACTGATCCATCTATCATCTCTCTATCTATCTATGGGCCAGAGGAGAGTGTTTAAAGATTAGTTCATGGGAAGCTAACAAGTCTGAAATCTGAAGGGTGAGCCTGCAGGCTGGAGATTCCTGAGGACTTGAGTTTTTAGCTGAAGACTTGAGGTTACAGTTGAAGTCTGAAGGTCACCTGCTAATGGAAATAACCTTTGATCAGTCAGTCTTTTTGTTCTGTTTAGGTCTTTACCTGACAGAAAGAGCCCACCCATATATAGAAGGCAACCTTGTTTACTTCAATTCTACCCATTTAAACATTAATCTCATTCCAAAGCATCCTCACAGAAACATCCAGAATAATGTTTGATCAGGTTTCTGGGCACTGTGACCCAGCTGAGACACATACAATTAACACGTAATTATAACATTAAGATTTAATTTTATATCCATGTCACAAGGTGAGGCGGTTGAGGTTTAGATGCTTGAAGAAACTTGACCGAGATGACAGAGCCAGCAAATGGCAGCTGGAGGATTTTTTTCCCCTTATTGTTTCCAGCACAGATATTTCTGTATTTGGAGCTTGGGCTTTTAGCCATTTGGTTCTGTGATCTTATAGGTGGTGGCTCTGGTAGAATCTGATATGTAGGAAAGTCAGTCCTGTGAAAAGAGTTGTCATAAGGATAAACAGAGAATCAGTGGCTAATACATGCTGGCCTCTGGAGACCTCAGGAACCAAGTGTGAGGGGGGCCTGAGGGAATAGGAGATGGTCAGACCTACCAGACATTGGCTCATTGGTTTCCTGGTGGAGAGCAAGACGGAGTAAAGCGGTGTGGGCAGGATTAGTGGTTGGTGAGAGGATGGAGCAGGAAAAGACGGAGAATTCCCGCATCTACAGGGCAGATGGAGCGGGCTGGAAGTGCACGCTCCAGACATCCTTTCATTTCAGATAATGTGTGCTCCATTCTAAAAAGAGATTGTGAGTGGGAGGAGACTTGCCTGGAGACCCAGGAGAGTTCCACGTGCTAGAGACTGTCCTGAACTCAGAACTTTCAATAGCCAGCCCTGTGTTTTGCTTACACCAAGCCAATAAATCAGAATTAGAAGAATCTTGGTGCTTTGAGGAAATTCTAGCTCCACTATATTTCTCCCTTCAGAAAGGTGCTGGTGGCTCAGATGGTGAAGAAGCTGCCTGCAATGAGGAAGACTAGTATTTGAATACCGGGTTGGGAAGATCCCCTGGAGAAAGGAATGGCTACCCACTCCAATATTCTTGCCTGGAGAGTTCCAGGGACAGAGGAGGGCTACAGTCCATGAGGTCACAAAAAATCAGACATGACTAAGTGACTAACAGTGTCAGGAAGGGGTAGTTACTCCCCAGATCTGCAGCAAAGCCTCAGAGGCTAAGGTACCTCAATACAAACCTCCAAGAACATTCTGAAACTGAAAATAGGCTTGTGGAAGGGCCTCTTAAGATTCCAGGGCAGCAGAACAACCAAGCATATTCTTAGGATCATACAAATTAGATGTAAAAAAGGAGACTCTAGGGGTTAACTCAAAAAAGACTCATGATGGTTTACAAAATTTTTAGCAAAGAATAAAAACCCAACATGTTCCTCCAAAGAAGATATACAGATGGCCAACAGGCACATGAAAAGATGCTCAGCATCACTAATCATCAGTAATATACAAATTAAAAGCACAATATATCATCTCCCATTTGTCAGAATGGTTATCATCAAAAAGACCACAAATAATAAGTGTTGGTGAATATGTAGAGAAAAGGAAACTCTCCCACATTGTTGATAGGAATGTAAATTGGTGCAGTCACTATAGAAAACAGTATGGAGTTTCCTCAAAAAATTAAAAATAGAACTACTATATGATCCAGCAATTTCACTCTTAAGTATTTAGCTGAAGAAAATTAAAATTTGAGAAGATACATTCATCTCTATGGTCACTGCAGCATTATTTACAGTAGCCAAGATATGGAAGCAACCCAAGTGTCCATTGATAGATGAACGGATAAAGAAGGTGTGATATATATATGTGTGCTAAGTCGCTTCAACTGTGTTCAACTCTTTGCAACCCTATGAACTGTAGCCCACTAGGCTCTTCTGTCCATGGGATTCTCCAGACAAGAACATTGGCTTGGTTTCCATGCCCCCCTCCAGGAATCAAATGCACATCTCTTTACATTTCCTGCTTTGGCAGGTGGGTTATTTACCATTAGTGCCACCTGGGAAGCCCTACATAGAGGGCAGGAGACCTAAGAGATGCGGGCTCAATCCCTGGATTGGGAAGATACTCTGGAGGAGAAAAGGGCTACCCACTCCAGTATTCTTGCCTGTAGAATCCCATGGACAGAAGAGCCTGGTAGGCTATAGTCCATGGGGTCACAAAGAGTTGGACACAACTGAAGCGACTTAGCACGCACAAGTGACTTAGCATACACCTACTACTATATATGTATGCTGCTGCTGCTGCTGCTGCTAAGTCTCTTCAGTCGTGTCCGACTCTGTGCGACCCCATAGATGGCAGCCCACCAGGCTCCCCCATCCCTGGGATTCTCCAGGCAAGAACACTGGAGTGGGTTGCCATTTCCTTCTCCAATCTATATATGTATATATGTGCATATATTTTTTGTTATATATATATATATATATATATATATAATTTATATATTTCTTTACCACTGAGCCACCTGGGAACTTTGTCCAATGGAGATAAACTGGTAAATATCAGAGCTAAGACTTTAACCCAGGACCTTTCATTTCCAACTCAAACATCTTCTTTCTACACTTGGAAGAGAGATTGCCATGAAATCATAGTCTCCTAACTTCAGCCCAGCATGTTTTCTGTCATTATCCTTGGGATGATACAAAAGGACTCTGGAAAATAGAACCAGAAAGGTCACGTGAGGATGACGGTGGTGATGGGAAGAATAAGATTTTTTTTTAACCAATGAGAGACTATGACTTAGGACTCAGGGAGAGGAAAGAATTTCCCCAAATGCAAAGATCAAGGAAGCAAAATGTGGAAGAGAAAGAGGAAGGAAATTCAAGCTACCCCAGAATTTAAGCTGAGAGAAGTACCAAAATCCCCCAGGGTTGGGAACCTAATTATTACAGAAAGTCTTGCTTTGTTCAGAGTCTAAAGACTGTCAAAGTTGAGAAATTTTAGAAATTGCAGATATTTTTCAGATGAAAGATAAAAAACAACTTTGAAGAGGTGAGGGGAAGTTCTACTTTGAAGTAGACACTGACATGGAATAAATACTGTTATAAAAATAAGACTGATATAGGCATACTACTTTGAATTTTACTTGCATTATCTCATGTACCATAAAAGGCTTGTAATTGTTTTATGGCCAAAGGAGTCTCTTCTCCCAACTTTTTGCTTCTCTGATGGAATCCCATACTCTTGGATAGAAACGCTTAAGCTCTGGGGAAAGCTGGGAATATCTCAGATTATGACCATGAGAACAGATATGTTGCTTGAAAAGTGGTTTTATTTTGCACAAGGATGTTTCTTTTTTGTTTGTTTCTAGCAACTGTTTATGTATGTGAGGCCAGAGGAATAGTCTCTAACTTGATTAAATTGTATGTGGGCAGGCTGTGGTTCTGGCAGAAGAGTGAAAAATAAGAGCTCTGTGGTTCCTACACTCTTAGAGTTGACTTGGTCCAATGGAGTGTTGTGATTCACTAAGGCTGGATACAGTATGATATTTCAACAGTTTCCAATAGCCTTTCAGGTCCCCAGATATTACTCTTTAGATTGCCTGTAATATTAGCCAGGCCTATGGACCTTCTATACATGTACCTCCAAAAATGCCATGCTGTGTGTGATGTCTCAGTTAGCACACTTGAATTTACATAGCATGTGGAAGATATTTTACAACTTCCTCCCTTTTGTCACCTGTTTTTTACAGAAAGTCAGCTTTGGGTGGGTCCACAGAAGATTATTTCTCTTCTGGGTTTTTTCTGTCTTGTTGTGCTGGCCAGGATCTCCTGGGTGATGCTGAGTTGAGATGGTAATAGTGAAGATTGTCACGATGGCTCTAATCTTGAAGGAAATGGCTCCTGGCCATTGAGTTTTGTGCATTCACCATTTACCATTATGTTTGTGATAGGCTTTAAAAATAGCACTTTTTTCTTCGCCTAGTTTACTTAATTTTTCTTATCATGATAGATGTTGAATTTTATTGAGTGCTTTTCTACATCTATTAAGATGATCATGAGATTTTTTTTTGGATCTGCGAATATAGTCAATTTATTCTATTGTATTGTCTTTTTATTATTATTATTTATTGGTGGATTCAGTTTTCTAATGTTCTGTTTAGGCTTTTGTATTCATGTTCATGAGTACATTTGTCTTGTTATCTTTCTCCAAACTATCCTTGGTTATTTGTATGGGGTACCCCAGCCTCATTAAATGGAAAGAGCTATCTGTTCTTCTATTCTGTAGAATAATTTATCTAATATTGGAATGATATGTTTACTTTGTAGAAAGATTTTCTTTTTAACTAGGGGATTTAATTTTTAAATGTTTCATAAAATCATTATTTTTTTCTCTTTTGGGTAATATTTTAGTACTTTATATTTTCTAACTTTTTTTTCACCTATTTAATTTAGGGCACAAATCTCTTTATAATATCCTATCTTTTAAATATATGCAACAACTATATTTTACTCTTTCATTCATAATATGAATTTTTTAATGATTTTTTAAAATGCTTTTTTCTTTTTTGATCAGTATTGCTGGAGGCTTGTCAACTTTCTTGTACTTTTTCAGAGAACCTGATTAATTGATCCTCACTGATTTATGTTTATATTTAACTTTATAAATTCCTACATTTAATATTATTTCAGCTTTTGTGAGGTAGGTTTATTTGTACACTAATAGTGCTGGTCTGTAAGATCTCAGTTCTACAAGGCAGGACTTCCTATGCTTCTTCTCTTGCATGAAACTTAGCTTTTGAGTTTTCATTGTCCAAACAAAAGTTCAATGACACCAGGGTTTGACTTAAGCCCCCAAGAGTGAAGTGGGTTACCTATCTAAATTCTTATCTTTACTTTATTTCTGGTCTCTGAAGAGTCCTTTTCTTACCAGCTCAGTGATACATTTATAAAGGTACATTTGTTACTGTCGTGTTAGCATGTTACCTGTTCTTAGTGGGAGGCTTGCTCTGGGTGTCTGGGTCTGCTCTGCTGATAGAAATAGAAGTCACTAAGCTTTACTGTTTCCCTCTTTTCTTCCCTAGGTCTTCTTTGTCTTTTGCACCAGGCTTCTGGCTTTGAATTCCAGGATCTGCCTCGGATCCTCGGGTCTTCTGCAGTGGCTTCATATGCTTCAGATTGTACCTCCAAACGATAAAGAACCCCTTTTACTGCTGATATTGATGAGCCTTCATTGCCTCACCAGCAGATGCTGTTTCGTGTACACTGTCTCTGTTGCTTCTGTCTGGAAAGGCAGGGGAGTAATTTGGAATTTGGGGAGAGGGAAGGAATAAGAGGAGAGGTGAGGGTAAAGCAAACTCCCTACTCACTGCTCTGAGAAGTTCTGAGTGTCCCTCCCCTACCCGCTGGGGGAAGGCAATGGCAACCCACTCCAGTACTCTTGCCTAGAACATCCCATAGACAGAGGAGCCTGGCAGGCTGCAGTCCCTGGGGTTGCTAAGAGTTGGACTCCACTGAGCGACTTCACTTTCACTTTTCACTTTCATGCATTGGAGAAGGAAATGGCAACCGACGCCAGTGTTTTTGCCTGGAGAATCCCACGGACGGGGGAGCCTGGTGGGCTGCCATCTATGGGTTCACACACAGTCGGACACGACTGAAGTGACTTAGCAGCCCCTACCCCCACTTACACACACACACACACACATACACACACACACACACACACAAGGAGGGCCTTGTCTTAGACCAGGCTAACAGGACAGGCTTCTCCCTGATGATGAGACAAAAGTAGTCAGAAGATGTCACTTTTTTTCCAGTTAGTGAAGTGAAAGTGAAGTCGCTCAGTTGTGTCCGACTCTTTGTGACGCGTGGACTGTAGCCCACCAAGCTCCTCCATCCATGGGACTCTCCAGGCAAGAATACTGGGGTGGGTTGCCATTTCCTTCTCCAGTTAAACTTTATCAGTTTTTTCCAGTTAAACTTTTCAATAATAAAAAGTTAGTTTATTTATACCCAAAAGCACATATAATTTTTTCATAAATGTGAACATATCCAAGAGGATTTTTTTTCTTGTCATTTGCTGCTTGATTCTCCTCTCCTGAGCTTTATCTCATCTCTTCTTGTTCATCAGCCACGTGCCTCAGCCTCCACTGAGTTAACATGTTATAACCGGGGTGACTTCTAGATTTTTCTCCATGCACATGTAATCCTACAAATGAAGATTGTTATGAATCATACAAATGAAGATTTGCCATTATTTACAAGAATAACATACACACTTGGGTTTTTGTATTCAATATGCCTTATGGAAATCCTTTACATCAACTGATCAAGCTCTCATTCATTCTTTTAATGGTTGTAAAAGATCTCCTTTTGTGTAGATATACGTAATTTATCGAGTCATTCCCCTACTGCTGGGCATCATTTCCAGGTTTGTCACAACAAACAAGGTTATGATAAATATCCTTGCAAACCTGTCCTTTGTACCGGTGGTTTTATGTTTGTGGGATAGATTCTCACAAGTGGAACTGAAGGATTAAAGGGATGTGATATTTAATAGACATGGTCAGAATGTTTCCAAAAAGGCTATCACAATTTACTCTTCAATCAGAGGTGTATGAGAATACCCTCTTCACTGTAGTCCAGAGTTTTTACTCCATCCCATAGTCACTTGATGTTTCCAATTTAAAAATCTCTTGGCATTTAATGGGAGTAAAGTGATGTCTCATTATTTTCCTAGACATAATTGATCTAAGTAATTTTGTTTTTTGGATTAGCTCTTTTTCTGAATTGTCCATTTACTATCTTCTCTGTATTTTTCTGAGTTGTCCATGTTTTGGGTGCCAATTTGTAAATGCTCTTTTTATATTACAGATGCTAATCTTTGGTCTGTCAAGTGTTTTACAGTTTATCCTAAATCTATTATTTTCCTACTAATTTTTTTTGACTCACAAATAAGTAAAGATATTTACATGGTTAAATATATTTACTTTTATTTTTGAGCTTCTTCTGGTTTTCAATCCCAATTTGAAAAGTATTTGTCAACCTTAGGATTGTAGGTCATAGCAAAGAGGCCCCCAGATCCATTGGAAGAGAGGTCCTTACAGGTGGATCCCCAAGGATCCTTTCCCAAGGTGAAGGAACTATGCTTTGTGATTGGACAGAATCAGTCCTGACAATGGCAAGTGAGTCTGCTTCAGGCAAATGGACCCACAAGTGAGAACTGACCGAAGTGTGATGACATTACACCTGGGGCCTGCACAATATCCTGGAGGACAGCTGATGTCACTACAAGATGACATGGAGACCAGGGGGAGGGTTGAAGGAAGAGGAGAGAGGCTGATAAGAAAGTGCCCTTCCCTTCCCCAGAAAGAGGGTAGGACTTGAGAGTTCCAAGTCCAAGTATGGATGAGAAACGAAAGCTCAGAGGGGTGATAGCACAGTCCCAAGGTCACATAGCTTGTTCAGGGCAGAGATGGAATGTCAGGCATGTATTTTAACTCAAAGACCTGTGCTTTTCTCAGATTTCATAGACACAACCTTTGTAGAATTTTAGTTATAATCATGATAGCGTCGTTGAAACCTTACTATGTGCCAGTCAATGTTTTAAGCTCTTTGCACGTAAATAGCATATTTCATCCTCATAGAAGTCTATCAGATTGGAGCTAGTATTTTCTCTATTTTTTAAAGAAGGGAACTGAGTGAGACATGGAGAAATTACATGTCTCATTTAAGGTTACAAGGTTCAAAAGTGTTAGAGCTTTGATCCAAAAACCTATATATGCTACACAGCCTTCTGACACAAGTTCTCTACGTCTCTTCTTTGATTTTGCTTTCTATCCTTTGTAAGATATACTTTGTTGTTGTTAAGCTGCTCAGTCATGTCTGACTCTGCAACCCCATGGACTATAGCACACCAGCCTTCCCTGTCCTTCACCGTCTCCTGGAATTTGCTCACGCTCATGTCTATTGAGTTGATGATGCCATCTAACCATCTCATCCTCTGTCACTGTCTTCTCCTCCTGTCCTTAATCTTTCCAGCATCAGGGTCTTTTTCAATGAGTAAGCTCTTCGAATCAGGTGACTAAAGTATTGGAGCCTCAGCATGAGTCCTTCCAATGAATATTAAGGGTTAATTTCCTTTAGGATTGACTGGTATGGTCTCCTTGCAGTCCAAGGAACTCTCAAGAGTCTTCTCCAGTACCACAATTTGAAAGATATACTATTGGTATATATATTTATTATATTTGTTTGCTTTTCTGCATTGTATTATTTTTAAGATTGTTTCTCTGCTCCAATAGTGAGTTTGGCTGAGTAAAGTTCCCTGGGTGGGGAATTGTCCCACGGCCAGGCTTCAGTTATTGATGGAATGGTTGACCTTGTGAAGTGTATTTGCTGATGTTCTGGATTACATCAACAAACCAAATGAAAAGGAGGAGTTGGAGAGACACAAAGTGAAGACATCAGAACTTCCTGGAGTTTGCCATCCATCTCCACACTGGGCTTGCTGGACTCCTGAAAGTTCTCCCAGACCCTTCCAGTGGATCCCAGATTAATTAGAGTTGTTTAGGGTATTGGTTATTAGCTGTGCTGCTCTTGCTCAAGAATAAAAAGAAAAACTTAAAAAACTATGTAGAGTGAGGTTTTCCCTTTCTCTGTTGGCAGGCTCACATTGCTGAAGAAGTTTGGGACTTCTTTTCTTCTAGTAGAGTCAACACATTTACTAGAGTCAACACATTTACACATTTAAACATTTACTTTGCACAGAGTGTGCTGGTAGGCATTGTCAGGAACCCATAAATGCATTAGTTTTCATCTGTGTTTAATATCCTTCAGTTCAAGTTAGTCATTCAGTTATGTCTGACTCTTTGTGACCTCATGGACTGCAGCACGCCAGGCTTCCCTGTCCTTCACCAACTCTCAGTGTTTACTCAAACTCATGTCCATTGAGTCAGTGATGCTATCCAACCATCTCATCCTCTGTTGTCCCCTTCTCCTCCAGCCTTCAATCTTGCCCAGCATCAGGGTCTCTTCCAATGAGTCAGTTCTTTGTATCAGGTGGGCAAAGTATTGGATTTTCAGCTTCAGCATCAGTCCTTCCAATGAATATTCAGGACTGATTTCCTTTAGGATTGACTGGTTTGATCTCCTTGCAGGCCAAGGGGCTCTCAAGAGNGCATCAGGTGGCCAAAGGATTGGAGCTGCAGCTTCAGCGCCAGCGCTTCCAATGACTAATCAGGACTGATTTCCTTTAGAATGGACTGGTTGGATCTCCTTGCAGTCCAAGGGACTCTCAAGAGTCTTCTCCAACACCACAGTTCAAAAGCGTCAATTCTTTGCTTTCTTCATAGTCCAACTCTCATATCCATACATGACTAGTGGAAAAACCATAGCTTTGACTGGATGGACCTTTGTTGACAAGGTAATGCCTCTGCTTTTTATATGCTGTCTAGGTTGGTCATAGCTTTTCTTCAAGAAGGAAGGGTCCTTTAATTTCATGGCTGCCGTCACCATCTGCAGTGATTTTGGAGCCCCCCAAAATAAAGTCTCTCACTGTTTCCATTGTTTCCCCATCTATTTGCCATGAAGTGATGGGACTAGATGTCATGATCTTAGTTTTCTGAATGTTGAGTTTTAAGCCAACTTCTTCACTATCCTCCTTTACTTTCACGAAGAGGCTCTTTAATTCTTCTTCGCTTTCTGCCATAAGGGTGGTGTCATCTGTGTATCTGAGATTATTGATATTTCTCTCAGCAATCTTGATTCCAGCTTGTGTTTCATCCAGTCCAGCATTTATTGTGATGTACTCTGCATATAAGTTAAATAAGCAGGGTGACAATATACAGCCTTGATATACTCCTTTCCCAATTTTGAACCAGTCTGATTTTCCATGTCCAGTTCTAACTGTTGCTTCTTGACTTGCATACAAGTTTCTCAGGAAGCAGGTCAGGTGGTCTGGTATTCCCATCTCTTGAAGAATTTTCCACAGTTTGTTGTTATCCACACAGTCAAAAGCTTTGGTGTAGTCAATAAAGCAGAAGGAGATGTTTTTCTGGAACTCTCTTGCTTTCTTGATGATCCAGAGGATGTTTACTATCCTTAGGGAAGCAGATATATGCTAACTTTTATGTAAAATTGACTTTCTTTTGTCCCACTAGAGGGTAACTCGAAACACAAAGGGAATATAGGAGAGGGAGAGGTGAATTTTCCATACGAGTCATGGAAAAGTCATCCTAGTATGATGGATTAATTAGAAGAAAAAAACCATTATATTTGAACAGGCAGATCTGTGAGAATTGTGGGGGGAGAGTGTAGAGGGTAATGATTTCCTTCCTGACCAGGGAACTAGATCTGCAAATAAGAATCCACATGTCATGAGTAGAGATCCTGCATGCTGCAACTAAGACTGGTGCAACCAAATAAATAAAAAAATATATTTAAAAATTCAAGTATAAATTTTTAAAAAGAATCAAAATGAGGAAAATCTTATATTTCACTCTGTTGGAAGCAGTGAACCAGTAACATTGACACAACATCTATTCTGTGTGGCAGATGGCACATTGTACCACTCCCTGAAGTGTCCCTCAATCCCACCCTCTCTCCCTTTTAAAAGGCTGTTTTTCCTGTGTTGTGAAGCCTGGAGGATAAAAATGATTTGACTTTTTGAAAAAAAAAAAAAAAAAACCAACCAGAAAAGTATGCTTAACCCAGTTATGTCCTCCAAATCAGCTCTTCCTAAAGTTCCTCATACATGCTCCAAAAATTAATGGGATTACAGGGAGAGGTTTATAAGGTTAGCAGAAAATATCAAACCACGTAAGACTTGATTTACTTCCATGGAACTGTCTTTCTTCCCAGGTACAATAGCCTGTAAAATTGTAAAGAAGGTATGCTGCTATGGCTAAGTCACTTCATTCGTGTCCAACTCTGTGTGACCCCATAGACAGCAGCCCACCAGGCTCCCCTGTCCCTGGGATTCTCCAGGCAAGAATACTGGAGTGAGTTGCCATTTCCTTCCCCAACGCATGAAAGTGAAAAGTGAAAGTAAAGTCGCTCAGTCGTGTCCAACTCCTAGTGGCCCCATGGACTGTAGCCTACCAGGCTCCTCCATCCATGGGATTTTCCAGGCAAGAGTACTGGAGTCGGGTACCATTGCCTTCTCTGGTATAGGGGCTGCTAAATCAATCCCAGAGGAGCCTTCTTGCTGCCAATCCATCCTCTGGAGAACAGAATCCCGAGGGCAAGTTTAGGGAACTGAAATCCAAATCTGTGAAGGTGCCAAAGTGTCCTGCCTTCGCCTGCCAAGTTCAAGGTTGAACTCTTGTGAACTTTCTCTGCATCAGTTCGAATCGACTGCCTTTGTGCAACATAATTCCAACTTATGGCACTATTGAATATAGGGGTTTTTAGGAAAATATACCAGGTCACTGCATTTATTTAACCCTTGAAGCTTAATTGCCAACATTAGATTTATGACATCAGCAATCTTTCCTGATTAAAAAGCTTCTAGGAACTCAATCTGGCACCAATCTCCTTTATTATTGCTTTCCAGAAGAAAGTCTCAGAACTGTGCCTGTCATGGGAGTTAAGATTCTGAGTCAATGATTAATGACACGATTGCGTGTGTTTTCTTTCTGAATTAACCCATATGACCCATGGCATTTGCACCTTGTATTAACCATTAGACACATAAGTGAGCCCGGTGTTTATTTGGCTGTGTGCATGAGTCCTCAGTCACTGAGTCCAGTTCTTTTGCAGCCCCATGGACTGTAGCCCACCAGTCTCCTCTGTCCATGGCATTTCCCAAACAAGAGTACTGGAGTGGGTTGCCATGTCCTTCTCCAGGGGAATCTTCCAGACCCAGGGATTGAACCTGTGTTTCTTATGTCTCCTGCACTGGCAGGCAGATTCTTTACCATTGTGCCACCTGGGGAGCCCTTTTATTTGGGTTGTGGAGTTCTAATGTCCCTTGTTTCATGTTGTAGTGAGAGAAGGCCATGATCAGTGGGTCTTCTCATGAAAGTGGGTCTGGGGGCTGCCTTCCTTCCTCTGGTTTGAAGAAGAAGTTCAGTTGGCCTCTGTTTGCTCCAGACTGAGGCTTGTCACAGCAGGGCCTCCATTCAGTGTTTCAGATAAAACTCCCTTTGATCACATGGCCTGCTAGTGCATCACTGAGCAATCTAGACCCAGGACAGGCCACTTTGCACTTCTGATAAGATCAGACACCTCTCGTTTAAGCATGTTTGCTTTCCTTGTGGCAAAGGTTATGTTCTTTACTCTTGAAACTGTTTCCACATTTACTGGTGGAAAGAAGCTGTCTCTAGAGGTACTCTTGCCAAGTTACTAGTTCTAGGTAAAGTCAGCTTGAATTTGAGCTGGAAAACATAAACTCTGATTATCAGTTTCTCTGGAATGCTTCTTCCTGTCAGAAACAGTGTATGCCCTTCTCTCTCCTGACTGTCTTCACTGCGTTGCATAACATTGTGTGTGCGTGTGTGTGCATGTGTTAACTGCTTGTAATGCTGTGGGGAGGATGGATGGTAGATGTTTAGATCATAGTCTTCTGGTTTTAGAATGGATCATCTTCACATTACTTGTTCCCTTATTAAGAACTGGGTAACTAGGGTAGCAGAGAGAGTGAGTTGGGAGGTTAGAATTTAGTTTAAGGACTTTGTTTTCTTTAATGACATCAGTTTGTTTTAAGGGTTGATATTTATTTTGAGATTCAAATAACATTAAATGAGGATACGGCTTTTTTATGCTTATTGAGAAAAAGCATGACTTCTTTCTTTCAATGACTTATTTAAATGGAAGCATATTTGACATACAACCTTGTGTATATTTAAAATGTACAACACATCACTTGAAACATTTCTATATTGTAATGTGTAGCTGTGGTTAATTATCACATCACATAATTACCATTTTTTTGTGTGTGATGGAAAATAATTAAAATATAGTCTCAGTTAGCTTTATGATTATGACATAATATTGTTGTCTGTATTCTTATACTGCATATTGACTCTCCAGAACTTATTTATCCACTAGCTGCCAGCATGAACCCCAAAAAGCATTTCTCTTATTACCCTACTCTCCAGCCAAGAAAGCAGGAACTTAAAACGCTGAGGAATATTAGTATAAAGTCTCCCAACATAAAAGTTTCCCTCACCTAGATCTTCTCTCAAAGGAAATCTACTCATTTCTTTAATGCCTAGCTCACACGGCTCCTCCCCTGAGAAGACAGCCTCGACCCTCCCAGCCAGGAATCGTTCCTCTTCTAAAATTTTCACTGCATTTTTCTGTTTCTTACATATGCTGGCTGTTTAGGATCCTGGTCCCGCTTTCTACTTTCCCCTTAGAAGGCTCCTTCTTTAGCTATTCAGCCACCTGGAGGCCTTCATGGTAAAGAATCTGCCTGCGATGCCGGATACCCGGGTTCAACCCCTGGGTCGGAAAGAGCCTCTGGAGAAGGAAATGGCAACTGACTCCAGTGTTCTTGCCTGGAGAATTCCATGGAAAGAGGAGCCTGGCGGGCTGCAGTCCATGGGGTCACAAAGAGTCAGGTATGACTGAGCAACTGACACTTTCAGTTTCTTGCACTTTCATCAGAGAGGCCATTCCTTACACTCTATCCGAAATTATTCTTTTCAAATTTCTTAGTCCTTCACAGCTACTATGATACATATACATTTGTCTGCCGTATTATTTCTACCACCCACTTAAATAAATGCTCTATGAAAGCAGAGACTTTCTTTTGTTTGCTTGACTTGGAACTGGGCCCAGCGCATGGTAGGAGCTCAGTGAATCCTGGCTGAAAGAACTCTATAGAGTACAGATGGGTGTTACAAGATGCTATCTCCTGCAGCAGCTGCTGGGGTCCAAGAAATGAAGGAAAGGCTATGGAGTGTAGGGTAGGGCAAACCCAGCTGTGAGTTGAGTCGTTCTCTCATTTCTACAATAAATGGCCCAGCNGAATCCTGGCTGAAAGAACTCTATAGAGTACAGATGGGTGTTACAAGATGCTATCTCCTGCAGCAGCTGCTGGGGTCCAAGAAATGAAGGAAAGGCTATGGAGTGTAGGGTAGGGCAAACCCAGCTGTGAGTTGAGTCGTTCTCTCATTTCTACAACAAATGGCCCAGCGTCTTATTTTCTCGATGGGAGAACATCCATGGCCAACCAAATGAGTCTTTTCTTGGAGTAGGTCAGCAACTTATGCCATTGACATGTCTCTGTCTGCAACATCCTGATGATCTTTCCCAGCTTCCAACTCTGTCAGAATAAACAGCCGTTCCACATCTGAGCTTGCTCAGACACACACACACAACCTTCCTGCTGGCTACCATCATAACTGATCCACACTCTCCAAGCAAGAGGCTGACACTCTACTCTGGACACCACTAGGAAGATCCAATGTTCTCATCAGATTTCAAACAGTTTTCACCAATAGTTTAGGAACTCTGATTTGTATTTCAAGTCTTTCAGATTCTCTTATTTTTTNAAAAATGTCTTCACCCATTTTGCATTTTATAAATATGACTCTGATCCCACTTCTGGTCACCAGCTCCCATTCTAACACCAACTAATGATTCTGGTACCAGTTCCAGTATGTGGGAGTTCTCCCCACATATCCAAGCAATTACTGTTCAGATTCTATTCAGCTCAGTTCTTACACTATTTTGAAAGAGCATATGAACCCACAGGTTAAGGGCTCAGTCCCATGAGATTACCCACACACCCTCAACTTCGGATGCCAGTCATAAGTTCAGGCATGTTTCTGACCCACCAGCCCTATGCTAAAGTTTCCAACAACTCCCTCCTTGGGTTCAATTAATTTGCTAGAGTGACTCACAGAACTCAAGAGAAACATTCTACTTAGTAGACCACCAATTCACTATAAAAGAATATAACTCAGGAATGGCCAGATGGAAGAGACATACAGGGTGAGGTATGGGGAGAGGGCCCAGAGCTTTCATACTCTCCCCAGCTATGCACTCTCCCCAAGTATCAATGTGTTCCCCGACAGGTAGCTCTCCAAATGCCCTCCTTTTGGAGCTTCATTGCATAGGCATCATTGATTAAGTTATTGGCCATTGATGATTGAACTCAACCTCCAATCCTTCTCTCTTCCACAAGGTCTTGGTGTGGAAGGTTCTACCCTCTAATCACTTGGTTGATTCTTCCAACCAACCTCCATCCTTAGGCTACTCAGATGTTTCCCAAAAGTTTCCTCATTAACATAACAAAAGGCACCTTTACTACTCTCCTTACTTTAGCAGATTCCAAGGGTGCTAGGAGCTCTGTGCCAGAAATGTATTAATATGTATTAATATTTCTCTTACTAACTTCAGTATAAATAACAATATTCACCTATTCAATCACTCACCCTAAATGTGTCAGCTGCAATTTTCCAGTTTCTTTAAATTGGAGCAAAAGTTCAAAGATACTGAGGGCAAATCCTGCTAGATTTTAATGTTATTTTCAGTCTTTTATTGTTGTTTGTCTACACCTAATCTGACAGTATTTTTTTTTTGATCATGCTTCATTTTTATCAAGTCTTTTCAAAGAAACTTGATTTTCTTAAGACTGTTCTTTCTGCATTGTATTTTTATTATTTACATGATTCCTAATTACATTACAAATTTCTAATGCAATCATTTCAAATATGTCTGGGAATAAAGAAACCGGCTCTTGGTAAACAGACAACATAACTGGCGGCAGAAATGCTCGGATGTTTTCTGAGAATGCCACTAGAATGTGTTCAGCTGGCTGAGGGCATGAGAAAAATGCTTTACAGGTAGAGTGGAGGCTGCATCAGTCAAACTGGTGGGACTATTAAGTGGAAATCAGTTAGGGAAACCTGGTATATGCATGCCAACAGTGGCTGTGTTTGGGTAGCCCAGTCTTCCTTCTATTCCAATTTGTTTTAATGAAGATGTGTGATCATTCCACTAAGGGAAAGAAAAGTCAGCACTTCAAATTCTTGCGGGGTGGGGGGTGGGGAATACATATATATTTAGCAAATTCACCCACAGAGGACTAGAATGCAAACACAAAGAAAATGTGCAATGAATATCGGTCATCCAAACACTCTTGTATGCAAACAACAAGTGGCTGAATTCTACAAGCTTCCCGTAACTGATTTCCACTGTTCTTGTGAGAAGTGACAGTGAGGACCACTGATGCTCAGACCCTAGGACAGTGTGTACATTGAACACTGCTGTTACATGGTGCCAGTTCCTAAATGCTACAGCAGTCCAACTTCATACTCAGATGGTTCACACACTCTAATATTCACATTCTAGTTTCATTTTGACTCTAAAGTTACACAGAAACCAAATGATCAAAACTGCATTTCTTTCTAAATCTACATGCAAATTGTGAGGCAGGGATTCCCCTTGTCACTGGCATTCCTTAGCGGAAAGGATTCTAGACAACCTCAAGCACTGAAGACGTGAGCTGCCTGAACACCAATCCAATTTTGCTAAATTAGACATATCCTGTGTTTGGCCAAATTTCACAAAGCTCACTCTAGGCTGCTCCTCTGTGATATATGATGCTACTATGGTTTTTGATCGACTGTTAATTCTCACAGTCCTCCTTGAACGGAAGAGAGGAAGTGAGAGAGGTGTGTAGCTACTGCTGTATTCATTCTCATCACTTGACAGAGGGGGAAGCCAAAGTTACAAGTCAGATCTGTTTTTATCACCCTGGGGCATTCCGCATCTCTCCTTTGACTCGGAGATTTGATCGATTTGATTGTCGGGGCACTTCATGAGAGGTGCTCACAAGAGAAATATTTGAACTAAACTCACCTCATTAACAGTGGCGGTGACAATGACCAGCTTTGAGGAGTTAAAAAATACAGGTGCAAGATATTGAATTTAGTTTCCTGTGCTATACAATAGGTCCTTGTTATTGATCTATCTTATGTATGGTAGTGTGTTTCTGTTAATCCCAAGTTTTGAATTTGTATAACCTATAATGAAAATGTATACATGCATAAATATATTTATGTATAATTGTACACCTGAAATATTGTAAGTCAAATATATTTCAATTAAAAAGAAGGTACAAATACAATATAACTTATATGTATGTATATATATATAGAGAGAGAGAGAGAAAGAAAGAGGGTTTCCCTGGTGGCTCAAATGATAAAGAGTCTGCCTGCAATGCAGGAGACACAGCTTCAAACCCTGGGTTGGGAAGATCTTCTGGAGATGGGAATGACTATCCATTCCAGTATTCTTGCCTGGGGAATACCATGGACAGAGGAGCTTAGTGGGCTACTGTCCATGGGGTCACCTAAAGTTGTATAGCCAGAACACACCAGTTCCTGGTCCTCATCACTTCACTACATATTTTTAGAAGTCTGAGCCTGGAGTGCTGTTCAGCGAGTCCTACTGCCTAACGAATTGTGCAGACCAAGTAGCCAACCTTGTCCTCAGTCTCCTTAAGTGTAATGATGTCATTCACAGACAGTACACTCATATTTACATTTCATCAGGGGAATGTATTTCCTTGTTATCACAACATTCTCTATGATAGCAAAGTCAAACAGAAAAATACACAGCAGCTCCCTCTGAAGAAACCTCCTGCATCTAACATTTTCCACCTTACTCTGTTTTTCTTCTAATTGCCAGCAGATCATTCTTTCATGTACTGAAACTTTGCTGGCATTATTCAAAATAACTCCAAGCCACAAATATTTATTGGATTCATTCATTCAGTTAAACAATTATTGGAGGATCACCAATAATTTATACAAGATGCATGAGAGCTAGGCTTGGAAAAGAAAGATTACCATAGCAGTGCGATTTCTTAAGTCAAGGAAAAATGGTATCTGGTTATGCAATCAGATACTTTTGAAATTATTATTATTCTCATAGGACTCTATGCATATAATTATTGTGAGAATGTGAGAGTTTCTGCAATACAGAAATCCAGCTAAAGGCAGTCTAAAGTAATAACAGCACAGAGTGTCACTATGGTTTCCTTGGAGTCCACAGGCAAGAAAGAATCCTAGAGAATTCCAAAAATGTAAGTTGCTTTAAGCCAAAGTCTAGAAAAAGAGGAACATTTATCAAAAATCTATTCCTCCAATGCTATCTAAACTAAGCCCAGCTATTTGGTTTTCAAGTTGTTATTTCTCTCGGTCTAAAAAATAAAAATCTAATGAAATATAGATCAGAAGATGAAAATGAGGTCAGTGCTGCTTCTAGAAGATTGTCCTCAATAATTTCTCTTTGCACAGCATCTGTGCAGGGTAACTTTGCTGCTGTTATAGTTAGGAGGTGATATGTATTTTCTCTTCCTTTAATCTGGGCCAGCCTTGCAAGTTGCTTTCGACTAATAGGGCTTCCCTGATGGCTCAGACGGTGACGAATCCACCTGCAATGAGGAGGACCTGAGTTGGGAAGATCCCCTGGAGGAGGGCATGGCAACCCATATCCAGTATTCTTGCCTGGAGAATCGCCATGGACAGAGGAGCCTGGTAGGCTATAGTCTGTGGAATCGCAAAGAGCTGGACAGGATTGAGCGACTAATCACACACCACAATATAATAGAATGTGATGGAAGTGATGCTGTGTGAGTTCCAGGCCAGAGCGTCACCAAGCCTTGTAGCTTTCTTAGAATGCTGCCCTGAGACTTCCATGTATGAAAAACAGCTTAGATTATGGACGTTTAAGAAGCCACAAGGAGAAGCACTGCTAGGCCTGTGAGTGAGGCTGTCTGGACCTCCTAATCCACCTTCTGGCTTCCAGCTGGTTGCAAACATATAGATAAGCCCAGGTGAAACCAACAGAAGAATAGCTCAGGATGATTTATCAATTACTGTTGTTTGGAACCATATAAATTTAAAATATATATAAATAAAATAATTTTTGCCATTTAACCATTTTAAAATATACAATTCAGTTGTATTTAGTATACTAGCAGTGCTGGGCAACCATCACTATCATCTAGATCAATAATATTTTCATCACCCCATAGGGAACCTGTATCCATTAAGCAGTCACTCTCCATCAGCCCCTCCCTCCAGCCCCTGAAAACAACTCATCTGTTTTCTATCTCCATAGATTTCCCTATTCTAAGTATTTCATATAAAGGAAATCATATATGGCTTTTTGTGTCTGGCTTCTCATTTAGCATGATGTTTTCAAGTTTCACCCATATATTTTATGGCATATATCAGTAGTTCACAGCTTTTTATAGTCAAATAATATTTCATTGTAGGGACGTACAAAATTGGTTTATCCACTCATGGTTTAATGGACTTTGAGATTATTTCTACTCTTTGGCTATTATAACTAATACTGCTATGAATATTTGTATGTAAATTTTTGCTGGAATAACTGTTTTTCAAATGTCTTCAATTCTTCTGAGTTTATACGTAGGGCTGGAATTGCTGGATAATATGGTAATTCTATATTTAATTTATTGAGGAGTCACCAAGTGAGTCTCCACAGCAGCCGGTTTCCATTTTGCATTTCCACTGGTAAATAGGAGGGTTCCAACTTCTCCACACCCTCTCTCCACAGCCTCGGCACCACCTGTTATTCTCTCTGTCTCTCCTATAGCCATCCAAGTGAATCTGAAATGGCATCTTCCCATGGCTTTCATCCTCATTTCCCTGATGACTCCTGATGCTGTGCGTCTTTTCATTTGTTTGTTCTTTTTGTATATCTTTGGAAAAACAGCTGTGTCTACTCAAGCGCTTCATTTATTTTTAAAATTGGGTTGCTTTTCTTTCTACTGTTGTGTTGTGAAAGTCTTTTACAAAGTCTGGGTGTTGTTCAGTCGCTCAGTCATGTCCAGTTCTTTGTGACTCCATGGACTGCAGCACACCAGGCTTCTCTGTCCTTCACCATCTCTCAGTCTGGATACTAGACCCTTATCAGGTATATGATTTTAAAATATTTTCTCCCATTTTATGGGTTGTATTTTAACTTTCTTGATAGTGTCTTTTTTTCTGATACACAAAAAAGACCAGTTTTTGATTCTTAACTGTGGTGAAGTTCAATTTTTTTTTTCTTGTGTTCCTTGTAATTTGGTGTTATACTGAAGAAACTGATATCAAATTCAAGGTCCTGAAGTTTTATCTCTATGTTTTCTTCTAAGACTTATGATTTTAGCTCTTATATTTAGGTCTTTGATCAATTTTGCATTAATTTTGTATATGATGTGATGGAAAGGTGTTGGAGAAGACTCTTGAGAGTCCCTTGGACTGAAAGGAGATTCAACCAGTCCATTCTGAAGGAGATCGGCCCTGGGATTTCTTTGGAGGGAATGATGCTAAAGCTGAAACTCCAGTACTTTGGCCACCTCATGTGAAGAGTTGACTCGTTGGAAAAGACTCTGATGCTGGAAGGGGTTGGGGGCAGGAGAAGAAGGGGACGACAGAGGATGAGATGGCTGGATGGCATCACTGACTCGATGGACGTGAGTCTGAGTGAACTCCGGGAGTTGGTGATGAACAGGGAGGCCTGGCATGCTGTGATTCATGGGGTCGCAGAGTCGGACACAACTGAGCAACTGAACTGGACTGAACTGAAAGGTCCCACTTCTCTCTTTACATGTAGATTTCTAATTGTCCTAACACTGAGTACTAAAGAGGCTATTCTTTCTTCATTGAGAAGAATAATCTTAGAACTCATCAAAAATTAATTTACTGAGTCACTAATTTTGAGGCTGTTGTCATGTAGCAATAATTAACTGATACATTTCTTGACCTGGTGAACTATATTCTGTGCTCATAATCATAATGTACTTCATCTTTCCTTGAAAATTTACAAATAAAATATGTAAGAATAATGGAAAATAACTTTCCTTGACCATAAACACATCAAATAGATCATGAATGGAAAGTTAGCTTGCCATCACATTTAAGGTTAATATTCTAGGAATGGCCACTTATGACTTGATATCCGAGTTTCTAAAAATAGGGCTAACCTTATAGGATTTATATTCATTCTCTATTGCTGTATACAAAATTACATCAAAACTTAGTAGTTTAAGACAATAAAAACAGTTACCTCATACAGTTTTTATGGGCAAGGAATTTAAGCATAGGGCTGATTGAATATCTTTATGTTACATTAGCTGCTTTCTTCCAGATAAGTGATCCAAGAAAGCAAGGCAGAACTTGCAAATACTTTTATAAGCTGGTCATGAATGTTATATAAAATCCTTTCAAAATATTTCTATTAATTACACAGATCAGCCCTTGCTCACTGTGGAAGGGGACTGACTACACAAGAGCGTGAATTCCAGGAGAGAATCATGGAAGGCCGTCTTAGAGACTGGCTACCACCATCCATCCTCTGAATTACTCAGGGCTTCTCACATGCAAAATATACTCACCTCCTTTCAAGAACCCCAAACTCTCATTTCATCATAGCATCAGCTTAAAGTCTAGACTCTCATCTCATCTAAACCAGGTCCAATTCTTTGAGTAAAGTTAATCTTGATTTGAAGGCCTGTGAGCTTATATGTCCATCTCTCATCCCCCCAAAATCCAGTATATAATGGTAGCATATGAGTGGAAAAACTAGTGTGGAAAGGAGAGACCTACTAGAATCACTCCTCTCTCTCTGTGAAAGTCATTCAATCATGTCCAACTCTTTGTGACCCCATGGACTATATAGACTATACAGTCCATGCCATTCTCCAGGCCAGAATCCTGGGGTGGGTAACCTTTACATTCTCAAGGGAATCTTCCCAACTCAGGGATTGAACCCAGGTCTCCCACACTGCAGGCCAATTCTTTACCAGCTGAGCCACCAGAGAAGCCCAAGAATACTGGAATGGGTAGCCTATTTCTTCTCCAGTGAATCTTCCCAACCCAGGAATTGAACCAGGGTCTACTAGTATCACTGGTCCATGAAAATTTTGAAATTCAGGAGGGCATTTTTTCATAACTCCTTGATTGGGAGTTGAGTTTTGGTAATAATTTTCTGTGGCTACTGACTTCACATCTGGGCTCACATTTGTGCTCTGTAAGGCATCATTGCCTTCCCAAAAAGGTTTACAGTTCAATAGCTTTCTCAGACTTCTTCATGCCTATAAAGTTCGGGGTCCAAAGTTTTCTTCATTTTATATTATCTTTCTCTTTTTCAGCTCAAGCAGGAGATGGTTTTGCCATTTCAATACTATTCTCTTAAAACTTTGTTGACAATTAAAAATATTATTGATAGTTACTATAGTAGTCAAAACCACACCCACAAAACTCTCTGAGATAAGCTCTTTTATATCCTAAGCGTCTATGGAGAATACCTGGGGACATCACCCTTAAGCTTGTTAGAAGCCCTGTTGTTTGACCCAACAGTTCTCTAAGGCACTGGCTTAGATCTTTCTAGATGTTAGCAAGGGTTTCACAGGCACATCCTTGCCTTTATCTCTATATCAGGCTTTCCTGAGAGGCCTTGGATTTGATCTTTGCTCAGAAGTCATTTCTAAATTTGAGTGTCATTTGACATCTACAGAGGCTGGAAATTTTCAGATCCAGAAATTCCAAGCTCTTTTCTGATTAACAATTCTCCTTGTAGCTTTTTGTCTTCTCTCACATTTTACAGCAAGGCTAAATCAGGGAGCACCTTTAATAATCTGCCTGGAGATCTCCTTAGCTAGATACCCTGGTTCCCTAGATACTTATTCTTCTTTCCATGTTATCACTGGCAATAACACTGCTAAACTTGCTGCTTCTACGCTGCAAGGGCTCCCTTTTCTGTGGTGTGCATTAACATTTTCCTCACTTTCCTCACCAGGATCCTCCTCAAAGACCACCTGGCTTCTGAAGTCTGTTCAAAACCGTTTAGACCTTCACTTAACACTCCTCTCAAAATCCTTCTGGTTTCTACCCACCGTTTAAGCACAAAGCTTCTCCCACATTTTTGATTTTTGTTGCAGCAACATCCTACTTCCAGGTACAAAAATATGTATTAGTTACTGTTTCTGTATAACAAATTACCCTAAAATTAGTAGCTTAAAGCAACAGTAAATGTTCATTAAAAAAAAAAACAAAAAAAAACTCACATAGTCTCTGTAGGAAGTTGGAAATTGTTGAAGCTGAGTAGTTCTGGCTTGGGATCTCCCATGAAGTTGTGGTCAAAATGTTGGCCAGGGATGCAACCATGTAAAGACTTGATTGGAGCTGGAGAATCCACTTTCAAGATGACTCACTCACGTGGCCTGCAAAACAGTGATGGTTGTTGGACAGAGGTCCCAATTACTTGCCATGTGAATCTCTTCATAGGGTGGCTGAGTATTCTCATGATATTGGCATGGGTCAGTGATCCAAGACAGCAAGGTAGAAACTGTACTATTTTTTATACTCTAGTCTCAGAAGTTACACACCATCACTTATTCTATTGGCCCCACAGGCAAATTCTGATACAGTGTGGGAGGGAGACTATACAACGGCAGGAGGTGGGACTCAGTGGGGCACATCTTGGAGATTGGCTGCCCCAGTATGTGTATTTCATTCATGTGCTTATGTATTTCCATTGTGATATACCATTACTCTTTCAACAGAGTTATTGAGTATCTACCATGCACCTAGATCTTGGTACTAAAAAAAATACTGATTTCCAAAGCCTACAAAAACACTTCCTCTCATGATCTTAATTCCAAATGTAGAGAGACAGACGACAAGCAGGTAAATAAAAAACTATGTTAGATGGTGAAAAGTGCTATGAGGGGCAATCAAAGAAGGGCAGGGGGGTTGAGATTGCAAGGGATGGGGTCAAGGATTGCACTTAAAATAGCATGGTCAGGGAGAATTTCATTGAGAAGGTGACATTTGATCAAAGATCTGAAGGCAGAGAAGGAGTGGTTTCTAGAACAAGAGCTTTTCAAGACAAAGAGCAAGAACATGCAGATTCACAGGAGTGGCAGCATCTATGAGATGTTGTAAGAATAGCAGAGGAGCCTGTGGGTCTGGAGCAGAATGGACAAAGGTGAGAGTACTGATGATGAAGCTGGAAATAGTGGGGAAGGATAGGGCTTTATAGGCAATTGAAGGGCCTTGGGCTTTTGTGCCAAGTGATTTGGGAAACAGTTCAAGGATTTCAAGCAAAAAAGTGACACGATTGGAATTAAGTATTAAACAGGATCACTGGTTGTTGTGCTGAAAAAAGACGAAAGGGAAACGGAGACAAGGAGTCTAGTAAGTAGGTGATGGCAAGGATAAAGTAGATTACAGAGGCCTGGACCAGGAAGGTGATAGATGTTGTGAAGTTGGCAGATGATACTTTGAAGGAAGAGTCAGTGGCATCTGCTGATGAACTCAAAGTGGAGTAGGAAAGAAAAACAGTCAGTAAGAAGTTTTGAGGTGAAAAATGGAGTTGCCTTTTACTAAGATATGAAAAACAACAGTAGATTGGGAGAAGGCTTGTAGATTAAGAGTTCTGTCTTGTACAAATTTAGTTTGAAATGTCTGTTAGACATCCAAGTGGAATTGTTAACTAAACAACTGGATATATATGTCTGGAATTTGGGGGAGCGAGTATAGCTAGAGATGAGGTCCAAAGATTAAATCCTATCACCCCATTGATAAGAGGTTGGGAGGAAGAGGAGGAATAAGCAAAGGTGACTAACAGATGGTGCAGCCAGGGAGCTGGAGGAAAATGGATCTAAGGTGACATCTCAGAAGCAAAATGAAGGAAGCAGTCAGTTTCGTCAGATGCTCCACATACGGTATGTCAGGTAAGACGAGGACTGAGAATCGACCACTCTTCTTAATTCCTAACTGGATTTTAACAAACCAGTTTTTTAAATGATGTAGTGGCTTTTACATTACCATGTATGTAATTATCTTTATATTTAATTTGAATTCTTTGTATAGTTAATAGCAAATGGAAATATGCGCACACACACATACCCAGACATATAATTCAAGTTGTCCCTTGGAACCCATGGGGGATTGGTTCCAGGTCTTTCACAGATACCAAAATCACAGATGCTCAAGTCTCTTATAAAATGGCATAGTATTTGCATATAACCTACTCATATCCTCCAATATATTTTAAATATCTAGATTGCTTATAATCATATCTAGACTACTTATAATTTTATTACCTAATAAAATGTAAATACTATGTAAATAGTTGCAGGTGCACAGCAAATTCAAGTTTTCCTGTTTGGAACTTTCTGAAATTTTTTCTGAATATTTTTGATATATGGTTGGTTGAATCTGAGGATGCGGAACTCACGGATACAGGGGGCTGACTGTACTTATAAACATGTCCTTAGTCTAGTCAGTGAACCCAAATTATACATTTCTTAGTATAAACTAATGTGATCTTTCTCAACTGTAGACTCCAGCCTATGCCCTCATCAATCAATTATAAGCAAGCTATGCAATTTATAACATTCTTTGAAAGAATAAAGCAATCAGCTCAAGTGCCCCCTCAGGAAATGAATCAGCAGAGTACCATGTATAGGAAACCAAGCTAAGGATGTAGCCAAAAAAGTTAAAAGGATCTTTTTGCTGGAGTATTTGGAGTCTAAGTCATTGGACTTGTACGTGATTGAGAAGGCAATGCCTGTAACAAAGGGCACAACAGCATGGAGATTTTCATGCACTGAGTCCATCATAAGTTAACGTCTTGAATAAATGTTATAGGACAAATAATGACCTGGCTTAGTGTAGCCCTTACTTAGAATGTTGGGCTTTCCTGGTAGCTCAGACAGTAAACAATCTGCCTGCAATGCAGGAGACTCAGGTTCAATCCCCAGGTCAGGAAGATCCCCTGGAGAAGGGAATGGCTACCCATTCCAGGATTCTTGCCTGGAGAATTCCATGAACAGAGGAGTCTGGGGAGCTACAGTCCATGTAGTCACAAAGAATTGAACATGATTGAATGACTAACACTTTCACTTTTTTGCTTTACTTAGAATGTGAGCCATATGACTTATATGACATGCAAAGTATGACTACATAGTTCAAGAGGAGATTAAAAAAAAAAAACACTCAGAATTGAGATAGTTGCAAGAGTTTTGTCTTTCAAGAGAAAAAAATATATACTGATTCTAGTAATGCAAATATTTATCAGCTGGCATAGCCAAGTACCAACCAATCAACAGAGAGACTCAATCAATAAAAATAGCCAATCAATTAAAATAAAAGGAAGTTGTAGGCAGCCTGTGTGTCCATTTTGGGGCAACCTGGCTGTGATAGTCACCATCACTGCAGAGAATCTTTTTTAAATTCTCTATCTGGTACCTTAGATGCATTTACACCTCAGAATGCCAGTCATGATATGTATTATGGTATTGCATAGCTTTTGATTCTGAATAGTAATTCTGTACTTGATCATAAACTCAGGTCACCAGAGCTGGACCCAAATGGTCTAGACTGTTTCCACATCTATTCAAAATAAGGTTCATAGGTGATTCAAGTGAGTTTAGAAGAGAAGTTCCACAGGTGGAAAATTGTGATGGAGCTCTGCGTTTCCCCAGGCTCCCTCTATCCTCCTGGCCAGAAGCAAGGTGACGGAAGTTGAAGTCTAAGAGTCAGGTTGGGTGAGGAGGGGCATCACTAGAGCTATTACACAAGCGAATCAACCAACTGGAGAGATAAAGTCCATAATTTGGAGCCTCAAGGATGTGCATCCCTCCAAGGGAACTAGTGAGAAAACGAGGGCAGGTCAGAGGGTTTCAGGTGTAGTCCTAGGATGCCTGCCACAAAGATTCCTACAGTGTTTCTTAAAAAGGCAGGTTCCTGGGACCTGCCCCAGAACTGGTGAACAGAATCTTTGGGAGCAAGGCTGGGTTCCGCAATTCGCACCCATCCTCCCAGTGAACTTCATGCAGACTGAAGCGTGAGAACCACTGAGTCCACGCACTGAAACCTGGAAGAGGAATGAGATAAGGAGGGAAGTATTGACTGAGTCGGGGAGGGGCAGGTGGCTGGACCCCTGGCACCACAAAACAGGGTCAGGGTCGTGGACATCTTGCATTTAAGAAAACCACAACCTGACTGTGTGAATTAAAATCATATATGCAAGTTATATTTCACAGAGAAAGAGTGTAGTACCTTGAAAATGGACTTAAGAGGTTTTCAGAGGCCTGGGGTATTTCCCCTTTTGGAGGTTTGAAAGTGAAAGTGAAAGTCGCTCAGTCGATTCCAACTCTTTGCGACCCATAGACTACACAGTCCATGGAATTCTCCAGGCCAGAATACTGGAGTGGGTAGCCTTTCCCTTTAGCCTTTCACTTCTCCAGGGGATCTTCCCAACCCAGAGATCAAACCCGGGTCTCCCGCATTGCAGGCAGACTCTTTACCAACTGAACTGAGGGAAGCCTTTTTGGAGGCTTCAGTCCAGTTCAGTTCAGTCACTCAGTCATGTCTAACTCTTTGCGACCCCATGAATTGCAGCACGCCAGGCCTCCTTGTCCATCACCAACTCCCAGAATTCACTCAAACTCATGTCCATCGAGTCGGTGATGCCACCCAGCCATCTCATCCTCTGTCTTCCCCTTCTCCTTCCCCCAATCCCTCCCAGCATCAGAGTTTTTTCCAATGAGTCAACTCTTCGCATGAGGTGGCCAAAGTACTGGAGTTTCAGCTTCAGCATCATTCCTTCCAAAGAAATCCCAGGGCTGATCTCCTTCAGAATGGACTGGTTGGATCTCCTTTCAGTCCAAGGGACTCTCAAGAGTCTTCTCCAGCATCACAGTTCAAAAGCATCAATTCTTCGGTGCTCACCCTTCTTCACACTCCAACTCTTGCATCCATACGTGACCACAGGAAAAACCATAGCCTTGACTAGCCGAACCTTAGTCGGCAAAGCAATGTCTCTGCTTTTGAATATGCTATCTAGGTTGGTCATAACTTTTCTTCCAAGGAGTAAGTGGGTTTTAATTTCATGGCTGCAGTCACCATCTGAAGTGATTTTTGGAGTTCCAAAAAAATAAAGTCTGACACTGTTTCCCCATCTGTTTCCCATGAAGTGATGGGACTGGATGCCATGATCTTCGTTTTCTGAATGTTGAGTTTTAAGCCAACTTTTTCACTGTCCACTTTCACTTTCATCAAGAGGCTTTTTAGTTCCTCTTCGCTTTCTGCCATAAGGGTGGTGTCGTCTGCATATCTGAGGTTATTGATATTTATCCCAGCAATCTTGATTCTAGCTTGTGTTTCTTCCAGTCTGGCATTTGGCATGATGTACTCTGAATATAACTTAAATAAAAAAGGTGACAATATATATCCTTGATGTACTCTTTTCCCAATTTGGAACCAGTCCATTGTTCCATGTCCAGTTCTAACTGTTGCTTTCAAACTTCCATACAGATTTCTCAGAAGGCAGATAAGGTAGTCTCATATTCCCATCTCTTTAAGAATTTTCCACAGTTTGTGTGGTCCACACAGTAAAAGGCTTTAGAGTAGTCAATGAAGCAGAAGTAGATGTTTTGCTGGAACTCTCTTGCTTTCTTGATAATCCAACAGATGTTGGCAATTTGATTTCTGGTTCCTTTGCCTTTTCCAAATACAGCTTGAACATCTGAAAGTTCTCAGTTCATGTACTATTGAAGCCTGGCTTAGAAAATTTTGAGCATTACTTCTCCAGTGTGTGATATGAGTGCAATCGTGAGGTACTATGAACATTCTTTGGCATTTCCTTTCTTTGGAATTGGAATGAAAACTGATCTTTTCCAGTCCTATGGCCACTGCTGAGTCTTCCAAATTTGCTGGCACAACATTCTCCAAACAACAATATGTCAGTGATAAAGATATATATTTCACTACAAGTGGTAAAGATATACATTTCACTACAAGAACATACAAAGCTTCAGATACCGAAGCATGGATATTCTTATTAATTTTTCTCAAAATTTCAAATTCTGAACACATTAAGGGGCATTTTTACAATTAAAAACTGTACTCAAGCAGCATGCTATACCAGGTGAAAAATAGTTATATAATATCTTTATTTACATTACTGAGGTATCCTCATAAGTCACCTCAGTCGTGTCCAACTCTGTGTGACCCCATACATGGCAGCCCACCAGGCTCCGCCATCCCTGGGATACTCCAGGCAAGAACACTGGAGTGGGTTGCCATTTCCTCCTCCAATGCATGAAAGTGAAAAGTGAAAGTGAAGTCACTTAGTCATGTCTGACTCTTCGTGATCCCATGAACTGTAGCCTACCAGGCTCCTCTCTCCATGGGATTCTCTAGGCAAGAGTACTGGAGTGGGTTGCCATTGCCTTCTCCTTACTGAGGTATACTTGTAAGGAAAAATAAGCTTTTATAAACTAGGTTTTATTTAAATGGAGAGAAAATTATCAAAAGATATTCTTGGAAATATAGGTTTCTTTCTTCAGCTGAAAGATAATCATCTGTGAGATTTAGATACCAAACTGAAATGAACCTTAGCTAACTCTTTCCATACTTACTAATACGTAAAGGATCTGTCTGCAGTGAAAGAGAGGTGGGTTCAATTCCTGGGTCGGCAAGATCCCCTGGAGAAGGGAATGGCAACCCACTCCAGTATTCTTGCCTCAGAAGTCCACAGACAGAGGATTCTGGCAGGACTGTAGTTTGCCAGACTGTAAGCCTCCCTATAAATTTCTGCACAGGATCTCCAGTAAAAGTGTCCTGCAATATTTAGTGATGGTTTATATTCGGTATTGGTTGGATTTCAAGTTATGGATACTAAGAAATCATTTGATATTAAATTATTCTCCCTTCGAACTCCTCATCNTGTTGGATTCTTATATATTTATTTCCAAAGAGTATATTATTTTTCACGTTTGTTTTAGGAAGAGTCAGAACACAAGGTTGCAATTTATGAAGCTTCTTCATAGCATTATTTATATCCTGAAACAGTACATGTGAGAATAAATTTTGTCATAATTGTTGTTCTCGTTTTAGCTAATTCATGTCCTAGTTATGTCACTAAGTCACATCCAACTCTTTTGTGACCCTGCTAGGCTCTTCTGTCCACGGGATTTCCCAGGCAAGAATACTGGAGTGGGTTGCCTTTTGCTTCTCCAGGGGATCTTCCCAACCCACATTGAACCAGAGTCTTTTGCAACAGCAGGTGGTTTCTTTACCACTGAACCACCAGAGAAGCCCACATCATAATTAGAGCCACCTAAAATTATGCTGGGTCTCTTTATGGCAAAACATGGAACATCAACACAGTTTCCTGGCTTGTCTTGGTGACTTTAGTTCCAGACTAGCTTTTTAAAGATGTTAGTATAGTAAAAATATTGGATGATAGAGATAACACTTTTTACCAGGGCAAAGGGAAGATTTTCTTAGAGTCTCAGAAGACAGGCATGATTACTGCCCAGTATAATAAAGGTAACAGTCACCCACACCCTGAAGAAAGGGGAGGCACATTTAATACACATTTAGAAGATTTGAGTATCCTAGGCTCAGGACTTCTCTTCTGTGACACAATCCACTATGTTAATACACATGTGCAGATAATATTTAGCCCTCCTCTTGTCACACTGTGGGAACTGGAGCTTGGGGAACAATGCAAAAATTGCCAATATTCTGATTGGTTTCTGATATCATTATGAATTATGAACTGTCCTTTGTCTTATGTCTTTTTAATAAGATCCATGAGTTTGTTGCAGGTTAACTTGGTAGTTTGCAATAAGTTAANATGTGCAGATAATATTTAGCCCTCCTCTTGTCACACTGTGGGAACTGGAGCTTGGGGAACAATGCAAAAATTGCCAATATTCTGATTGGTTTCTGATATCATTATGAATTATGAACTGTCCTTTGTCTTATGTCTTTTTAATAAGATCCATGAGTTTGTTGCAGGTTAACTTGGTAGTTTGCAATAAGTTAAATTTTTAGACCCTTTAAAGCTTTTTGTAATAGCTAATGGAGAGGTAGGAACAAGAGGTTTTTTTTTTTTGCCACACTGCACAGACCTTAGTTCCTTGACCAGAGATGGAAAGTGTGCCCCCTGCAATGGAAGTACAGAGTCCTAACCACTGGACCACCAGGGAATTGCCAGAACAAGTTTTCGTGTTTGCTGTTTGTTGAGAATGGCAAATTCTAAAGCACAAACAAGGTATATTATTTGAGTCTTGCCTGAAACAAATAACTGTGACTTGGAAGAGTTTATGTTTCTTGTTTTAAAAAGAATCTTTTTGCAGAAAGGATTGCCTGTCTATTTCATAGTAACAGCAATAATAATTAACATGCATTATCTGTTTATTTCATAATAATAATAATAAACATGCATATCCTTGGTTGATTAGGTATTACTTCCCTAGTACATACATCACTTTTTTAATCCTCAGAAAAACCAGTGAGATAGGACACAGCAAAGCTCATAATTTTGACAATCATGCCTTCTATTTCTTCTTGTTCTTGCTTTAGGCTTTTGGTCATTCCTCCCATCCACATAGTCACACTAGTTCTCACCTTATCCATGTAGAAAGCTGTGGCCTTTGGTGGTCTCAGAGTAATCTAGGACTCAGGATGAAACTCTGTGAATTCCACCCGCCGGCCACACACACACAGCTTGTGGCATTCTGTGGAGGGACACACCTCCTCATGTCAGCACACAGGAAGACCAGTAACTCCTGGCCAGGATATACATTATTTAACTTTGTCCTTAGTGACCTCAGGCCAAAACATAAGTCCATACCATCCTAGAGAAACCAGAGTCACTCTTTCTCAGGACTCACTCATTAACCTGTGGTTACAGTAGAGTGAAGTATTGTTCTGAAGCCAAGTATATTTGGGGGGTCAGTTTTCCTGATTTTGAATATGTTACTGTTAATAAATGTTTCTAGCGTATACCAGTGGCCACAAACTGGGTTAGATGCCACACATAATCTCAATTAGTCTTCATAATAATCAACAACAACAAAAAGGATAAACAACAGAATATAGTCATTAAAACTTTGGTTCTAAAATCATGTTAAGTATGGATTAAAATTCTGACTCTACTTTCTACTAGCTTTGACTCCACTGCTAAACCTTAATTTGCTATGTGTATAAAGAGAATAATAATAGTACTTACTTTATAAGGATATTGTAAGGATTTAATAGGAATGCTCCCACATGCTTTGAATCAAGCATGCTTGATTTGCTTTGAATCACAACTGCTCCTGAAATATCTACTCTTATTGGTATTAATTACAATTTAAGGTGAAAAGTGAATGAGTCCATGGCTTGCACTTGGGATAGGATTACCAGAAAAAAATACAGGACACACAGTTAGACCCTGAAGTTCAAGTAACAAATGAATAATTATTTTAGTATAGGTAAATTCCATATATTGCTTGGAACATCCTTATGCTAAAAAATTATTCACTTTTTGACACTAAAATTTAACTGGACATGTTACAATTTTCCTAAATCTGATCATCTTATCTTTAAGTTTAATTAGTTCTAAAAAACCCACTATACAGCATTAAAGAAAAACTGGTTATTTCTATACTATCTATCTATATCATCTCTATTTCCTGTGTTTCTTATTATTATTTACATTCACTGGAAAATAGTTGTGAAAAGGGAGACATGAAGAAATTCAAGTTACATAATGTTATTGTTATCATCCCGGACAGAATGTAAGAAAAGAGAAGAGGAATTAAGTGATTTAGAAAGTGTCAGGTGCTAACTCTTCTGCGGGGGAAGCCTTCCTTGAGTTCTCCACGTTAGCTTATTTAGCCCCTTCCATGCTTCATACATTGCCAGGAAATGTCCCTCCACCACAGAGGTCCCCAGCCTCTGAGATCTGATGCCTTAGATCTGATGATCTAAGGTGGAGTTGGTTTCATAATAATAGAAATAAAGTGCACGATAAATGTAATGTGCTTGTATCATCCTCATACCTGCCTGCTCCGGTCCCTGGAAAAACAGTCTTCCATGAAACTGGTCCCTGGTGCCAAAAATGTTGAGGACTGCTGCTCTACCAGAACTTTTCATACCCACCAGAGTTTTCAAATATGGTTCTTCATCAGATTCACCTGGAGCGCTTATTAAACCAAAGATTGTTGGATCCCACTCTGAGATTCTGATTCGACACATTAGGGTGGGCCTTAAGAATTTGCTTTCTAACCAGCTTTCAAGTGATGTTGATGCTATCCAGGAGCCACAGTTGGAGGACTTTGTGATCATCGGTTCACTCTTTTATCCTCTGACTAGATCGTGAGATTTTGACAGTGAGTCTGATGTTGACTTCTCTAAAGTCAATCTTCCAAAAGTCAATTGAAAGATTATCTCACTAACTCCTTACAGACTTGTTCTTAGTATGTTTGTTTTGCCCTTGTCAGATCTAGCACTGGGCCCTGGAGGAAATCTGGCTATGTTCTAGAAGGTCACCTAGACTCTGTATTTGCCATATAGCCTGTGGCAGGCCAAGAGGTTGGGGTACAGTGAAGGGCAAAGACAATAGAAGTGGATGGGACATATACCCACCACTAAACAGAGGCTAAAGTATCACACACACTAAAGGGAAAGCACATCCAATATCCAATCACCTAAATACGGCAGAATCAAAGTAAGCGCAGACATAAAAAAAATAAAATTTGGTAAAATACATTTTCACTAATATAGTCATTTAGTGAATTAATATCAGGAAACCTTTTTATTATTGTCCTTGTATTGTGCTGTGCTTAGCTGCCAGTCATGTCTGACTCTTTGTGACTCAATGGACTGTAGCCTGCCAGGCTCNCCTAAATACGGCAGAATCAAAGTAAGCGCAGACATAAAAAAAATAAAATTTGGTAAAATACATTTTCACTAATATAGTCATTTAGTGAATTAATATCAGGAAACCTTTTTATTATTGTCCTTGTATTGTGCTGTGCTTAGCTGCCAGTCATGTCTGACTCTTTGTGACTCAATGGACTGTAGCCTGCCAGGCTCCTTTGTCTATGGGGATTCTCCAGGCAAGAATACTGGAGTGAGTGGCCATGCCCTCCTCCAGGGGATCTTTCCAATCCAGGGATCGAACCAGGTCTCTCAGATTGCAGGTGGATTCTTTATTGTCTGATCTACCAGAGAAGTCACATTTATCAAATTAACTTTGATCTTTCTTTGGGGTAGGAATGAACTTGTTTATATATTCACAAAACATGGAATTGTATGTAGAACTTCTAAATATTTATTAATTTTTGTTTAGTCTCCTGTGGCTCAGTGGTAAAGTATCCTCCTGCCAATGCAGGAGGCACAGGTTTGATCCTAGGTCAGGAAGATCCCTCGGAGAAGGAAATGGGAACCCACTTCAGTAGTCTTCCTTGGGAAATCCCATGGACAGAGGAGCCTGGTGGGCTGCAGTCCACGGGGTCACAAAGAATCAGATATAGCTTAACAACTAAACAATAACAAAATTGAATAAATGGATTTTCACAGTTCAATTAGCCATGGTGTTCTTGAACATTATGACTGAATAAGTGAAACAGTATTGTTCAAATATAAAATGGAAGGAAATTAGTTTTTCCTGTAAGATGCGCCAAAGAGTGACCATTGTAGATTTAATGCAATATGTCCAAATGAAAAGCATGTCTTCTGAAAGTACTTTCTATTCTTTAAGATTATGATTTAATAAATTTCAATTTTTCTCTGGCAACAATTTTTTTTTTGCTGACTTACAATGCAAGGATTTTACCCAGGTTAGAAATCGCATTGAAAAAAAAAAGTCAAAATCGGCTTGTCTACATTGTTACCCTGCCTCCCAAGCTATAGTAATGTGGATGTTTCTGTTCAGCTTGAAAACTTTTTGTTGCAGTGGAGGGTATGGTGAGGAAGTACTGATAACCATGATTCATTTCAGGGATGCTTAAGTTACACATAATTGAAAGTGTGGAAGACAAAACTACTTTCTTCCTGTGTTCCACAAATTAGGAATTCCTGTGTAGTTCAGGAGTAAAGTATTTATTATATGGTCTGGAAATCTTTCAAAAATAAATATCCTTTTTAAAGTCATCTTACATCATAGACTCTCATAATGGAAAGAGAATTGAAATACTATATGCTTAATATGCACGCTTTAAATGGAAATTCCTTTGTGTGATCCCTGTCTATTTTTCTCTCAGGTACAGGGAACTCACTACTACACAGTGTATACATATATACAAGAGGCTTAGTTGCACTAAAATTTGATTTTCCTTTGGGCTAAAATCCAATTTAGTAAAATCCAATTACTAATAAGGTAAATGTTAAGATAATTTATTCATTTATTTTTCTCAATATGTGAATCATAGTCATTTTCTGAGCTGTGGATAGGCACTGGGAAACAAAACAGGAAAGTTATGGTCTTTGCTCTCAAAGTCCATATAGTTTAATGGAAACATATAAATTAAAGCAAATAATACAAAGATTGATTCTATGATGGTACATACAAAATGTAGTGAGCACTTAGAAGAAGGGGTTCCTACATTAATACTGGGGGTTAGAGAAGACGCTGTCAATTAGGAAATGTTTAATTAATATTTAAAGCATAAGTTGCATTGGAGTCAGGGAAACAGCATGAAGTAAAGATATTGAAATGATCACTCTGTGTTCTGGAGCACAGACTATGTGCCTGTTGGAGGTGGGGTAAGTGGTGTTAAAAGTGGAGAGTTGCAGGCATGGTGAAACATGTAATAAGTATAGGCAGAATATTCAAATAAGTTTATATTTCACATTGTAGGAGGCATTAGAAGGTGTTAAGCAAGGAGAAGTAACATGATCATATTTTTACGTGAAATAAAATACTTTTCGCAACACCCTATAAGATACATTAGTCTTCAGTTCAGTTCAGTTCAGTCGCTCAGTCGTGTCCGACTCTTTGCAACCCCATGAACTGTAGCACGCCACGTCTCCCTGTCCATCACCAACTCCCAGAGTCCACTCAAACTCATGTCCATTGAGTCGGTGATGCCATCCAGCCATCTCATCCTCTGTCGTCCCCTTCTCTTCCTGTCCCCAATCCCTCCCAGCATCAGAGTCTTTTCCAATGACTCAACTCTTCGCATAAGGTGGCCAAAGTACTAGAGTTTCAGCTTTAGCATCATTTCTAAGAACAAATAGCAAAGTGAGAAGTTCACTGCAATTGTCCAGACCAGATTAGAAATAACAGTGAAGAGAGGAAGAGGAGTAGTTTGAGCATTTATTGATAAGTATTTAGAATAACTCTTTGGAATTGATAAGATTTGCTAAATAATTGTTTTTGAAGGAAAGGGGAAAAATTAATGTCATACAAACACAAGTTCTGTGACTTAGACTCTTATTCGGTTCAGTCGCTCAGTTGTGTCCAACTCTTTGTGACCCATGAATTGCAGCACACTAGGCCTCCCTGTCCATCACCAGCTCCCAGAGTTCACACAGACTCACGTCCATTGAGTCANTATATGTGATTTGAACACAGATTGACTCCAAAAATCCGAAAGTCAAGAACTTCTATAAAAGAGGAAGAACGTTAGAAAAGTCAGAAGAGAAAATAAGAACAGGCAGAGAAATAGAGGCAAGCTTGACTTGAATAAGAAAGCAAACTTAGACATTCAATTATTTATGTGGCCAGCTTTCTTACTCAGATTCATGCTCTAGTTTCTGTCTTGTCTCTGACTTTCTCTCTCTCTCTGGAATCTTTGAAGATTCAGTTCAGTTCAGTTGAGTTGCTCAATCATGTCCGACTCTTTGCGACCCCATGAATTGCAGCACGCCAGGCCTCCTTGTCCATCACCAACTCCCAGAGTGCACTCAGACTCATGTCCATCGAGTTAGTGATGCCATCCAGCCATCTCATCCTCGGTCATCCCCTTCTTTCCTGCCCCCAATCCCTCCCAGTATCAAAGTCTTTTCCAATGAGTCAACTCTTTACATGAGGTGGCCAAAGTACTGGAGTTTCAGCTTCAGCATCATTCCTTCCAAAGAAATCCCAGGGCTGATCTCCTTCAGAATGGACTGGTTGGATCTCCTTGCAGTCCAAGGGACTCTCAAGAGTCTTCTCCAACATCACAGTTCAAAAGCATCAATTCTTTGGCGCTCAGCCTTCTTCACAGTCCAACTCTCACATCCATACATGACCACTAGAAAAACCATAGCCTTGNACTGGTTGGATCTCCTTTCAGTCCAAGGGACTCTCAAGAGTCTTCTCCAGCATCACAGTTCAAAAGCATCAATTCTTCGGTGCTCACCCTTCTTCACACTCCAACTCTTGCATCCATACGTGACCACAGGAAAAACCATAGCCTTGACTAGCCGAACCTTAGTCGGCAAAGCAATGTCTCTGCTTTTGAATATGCTATCTAGGTTGGTCATAACTTTTCTTCCAAGGAGTAAGTGGGTTTTAATTTCATGGCTGCAGTCACCATCTGAAGTGATTTTTGGAGTTCCAAAAAAATAAAGTCTGACACTGTTTCCCCATCTGTTTCCCATGAAGTGATGGGACTGGATGCCATGATCTTCGTTTTCTGAATGTTGAGTTTTAAGCCAACTTTTTCACTGTCCACTTTCACTTTCATCAAGAGGCTTTTTAGTTCCTCTTCGCTTTCTGCCATAAGGGTGGTGTCGTCTGCATATCTGAGGTTATTGATATTTATCCCAGCAATCTTGATTCTAGCTTGTGTTTCTTCCAGTCCACCATTTAACTTTTAAAAATAAAGAAACAATGGTGGGAGATGGGCAAAATGAGTCAAGAGGATTGAAAGGTACAATCTTCCAATTATAAAATAAATCAGTCATGAGGCTGTAATGTACAGCATGGTGACTATAGTTATTAATACTGTATGGCACATTTGAAAATGGCTAAAAGCACAGATCTGAACATATTCACAAGAAAAACAATTTGCAGCTGTGTACATGATGGATGTTAACTAAACTTATTGTGGTGGTCATTTTACAAGTGTAGAAATATTGAATCATTAGGTTGTACACTTGATATTATTGTAATACAATATTATGCATCAGTTATGCCCAATAGAAATAAATTAAATTTACGATGAAAAAAAGGCAATTAAAAAATTTTAATGCCAAAACAAAGTTACAAAACCTGTGATATATTTTAAATGCATGCATGTAACAAATTAACGTTTGACGGCAGCCAAAAATAATAATAATAAGTAAATGACAGAATTCAATTTTCACACAGAATTTATTTTTAAAGTATTAGTTTCTAATGCATCTAAAGTAGCAAGGTCTGGTTATACACTAACAGAACAGTTTGAAAGCAATATGAAGGACAATTCTAAACCTTTCAGTGTGTTGCTTTGACTGTATCTGTTATAGTCTCTTTTGAGGGTGAAGAAAGAACACTAGGATAGATGCACACTGTGATTAGGAGGCTCAAGCCACAGGCATCAACACTCACTTTTCCACAGAGCTTGGTCATGATGAGTTCTCTGGGCTGAACTGATTCCTGGGACAGCACCTAGAGGTGTGACCTTAGGCACTTCATTTCATGTCCTGTGACATGTTTTTCCCAATCTGTAAAATGAAAGAAGATGATTGCTGAGGTTCTTTCCAGATCTGTGCGTCTATTATCTTTTCATCTGCTGTGGTCTATTTACTGTGCATTTCTCCAATACCTCTGATCTCTTACCAGAGTTTCTAGAATTTCCTTGGTGCCAGTTAACTGTGTAAAACTCACTCGTTCCTTTCATTACACTTCAATTCGGTCTCTTGCTCTGAGTTCTTTGTCAGTGGTACAGCTCTTTAACAAACATTTCACATGCTGTCTCAATAATTGACAACTAATTAACAGGAAAGCTCTGCTGCTAGGGGCTGGTGCTTTCAAAAAGGAATGAGCAGGAAAGTTGCTTTGCTTTCTGTCTTCACAAGCTCATGCCGTTGTCATTGTAATATGTTGGAGATTGTGATCCCTTAATAGTGTGTGAACAGTTTCACTAGAGATCTCTGCTGAAACTATCCGTTTGCTATCAGAGGACCATATTGATCCTGAAGAACTGTCATTGAGTTCCAGAGTGCTTGTAAGAAATGGACAATAAGAAGTATGCTTCAGTCTGGGTTATTCCTTTCTCTGAGAAACACATTATAATCAAATGGAATCTAAGTGATTTCCTCCACTGCTCCTGCAGGCTGGAAACACTGACAAGGAATTTCCAGTAAAAAAAAAAAAAAAAAAAAAACTGGTCCCTTTTCCAGATACTCCAGTTAATCTGTCCCCTTCTAAGATGCTTCTGGGTATCCATTATGGCCCCCTGTTTGGAATTCCCTAATTTGCAAACTTGATATCATGTGGCCATGCTTCCCTGGACAAGGGAATAGGACCCAAAGAGACTCATCTCTTCATTGACCATTAAGACAACTAGGCCCTGTCCAGTGGAAGTACTGAATATGTGTTCTGTTGGAGCGGTTTGGATGATGGGGAGAGACTATGAAAAGGAGCTGCAACAAAAGCAGGGAAGGGAGCATAGGGTCTCCCCAGTGGCAAACCGTTAGACTGGGTAGCAACAGACATGTGATGAGACCTGACGACCGTGCTCTGAACAACAGCCAGGGCTCCATCACGGCCACTGCACAGAAAAGGGGAGCATTTCAAGTCTTCATCACCAGGAGGGTAACCTGAGCACACAGCTGACGTTGCCACCAGCATTGAGAGAGTCCAGTACCAAGATTTTGCCAGGTCAAACACCACCTACAGCCAGTAGGGTGAAACACCATGAGTCTCAACTTTATCCTCTGAAATAATAACACAAAAATATACCCACACTTATACACATTGATCAATATATTGTTCAGCTGCTAAATTGTGTCCAACTCTTTGAGACCCCATGGACTGCAGTACCCCAGGCTTCCTTGTCCTTCACCATCTCCCAGAGTTTGTTCAAACTCATGTCCATTGAGTTGGTGATGCCATCCAACCATCTTATGCTCTTTTGCCCCCTTTCAACTGATGCTGCGGTACTTCTTTGATAAAGAGAAAAACAGGTAGAAGACTGTGCTGTTTCAGTGGAACTGGTTGAGTGGTAAAAATGAAGACTAATGACCAAATTAAAGCAGAGGTTTGGTATCTGGAAAGGCTGACTCCTGATAGCAGTGTTTTTCATATTTACAGGTAGCCAGAAGCAGGAATGGAATGTCATTGCTTTCTGTATGAATTTCTTGTAAGGCATACATGCTTTTGGTACTATACAAGAGATGGAAAGAAGGATGTTGTTTAGGGAGCAAAGAATCCCCAAATAACCTAAATGTATACCATGAAAATGAAGGAATAAACAGTGGTTCACCCATACTGGCAATGTCCACCCATCATTTTTTTTTTTACTTTGAATATTTTAAATTAATTTTTATTGGAATATGGTTGGCTTTGCAATTTTGTGTTAGTTTCTGCTGCACAGCAAAGTGGATCAGCTACATATATATATTTATCCCCTCCTTTTTGGATTTCCTTCCCATTTAGGTCACCACAGAACACTGAGTCAAGTTTCCCATGCTATACAGTAGGTTCTCATTAGTTATTTTATACATAGTAGTGTATATATGTCAGTCCCAATTTCCAAATTCATCCCACCAATCAATTTTTAAAAGTGAGGTTGACCTACAGGTATGGCTATGGAATGTTTTATAAGCTATGTTGTTAAATAAAAGAACACTACACCATGATGTCCACTCAGCAGTCACCAGTCAGGGAGCTGATCTGTCTTTAGGCACCATGAGGACAGAGAGTCCCCCAGTTTCCCTGCAGCACATAGACAGCAACGTGGGGGAAAGAAAGGAAAGGACACACTCCAAAAGGACAGATTTATCCTGAGGATACTTTTTAGACCACCTAGGTGATGATACCCATCTGAACTTGAAATAGACTGTTTAAATGGAGAGGAGACTGTTTAACCCAGAAAAGACTGGAATGTTGCTTATTATCAAGTCTGGACTTTACTGAATACCCTGAGGGCTGAGCTTTGTGAGGAGCTAAGAGCAGTTTTTTAATATCTATTTATTCTGTTTTACTTATAGCTATGTTAGGTCTTCGGAGAAGGCAATGGCACCCCACTCCAGTACTCTTGCCTGGAAAATCCCATGGACGGAGGAGCCTGGAAGGCTGCAGTCCATGGGGTCACTGAGGGTTGGACACGACTGAGAGACTTCACTTTCGCTTTTCACGTTCATGCATTGGGAAAGGAAATGGCAACCCACTCCGGTGTTCTTGCCTGGAGAATCCCAGGGACGGGGGAGCCTGGTGGGCTGCTGTCTATGGGGTCGCACAGAGTCGGACACGACTGAAGTGACTTAGCATATGCTAGGTCTTGGTTGTTGCATGAGAGCTTTCTCTAGTTGTGGCTGGGGGGGGGGTGGCTACTCTCTCGTTGCAGCGGATATTGGAAAAGACTGATGCTGGGAAAGATTGAGAGCAAAAGAGGGTGGAGGATGAGATGGTTAAATAACATCACTGACTCAATGGGCATGAATTTGAGCAAACTCTGGGAGATCGTGGAGGACAGGGGAGCCTGGCGTGCTGCAGTCCAAAGAGCTGGACATGACTTAACAACTGAGCAACAACAACAGCATGAAGTGATAAAAAAGACTCTCTGGATCTAGAGTGATGCTGCTGCTGCTGCTGCTAAGTTGCTTCAGTCGGGTCCAGCTTTGTGTGACCCCATAGACAGCAGCCCACCAGGCTCCCTGGTCCCTGGGATTCTCCAGCCAAGAACACTGGAGTGGGTTGCCATTTGAGATGTATTCAAATCTTTTTCCATCCACCAATTAGAAGTGTGCATTTGGGCGTCATTTGACCTTCCTGAGTTTCAATTTCCTCACCAGAAAAGGGAGATAACAACTTGTAATCCACCATCCCACAGAGTTGTTATGACAGAATGAAGCGAGACAATGCCTGTGTAGGAACCCTGTAAGATGATGATGCGATGATGGTGATGACCATGGTTAGCATCTGAGATGCTTAGGTGCCTAGACTTAGGTGCAAGGAGTGTCTTGGAAGCAGAGAGGTGGAGCCAGCTCTTGCTGCCTTTGTAGCAGTTTCCCCAGTTCTTTAGTTCAGAATTCTGTGAGCACTCTGTAACACGCAGGCTGTTTCTAAACAATTATGGAACACTGGTGAAATGGCAACAATACAGTCAGTGAATAAATTACTCTACTAAGTGAAGCCAGGTCAACAGCTTCTACTCTTCTTTTTCACCTAATTGACTTATCACCTAGTGTTCACAATTAGACTAGAAAGTCAGGAGAAAAGAGCTAACTTTTGCATGCTTGCAGATGCCAGGAATCTTACATACATCATTTTGGTTAAAAGTCACAGTGAGAGGGTCTTATTTCCATTCTACAGCTAAGGAAACAGAGGCTTAGAAAGGCTTGGTCAAGATCACAGATGGAGAGTAGAGGTGCCACCATGCATACCTGGAGGTGACTGTAACACCTGTGTTTTTCTTCTACTACAGCACTGTGTGCCCAAAAGCCCAGCAACTGACATGTGGGCTGATCTTTTTTTAAAATTACAAAAGTCTTTAATCCAACAGCATCCACAATCAGCATGTATGCATGCTCAGTCATGTCTAACTCTTTGCGACCCCGTGGACTGTAGCCCACCAGGCTCCTCAGTCCATGGGATTCTCCAGTCAAGAATACTGGAGTGGGTTGCCATTTGCTCCCCAGGGGGTCTTCCTGACTCAGGGATCGAATCCCTGTTTCTTACATCTCCTGTATCACAGGCATTCTTTACTACTGAGCCACCGGGAAAGCACCTTCACCATCTTATCACCATGGGTTAATCTTAATTTTCTACAGTAACAGCAAATTGGGACAACAGTCTGGATGATTAAAATCTCAAGTGTTTATTTCCAATAGTTCCACCCTCTTCTTTCAATCTTAATTAATAACAAAGAATAAATTTGACTGATTGATTTTCTTTGATTTTCTTTTTCTAGCCTCTGCTGTACAAAATCCCTCTTCAATTTTGGTGAAAGAAGCCAACAAGATGTGAGTGGACTGATCAAGGAAGCAGGAAGTCACAGATGCTCCTCCAATTAGACTGCAGTCCCCAAGTAATCAAGGGTTGATTAAATCATTGGGATAGAATCTAATTAGGGCAGAATTTGCAAATGCCCAAAACCCTCCATGGGTAAAACTTAAGCTAGTCTTTTTCTACCTTGGATCCCAAGATACCTGGATTTTCACAAAAGAATAAGGCAAGGGATAGTTAGAAATCATTTTCAATATTTTACGAAATCTAGCATCATTCACCGGAGAAGGCAATGGCACCTCACTCCAGTACTCTTGCCTGGAAAATCCCATGGATGGAGGAGCCTGGTGGGCTGCAGTCCATGGGGTCGCTGAGGGTCAGGCATGACTAAGCGACTTCACTTTCACTTTTCACTTTCCTGCATTGGAGAAGGACATGGCAACCCACTCCAGTGTTCTTGCCTGGAGAATCCCAGGGACGGGGGAGCCTGGTGGGCTGCCGTCTATGGGGTCGCACAGAGTCGGACCCGACTGAAGCGACTTAGCAGCAGCAGCAGCAGNGGTCAGGCATGACTAAGCGACTTCACTTTCACTTTTCACTTTCCTGCATTGGAGAAGGACATGGCAACCCACTCCAGTGTTCTTGCCTGGAGAATCCCAGGGACGGGGGAGCCTGGTGGGCTGCCGTCTATGGGGTCGCACAGGGTTGGACACGACTGAAGTGACAGCAGCAGCAGCAGCAGCATCACTCACATATCTTAAGATGAACAGACCAAAATACATGTTCAAGAATCTTGGCTTCAGGCTGGAGTTCAAGACAAATTCATATGAACTATAACTATCATTCAGTTCAGTTCAGTTGCTCAGTTGTGTCTGACTCTTTGCGATCCTATGGACTGCAGCATGCCAGGCTTCTCTGTCTATCAGCAACTCTCAGAGCTTGCTCAAACTCATGTCCATTGAGTTGGTGATGCCATCCAACCATCTTACCTTAAACTTAATAATAAAGACAGCAAAAGCAACACTAAATATTAACTCAGTGCTTTCTCTGTTCTAGGCACTTTATACTCATTTCAGTTGATGCTCAAAACAACCCAATAATGTCATAACATTATTCCCCTTCTCATAGATAAAGAACTGAGGCAGAGAGGTTAAGTTCCTTGGCTAGAGTTCCAGTTTGCACTGCTAACCACACGACAGGCCAACAAATTGAGAGACAAATTGTTGGGGTAAAGAATAGTAACTTTATTTGGAAAGCCAGCAAATGGAGAAGATGGTAGGCTGGTGTCCCAAAGAATTATTTAACTAGAGTCAGAATTTAAGGTTCTTCTATAGTAAAAGTAGAAGTGGAAGGGTTGCTTGTTGCACACTTTTGCTGTTAGAATCCTTTGTTCTTGCAGATGTCCACTTAGGTAGGCCAAGTCATGATGTTCCTGTAAACCTCCAACAAGACAAATGTTATTCTCTGTTCTGCAAAGTTTTATCTCTAGATGAATGAAAGATGTTATACTTTTAAAGGTCAGAGCCTTGAGAATGGAATATCCTAACATTCCAGGCTAGAGGCAATATTCTTAACTTGTAGCAAAAGCAACAGAAAACAATGGTTAAAGTAAGAGAAACATCCAATATGGAGTCATATTTGTTCTTCCTTATTATCGGTAGGCACAGCTAATAAGGGTAAGAACCTAGCTTCACTGGTTATTAGTTGTCTCCTGGTGATCAGAAGCTATGTTTGACAACTACATATATATCTTTGAATAATATAACATGGGAGGAAAGGGAGATATTTGTTTTTACTACTTCAAGGAAGAAGAATAAGGAAAGGAAGTCCCTCATGGCAAAAAGTATGAGAGCTGAGTTATGCCATTCTGATAGTGAGAGTTACTCTCCGATAATGAGAGTAGAACCTGAAGTGACTTGCTATTGTTCAGTAGGTAAGTCATATCTGACTCTTTGCGACCCCTTGAACTGCAGCATGCCAGGCTTTCCTGTCCTTTGCTGTCTCCTGGAGTTTGCTCATGTTCATTGAGTCAGTGAAGCCATCCAACCACTTCATGCTCTGTCTCTCCCTTCTCCTCTTGCTCTCAGTCTTTTCCAGAATCAAGGTCTTTTCTAATGAGTTGGCTTTTTGCATCATGTGGCCAAAGTTTTGGAGCTTCAGCCTCAGCGCCAGTCCTTCCAATGAATATTCAGGATTAATTTCCTTTAGGATTAACTGCTTTGATCTCCTTGCTGTCGTCCAAGGGACACTCAAGAATCTTCTCCAACACCAGTTTGAAAGCATCAATTCTTTGGCACCCAGCCTTCTTTATGGTCCAGCTGTCACAGTTCAGTTCAGTTCAATGGCTCAGTTGAGTCTGACTCTTTGCGACCCCATGGACTGCACCACACCAGAACTCCCTGTCCATCATCAACTCCTGGAGCCTACTCAAACTCATGTCCATCGAGTTGGTGATGCCATTCAACCATCTCATCCTCTTCATCCCCTTCTTTTCCTGCCTTCAGTCTTTCCTAGCATTGGGGTCTTATCCAATGAGTCAGTTCTTTGCATCAGGTGGCCAAAGTACATCAGGAGTTTCAGCTTTAGCATCAGTCCTTCCATTGAATATTCAGGACTGATTTCCTTTAAGATGAACTTGTTGGATCTCCTTGAAGTCCAAGGGACTCTCAAGAGTCTTCTCCAACACCACACTTCAAAAGCATCAATTCTTTGGCACTCAGCTGTCTTTATACGCAACTCTCACATCCATACATGANTGGCGTGCTGCGATTCATGGGGTCGCAAAGAGTCGGACACAACTGATCGACTGAACTGAACTGAACTGAACTGATAGTATGCAGTGATCTTTTTTGGTTTTAACTTACATTATTTAATGAAAAATAGCATTAGGCATCTTTTCATGTACTTATTTGTATCTGTGTCTCTTCCTTGGTGAAAAGTTTGTTCAGATCTCTCACTTGTGTTTGCAGGGATTATTTCTTTTCTTATTTCTGAGTTAGAAGACTCTTTATTTGTTCCAGATGCACATCCTTTATTGATATGCAATTAGTAAATATTTTTCCCAGTTTGTGGCTTGTCTTTTAACAATATTTTTAAACAAAACTTCTTTATTTTGATGAAGCTCAACTTATTAATTTTTATGAGCTGTACTTTTGTGTAGCATCTATGAAACGCTTCCCTGCTGGCTCAGACAGTGAAGTGTCTGCCTGCAATATGGGAGACCCGGGTTCAATCTCTGGGTCAGGAAGATCCTCTGGAAAAGGGAATGGCAACCTGCTCCAGTATCCTTGCCTGGAAAATCCCATGGACAGAGGAGACTGGTATGTTACAGTCCGTGGGGTTGCAAAGAGACATGACTGAGCAACTTCACTTTGTGTAGTATCTATGAAATTTTTAGCCCAAGGTCACAAAGATTTTTCTCCCATGTTTTCTTCTATAGTTTTATAGCTTTAAGTTTTACAGTTTAGGTCTTTACTCAGGTATGTATTTGCAAATATTTCCTCCCAATTTGTGCCCTGTTTTTCCAGCTTATCATATCTTTTGGTGAGAAAACATTTCCAATGTTGATGAAGTAAAACCCAATTTTTATGGTTGGCATCAATGTTCTTATTCTTATACACACGCACCACAAACATTCTCTCCCCCCACCACCATCTCCCTGCTTTCCTTTTTCCCTCCCCCTTCTTTCCTCACTCCCTGTCCTTCCTTTCAACTCTCCTCCCTCCCTCCCACCTTCCTTGTCTCACAGAGAAGGCCCAGAGATATTTGCCAACGGCNAATGTTCTTATTCTTATACACACGCACCACAAACATTCTCTCCCCCCACCACCATCTCCCTGCTTTCCTTTTTCCCTCCCCCTTCTTTCCTCACTCCCTGTCCTTCCTTTCAACTCTCCTCCCTCCCTCCCACCTTCCTTGTCTCACAGAGAAGGCCCAGAGATATTTGCCAACGGCAGTGTAATACAATGGTCTATGAAAACCCAGCTCCTCTTGAGGGTTTCTGCACATTGTGGTTTTCCAGATGCGAGTCAGAAGCATAGGGAGGCAGATGAGCAAACCTGGTAGACAAAAATCACCTAAAGATATATAAATAGGTGCCTGTGGTTCAGGGGATTATCAAACCCACACACTTGATAACCACTCTTCAAAGGTGAGATGGGCACACACTTTTCCTCTTGTGCTTCAAAACTTAAAGGGGGGATTGCTCTGTGGAAATAAGTGAATATAAATAAGCTCATTGTTACTTGGTTTTAAAGGGTATATTTCAATACTTTTCAATCCAAAAAAATTGACTATGGAAGTTGAAACCTTGATCAATATAGCCCATTTTCCAGGGTAAGGGTGTGTTTGGACAGTTATCTTATTTCATGGATCCAACAAGGCCAGAGCCACTTCACAAGTATTTCATGACTTGCAAGAATTTGAGGTCTTAAGCTGACCTCCATTTTATATATTTTTTCATATGAGTTAAGGGCCAAAAAAACAAAAAAACTACAACTATGAAAAGTATGTTTTGAACAAAAATACTTAAAATCAGTAATGAACTGGCTGATGAAAGTGAAAGAGGAGAGTGAAAAAGTTGGCTTAAAGCTCAACATTCAGAAAACGAAGATCATGGCATCCAGTCCCATCACTTCATGGGAAATGACAGGGAAACAGTGGAAACAGTGTCATACTTTATTTTTCTGGGCTCCAGAATCACTGCAGATGGTGACTGCAGCCATGAATTTAAAAGACGCTTACTCCTTGAAAGAAAAGTTGTGACCAACCTAGATAGCATATTCAAAAGCAGAGACATTACTTTGCCAACAAAGGTCCATCTAGTCAAGGCTATGGTTTTTCCAGTAGTCATGTACGGATGTGAGAGTTGGACTGTGAAGAAGGCTGAGCGCTGAAGAATTGATGCTTTTGAACTGTGGTGTTGGAGAAGACTCTTGAGAGTCCCCTGGACTGTGAGGAGATCTAACCAGTCCATTCTGAAGGAGATTGGCCCTGGGATTTCTTTGGAAGGAATGATGCTGAAGCTGAAGCTCCGGTACTTTGGCCACCTCATGTGAAGAGTTGACTCATTGGAAAAGACTCTGATGCTGGGAGGGATTGGGGGCAGGAGGAGAAGGGGACGACAGAGGATGAGATGGCTGGATGGCATCACTGACTCGATGGACATGAGTCTGAGTAACTCCAGGAGTTAGTGATGGACAGGGAGGCCTGGCGTGCTGCAATTCATGGGGTCGCAGAGAGTCGGACACAACCGAGCGACTGAACTGAACGGAACTGAGAGAATAATCAAAATGAAAAAATCCCTTATCCTATGATATCATTTAAGAAGGAAAAAATTGAAGTCAAACATTAACTTTTGTAGTACTCATGTTTCAGAAATCTCAGTATCCCTTCCCTCTCTCTACCTTTGTCCTTTCTCTCAAACTTGGAATTGGCAAAAATAAAAAATAAGAATAGCGCTTTGATAGAAAAATAACTTCCACATTCTCTTTTCTCTCCCCGTGTGTAAACAGGAACAACCTCAGGACCCCTGAACAAAGAAATAAAGACACCGATGCACAAGGCAGCAAGCGGTACTATGAGCACTGGTGTCAAGACTTTGAACAAACATCTACATTTATTGGGCTGCACTCTGTCTTGATACCTAGAAATGATGAGTGGAGGACAGAGGAAGGGAAGAAGCAGTGACACCCAATATGTTCTCCAGACCAATGAACTGTAGCACAGTTTGCTCCCTGTTTCTCTAGGACACTTACCGAGTCTTAGAAAATGATTCAATACATGACAATTCACATTTCATTCTGAATGTCTGGAACAAAGAAACCTATGGACAGGACATGAGCCAAATAAATGGGTGTGCACAGGCATTCAAGGCTTTACAGTGACTCCTCATTATGGATGGACCTTTTAATGACAGGACTCTTAAGCACGTTTGTAGGAGGATGAAGGCATAGGTGGGGTGAATAGTAAAAATCCTGCCTGCCAATGCAGGAGATGTAAGAGACGCAGGTTCGATCCCTGGGTCAGGATGATTCCCTGGAGGAGGGCATGGCAACCCACTCCAGTATTCTTGCCTAGAGAATCCTCATGGACAGAGGGGCCTGGTGGGCTATAGTCCAAAGGGTCACACAGGATCAGACACAACTAAAGTGACTTAGCTTGCACAGACGAAGGCATAGACCAAACCTTCCTTGGGGCTCTGTTGTCCCCACAGCTGCCATTTGGCATTTGGCACTTACTGCCTTGAGTTATGGGTAGCTGTCCTCATGGACATGACTTTTCTACTCTGGCTAAATCTTAAGTTCCCCAAGGGAAAGAATACCCACAGTGAAAGTGAAAGTCGCTCAGTCATGTCTGACTCTTGGTGACCCCAACTACTATACAGTCCATGGAATTCTCCAGTCTGGAATACTGGAATGGGTAGTCTTTCCCTTCTCCAGGAGATCTTCCCCATCCTGGGATTGAACCCCGGTCTCCCTCACTGCAGGCAGATTCTTTACCAGCTGAGCAGCCAGGGAAGCCCATCCCCACAGTCCAGCACAGTAAATAAATATTTACTGCATGGGGTCGTAGAGTCAGACACGACTGAGCAACTGACCTGAACTGAAAGGATGATCTATTTTCTTGTGGTGACAACAATTCACAGNATCCTGGGATTGAACCCCGGTCTCCCTCACTGCAGGCAGATTCTTTACCAGCTGAGCAGCCAGGGAAGCCCATCCCCACAGTCCAGCACAGTAAATAAATATTTACTGCATGGGGTCGTAGAGTCAGACACGACTGAGCAACTGACCTGAACTGAAAGGATGATCTATTTTCTTGTGGTGACAACAATTCACAGCTATACCAAAATATACATTGACTGATTATAGTATTTTATGACTCATGCCTACAAGATGGAGATATTTCACAAAATATTTCTAAATTTAACTAAAATTACCATAGATGAATCAGATTTGAAAAGGTTTCAAGTATTTGTCTGACAGTTAACAGTCATAGTATGAAGTATTATATTTCCCAAGGCTTTGAGCAGGAGATTCTTGTCACACACACACTGCTGCTTCTTGGTTTTTATTTATTTATTTAATTTTAATTTTTTTAAAATTTTTATTTTTACTATATTTTACTTTACATTACTGTATTGGTTTTGCCATACATTGACATGAATCCATCTCAGGTGTACATGAGTTTCCATCTTGAACCCTCCTCACCTCCCACCCCATATCAACTCTCTGGATCATCCCCGTGCATCAGTCCCAAGTATCCTGTATCCTGTATCGAACATAGACTGGTGATTCGTTTCTTACATGATAGTATACATGTTTCAGTGCCATTCTCCTGAATCATCCCACCCTCTCAATTGAAACAGCTTCACCTGCTGTGAGGGCTTCCTAGGTGGCTCAGTGGTAAAGAATCTGCCTACAGTGCAAGGAGACAGGGGTTTAAACCCTGGATCGGGAAGATCTCCTGGAGAAGCAATGGCAACCCACTCCAATATTCTTCCCTGGGAAATCCCATGGACAGAGGAGCCTGGTGGGCTACAGTCCATGGGGTCGCAAAAGAGTCAGGCACAACTCAGTGACTAAACACCACCACCACCTCTTTGAGCCTTCTAGAAGTGGAGCTGTCTCAGGTTGACCTTATAAATGAAATCAAGTGAGACTTTTTGAGTGATGGTCAAAAGTATGAATCTCAAGATCAAAACCTCCAGTGGATTTATTACATGGCCACTATGGTACACAATCTGAAGACTACATGTGAGATCTTATAAAGTGAAAAAGTTATGACCCACCTAGATAGCATATTGAAAAGCAGAGACATGACTTTGCCAACAAAGGTCTGTCTAGTCAAGGCTATGGTTTTTCCAGTGGTCATGTATGGATGTGAGAGTTGGACTGTGAAGAAAGCTGAATGACGAAGAATTGATGCTTTGGAACTGTGGTGTTGGAGAAGACTCTTGAGAGTCCCTTGGACTGCAAGGAGATCCAACCAGTCCATTCTGAAGGAGATCAGCCCTGGGATTTCTTTGGAAGGAATGATGCTAAAGCTGAAACTCCAGTACTTTGGCCACCTGATGCGAAGAGTTGACTCACTGGAAAAGACTCTGATGCTGGGAGGGATTGGGGGCAGGAGGAAAAGGGGACGACAGAGGATGAGATGGCTGGATGGCATCATTTGACTCGATGGACATGAGTCTGAGTGAACTCCGGGAGCTGGTGATGGACGAGGAGGCCTGGCGGGCTACGATTCATGGGGTCACAAAGAGCTGGACGTGACTGAGCGACTGAACTGAACTGAACTGAACTGAACATTTATTGATATAAATAGAAGGGTATATACAGTTTCTGGAATTCCCAGGTGGTACTAGTGGTAAAGAGTCTGCCTGCCAGTGCAGGAGACACAAGAGACATGGGTTTGATCCCTGGAGACACAGGTTTGATCCCTGGATTAAGAAGATTCCCCTGGAGGAGGGCATGGCAACCCACTCTAGTATTCTTTCCTGGAGAATCCTATGGACAGAGGACCCTGGTGAGCTATATAGTCCATGGGATCGCAAAGAGTTGGACACTACTGGGGTGATTTAGCATGCATAGTTTCTAAAAGATTTTAAAACAATATTCCCAGAATACTCCTAGAATAAAAATATAAAATATGTGGACTCTTTCCACGATAGATAGTTTTTTTTCTTTTTTGTGTACATGCTCATCCCAAACTCCCTAACTATGCCTTCCCCCATCCTTCCTCCCGGCAACCCTAAGCTCATTCTTGAAGTCTGAGTCTGTTTCTGTTTTGTAAATAAGTTCATTTATATCATTTCTTTTTAGATTCCATATATAATGGGTGTCATATGATATTTCCCTTCTCTGTCTGACTTTATTTAGTATGACATATCCATGTTGCAGCAAATGGCATTATTTCATTCCTTTTTATGGCTGAGTAATATTCTAGAATATGTGTACCACGTCTTTAGATGGATGGTTTTTTTTACATAGAGTTTTAAAATGTTAGTGCCTGTGGTAACATTATCACAAGCATAACTTGTTTCCTTTACAACCCTGTGCATAATGCATACATACTCAGTCACGGCCAACTCTTTGTGACCCTATGTAGCCTGCCAGGCTCCTATGTCCATGGAATTTTGCAGGCAAGAATATTGGAGTGGGTTGCTGTTTCCTACTCCATGAGATCTTCCCACCCCAGGGATTGAAATTGCTTCCTCTCTTGCATCTCCTGCGCTGACAAGAGGATTCTTTACCACTCCACCAACTGGGAAGCCCTGTTTAAGTCTAAGTAAAAACCAATTTAAATTTTTACATTTATATCCATCCTTAAGTCCATCAGATAAAAGGCACTGTTTACCTGATCTGTCCACACACATAAAGTGATTAAAACAGTGCCTGGCATACACGTGTGTGTAAGCAGTTATTACTGAAGATGTGGAAGATTGGATTATTGTTTACAAGTCTTTACTCTCTCCTTTAATGGAATTATATGTCCATATTCTGCCATGTGGCTTTGCTGCGCCTTCTAGAGCACCTGTGAGGACAACATGAAAGTGTGTGTGAATGTGTGTGTATGTCCATATCTGAAACATAATATGTGCTCATTAAGAATTTTTTGGATGAATAAATGCTTAAACCTAAGGGGAAAAGAAACTTCCCTCTATATCTTATAAATATCAGTACTGTAACCACCTCCTTTTCTTTGAAGGATATGTATTAGTGAGATATTGCTATGTTAATAGTGGATAACAAATTCTTTACATAGCAATCTTCCTATCTAACTTTGAGCTTTATGACTTGCTTTAGCCAATGAAATATTAACAGATATGATGCAATCAGAGGTTTTAAATGTACTTTTATAGCTTGGCTTGGCCTTTTAATTTTCTGAATCCATCATGACCAGTTTACGTCTCTGGTAGCCGTTGATCTCACAAGAGACTCGGGGAGCAAACTTAAACCCAAGCTAATAGCCACACAGTCAGCTCACAGACCCATGACTCAAAGATCTTGATGTTGTAAACCATTAAGGTTTTTAGAGTTGTTTGTTATCACAACAATAGCTGGCTAATATGTAACCCTCAAAGAAAAGGACATGGTCACAGTATTGAGATCAGTATGTGTATATATATATATATATATATATATATATATATNAAGGCTTGGGACTGATGGGCAGGGATGATCCGGAGGGATGGTGTGGGGAGGGAGGGGGAAGGGGGGGGTCCGGATTGGGAACTCAGGTACACTTGTGGCTGATTCATGTCAATGTATGGCAAAATGAGTACAGTATTGTAAAGCAAAACAAACTAAAAAAAAAAAATTATAAAAAGAAAACAATAAACCCAAAGCAAGCAGAAGAAAGGAAACGATAAAGATAAGATCAGAAATTAATCTAAAAGCTGATCAGAAATTAAACTACAGCTGATTCTTCGTAAAGATTGATGCAATTTATAAGCATCTAGCTGCACTAATCAATAAAAAAAGAAATGAGAGCAAATTACCAATATCAGAAATGAGAAAAGTTATATCCCTTCTCTTATAGATCTTTCTGTAGGCAGACATTAAAAAGAAAATAACAGAATATTATGAAATATTTATGTCAATAAATTCATACTTTGAAAAAAACAGACCAGTTCCTTTAAAAGCACAAATTACCAATATTCATGAAATATAACCTCAGTAGCCCTATCCTTATTAATGAAGCTGAATCTTTAGTTTAAGAACCTTCCCACAAGGAAACTCCAAGTCCATATGGCTCCACTGGAATTCTACCAAACATTTAAGGAAGAAAAATGCCAATTCTACACAGACTTGCAGAAAATTGAAGAGGAAGTATTTCCAAACTTACTCTATAAAGCCAGCTTTATTCTGATACAAAAACCAGACAAAGATATTTTAAGAAAAGAAAATTGCAAACAAAGATAGATACAAAAATTCTAGACAAACTTTCAGCAAATCAATTCCAATAATATAAAAACAACATAATTTAGCAGAGTTTAGCCCAGGAAGGCAAGATTGACCTAAAACTTGAAATTCATCCCATTAACAAAAGGAAAACATATGAGAATCTCGAAAGACTCAGGAAAAGCATTTTGACTCCAACACCCATTCCTGACAGAAATTCTCAGAAACTAGAAACCTAAATTTGATATAGAACAGCTATGAAAAATCTAACATCTCACACAATAATGAGAGAGTGAATGTTTTCTCCCTAAGATTGGGAAAAAGACAAAGGTGTCCAATCTCACTACTTCTGTTCAATGTTCTCTTGAAAGTACTAGCCAGTAAAATTAGACGAGAAAAACAAATGATAGATTTATACCCAGAATCTAGATATATTTCTCAAAAATCCATAATAAGAAAACAAAAGCCCAGTTTTAAAAAGTGGACAGATGATTTGAACCAACACTGCTCAAAGGACATACAAATGGCAAATAAGCACACTGAACATCTTTTATGTTCAATATCACTAGCAGTAAAGGAAATGAAAATTAAAACTGTAATGAGATACCATGTCGCACATCTTAGAATGGAAGAGGTAACCATCCATATCAAGTGCTAGGGCTTCCCTGGTAGCTCAGATGGTAAGAATCTATCTGCAATGCAACCGAGTTCAGTCCCTGGGCTGGACAGATCCCCTGGAGAAGGGAATGGCAACCCACTCCAGTATTCTTGAGAATACTGGAGAATTCTAGAGAATTGCCATGGACAGAGAGCCTGGTGGGCTGGAGTCCATGGGGTTGCAAAGAGTTGGACATGACTAACTAACACTTTCACTTTCAGTGAGGATTCAGAGCAAGTTGAACTCTCCTGTGTTGCTATAGGAGTGCAAAAATACAGCACTTTAAAGGACTTTTGCAGTTCCTAATAAATTTACTTACCATATATTTGCCATATGACCCCGGAATTTCACCCTTAGGTATTTATCCCAGAGAAAAGAAAGCANACTAACTGACACTTTCACTTTCAGTGAGGATTCAGAGCAAGTTGAACTCTCCTGTGTTGCTATAGGAGTGCAAAAATACAGCACTTTAAAGGACTTTTGCAGTTCCTAATAAATTTACTTACCATATATTTGCCATATGACCCCGGAATTTCACCCTTAGGTATTTATCCCAGAGAAAAGAAAGCACAAGTATGTGAATACTTACAGTGGCTTGATTTTTAACAGTGAAAAACCTATTACAGCTCAAACATCCATTACCTACTGTATGGTTAAACAAACTGCAGTACACCCATGGAATGGAGAACTGTTCACCAATAAAAAGAGACCAACTCCAGATACATGAGACAACATGGATAAATGCCACATCCATTATGCAAAATGACTAAAGTCAGATTTAAAAGGCCACAATGTATCTTCCATTTATGTGCTATGCTTAGTCACTCAGTAGTGTATGACTCTTTGTGACCCCATGGACTGTAGCTCGCCAGGCTCCTCTGTCCATGGGATTCTCTAGGAAAGAATGCTGAAATGGGTTGCCATGCCCTCTTCCAGGGGATCTTCCCAACCCAGGAATCAAACCCAGGTCTCCTGAAATGCAGAGTCAAATTCTTGATGCTGTAACTGAATGCTGTGTCCGCAAAATCCATATTAAATCTGAACCCCTGTGTGATGGTATTTGAAAGTGGGGCCTTGGGGAGATGATTAGGTCATGAGGGTAGAGCCCTCATGAATGAGATTAGTGCCCTTAAAAAAGGGGCCTCAGAGAGCTCCCTCGCCCCTTCTGCCAGATGAAGGCACAGCAGAATGCTGGCCATCCGTGAACCTGAAAGTGGGCTCTCACCAGATGCTGAATCTGTTGGTGCCTTGATCTTGGGCTTCTCAGTCTCTTGAATTCTGAGAAACAATCTTCTGTTCTTTTTAAGCTACCTGGTTTACTTATTTGTTATAACAGTCCTGAATGAACTAGGACATATGGTGACCTCCGAAAAAGGCAAAATGTTATAGAGACAAAAAACAGGCCACTGGTTGCCTGGGTTGGATGAGGAGAGGGCTTGATTACAAAGGCACACGAAGGAATTTTGTGGAGGGATGGAAATGTTCTGTCTCATTTATGGTGGTTACTTGGTCATGGTCAAGTTTAAAAAAAAACAACAGCAAACAGGTGGGCAGGGCTAGAGTTCAAGTTTGCCTTCCCATACCCAAAGAATCTGAATGGGTTCCCTATGAGCTGCCCACGGGAAATCCATCAGTGGGACTGTACTGGATCTTACTCCCTTCGTGTCCTTCAGTGCAGCCTAGTGAAGGAACACAGCGTATAGCTACGCTGTCAGCTCTGCCACGAAGCAGCTGGGTAGCTGTGGGCAAGTCACTTTCTTTTTCAGCCCTGTTTCCTCAGCTGTGACTTGCCCCGTGAGAACTATGCACATCAAGCTTAGTCCGGCTCTCAGTTTCTCTGACATTCCCCAAGGTTCTTTCTTGTGCNATAGCTACACTGTCAGCTCTGCCATGAAGCAGCTGGGTAGCTGTGGGCAAGTCACTTTCTTTTTCAGCCCTGTTTCCTCAGCTGTGACTTGCCCCGTGAGAACTATGCACATCAAGCTTAGTCCGGCTCTCAGTTTCTCTGACATTCCCCAAGGTTCTTTCTTGTGCTGGAAAGGATGGATGCACAGCCTCAGCAATTTAGTCTGTCTAGCTTTGGAGTTTTAAGTGCTTTTTCAGACTTCAGTTCATTGGCCCTTACAAAATCCTGTGAGGAAGCTAATTATCCCCATTTCATTGTTTAAGAAATGGCAACCCAGGAAGATTCATCTATCTGCCCCATCACAAAGTTATCCCAAAAGGCAGATCCAGTGCTCTCATCTTTCCAGAGGCCCTGTCCCAACTCTGGGTAACATCAGCCACTGGGCTCCAGATCTGTCAAGGTGTCTCTCTGTCCTCCATTAGGTTGAGGGGTTTTATGAAAATGTTTTAAGTAGTCCAACAGTTTTCAAGTTGGAGAAGCAAANGCAGATCCAGTGCTCTCATCTTTCCAGAGGCCCTGTCCCAACTCTGGGTAACATCAGCCACTGGGCTCCAGATCTGTCAAGGTGTCTCTCTGTCCTCCATTAGGTTGAGGGGTTTTATGAAAATGTTTTAAGTAGTCCAACAGTTTTCAAGTTGGAGAAGCAAACAATGGGCCAACAGAAAATGGGATTTATATGCTATCATAAAGTCTGGTCTTCAGAGGTCAATGTTGACCTGGAATTCAAAGAAATATACTGTTGCTGGCCCCAGTGCCTCACTAACAGGAAATCCTTTTACAATATCGCGTCCTTACTGCATGCCAGGCACTGTTCTAAATGTTCCGTGTGTGTTCTCCTACTTAATCTTCCCAACCACCAGTGGGGTTACCATATTTAACCCCAAACTATACTTGGGGACAAGAGCTCTGAGAGACTTAAGTCCCTGTCCCATAGCTCATGCTTCTCCTCCTATCCGTCAATCAAATGTGCATCTTTTAAGATCACAGAAAGATCTACTGCGCTGAAAAAAGGAAACCAAGGAAGGGAAGGAGTGGCGAAGGGAATAAGGAAGGAAGAGAGCAGGAAGGCCCGCAGGCAAATACAGATGAAAACGAAGCAAGATAAAAGTGAGCATCAGCTTCTCTATCAAGGCAGATGGTGGTTGCTTAAAAGACTTATGAAAGAGGCCCAGGAAACAGACCAAAGGAGAGAGGGCAAAGTACTGTGTGGGAACCATCACTCTATCCCATGTCAGTGCGCGGGCGCACGCACACACACACACACACACACACACACACACACACTCACTATCCAAGACCACTGATCAGCCCAACATTACCGGCTTCATTCTTCACATCTGACAGCCCTGGCTTGTTCCACTTGCATGTTTATTTAGTTTAAGGTCTGCTTGAAAGGGCTCTCCAAGAGAGGCGGAAGGGGAGGAGGAGCGGGGGAAACAACTCTTTAAAAGAGAACTTAGTGATTAAAAAGGAGCCAAGATCAACAGCTCTGAGGGCTCCAGCATCCCAGGAAGCCAGCAAAGCCCTGAAGGGGGTCTCCCTTTATAATACCACCACCACCACTGCCGCCCAGCCCCCCTCGCCCTCCTTCCCGCCCTCTCTCTGCAGCAGGTGGTGGTCACCCTTCATGCCACAGGCTTTTCCTGTCACAGCTGACTTTGCTCTGGGTGAGAAAGTCTTTTTGAGATAGCATCTGCAGCGACCTCAAAGCACAAGTCATCTTGTTGACCTCAAAGACAACAAAGCATCTGCTGGCCGAGTGCATGGCATCTGTACTTCCCCTCCATCTCCCAGAGCTTCGTTAGCGTCAGGCACCTAGAGAGGCAACGGGGGTGTAGAAAAGAGACTGGATGGTGATCAGGAAGCCCAGGTTCCAGCTCCAGCTCCATCACTCTCTAACCATGCGATCTCACGCCACCCAGTCTTGGGGACTCGGATTATTTATCATGGGAGAGTGACATCTGTCCCGCCCATCTCACAGGGGTGCTGAGAGTGAGACAGGGCGTCTGAAAGTACTTTCCACAAACACGAGGGAATGACAGGTACTCAAGGAAGGTTTGCTGCTTGACTGATGGCCTGAGTGACAGATGATGCTTCGGGCGACAAGGCTTCCCTGCCTTTTTGGAGACACTTTTCACCAGAAGCTAGAGGATGATGGATGCAGTCTTCAGGGGCAAAGACATGATTACAAATGTCAAACTGGTTGAACACTGTGTTCTGGCCAAGGAGTTTCCCACTTGCTCCCTCCTCTAATGGAATTCCTGTCCCATTTAACACAATGTGTCTGTGATGGAGTCTCTAATTAAAGACTTGCAAGAAAGATAAAAAGTCATTATGTCTCACTTTAGGAAGCACTCCTATTACTCAGGGCTTCCTGTGAGAGGCCCCCAGGGAATGTCTGTCTTCTGAGACTTGGCAAATCCACCAGCTTTCCTCGGTTTTTCTACACTTGGTCACCAAGACACAGATGTTTTAAAGCTCCTTTCAGAAACTGTTGAGCCCAGTAAGCTTAATCCCAGGCTTCAGAAGAAGCTAAGAGAAAAGAATCAAGACCCATCCATCTTCTAGTACTTATGGAAAGAGCAAGCAACTCACTCTTGGAGAAGGAGAATCAAGATATTGCATTAGGACTTCCACGGTGATACAGTGGATAAGAAATCCACCTGCCTATATGCAGGGGACATGGGTTCAATCCCTGACCCTGGAAGATCCCACATGCCATGGGGCACCTAAGCCCATGTGCCACAACTGCTGAGCTCATGCACCTAGAGCCTGTGCTCTGTAATGGGAGAAGCCACCACAGTAAGAAGGCTGTGCACTGCAAGGAAGAGCAACCCTTGCCTGCTGCAACTAGAGAAAGCCCAAGTGTAGCAACAAAGACCCAGCCTAATCAAAAATTAATTAATTAAAATTTAAAATATATATATTCAAAGACTACATTAAATAGGGGTGTAGGAAAAAGAGAAATGAGTGGGACAAAGAGGAGGGGCCCTCATTGCTGTGTTGACTTGTGTCTGAAAAGATTAATGTGACTGCTGTATGGAGAGTAAAGTGGGAGTGGAGCTGCAGCAGGGAGGTGGACTGGG
>SJYA01001032.1:6072-16950 GCA_006410615.1 Neotragus moschatus | reverse complement strand
TCCATCTCCCAGAGCTTCGTTAGCGTCAGGCACCTAGAGAGGCAACGGGGGTGTAGAAAAGAGACTGGATGGTGATCAGGAAGCCCAGGTTCCAGCTCCAGCTCCATCACTCTCTAACCATGCGATCTCACGCCACCCAGTCTTGGGGACTCGGATTATTTATCATGGGAGAGTGACATCTGTCCCGCCCATCTCACAGGGGTGCTGAGAGTGAGACAGGGCGTCTGAAAGTGCTTTCCACAAACACGAGGGAATGACAGGTACTCAAGGAAGGTTTGCTGCTTGACTGATGGCCTGAGTGACAGATGATGCTTCGGGCGACAAGGCTTCCCTGCCTTTTTGGAGACACTTTTCACCAGAAGCTAGAGGATGATGGATGCAGTCTTCAGGGGCAAAGACATGATTACAAATGTCAAACTGGTTGAACACTGTGTTCTGGCCAAGGAGTTTCCCACTTGCTCCCTCCTCTAATGGAATTCCTGTCCCATTTAACACAATGTGTCTGTGATGGAGTCTCTAATTAAAGACTTGCAAGAAAGATAAAAAGTCATTATGTCTCACTTTAGGAAGCACTCCTATTACTCAGGGCTTCCTGTGAGAGGCCCCCAGGGAATGTCTGTCTTCTGGGACTTGGCAAATCCACCAGCTTTCCTCGGTTTTTCTACACTTGGTCACCAAGACACAGATGTTTTAAAGCTCCTTTCAGAAACTGTTGAGCCCAGTAAGCTTAATCCCAGGCTTCAGAAGAAGCTAAGAGAAAAGAATCAAGACCCATCCATCTTCTAGTACTTATGGAAAGAGCAAGCAACTCACTCTTGGAGAAGGAGAATCAAGATATTGCATTAGGACTTCCACGGTGATACAGTGGATAAGAAATCCACCTGCCTATATGCAGGGGACATGGGTTCAATCCCTGACCCTGGAAGATCCCACATGCCATGGGGCACCTAAGCCCATGTGCCACAACTGCTGAGCTCATGCACCTAGAGCCTGTGCTCTGTAATGGGAGAAGCCACCACAGTAAGAAGGCTGTGCACTGCAAGGAAGAGCAACCCTTGCCTGCTGCAACTAGAGAAAGCCCAAGTGTAGCAACAAAGACCCAGCCTAATCAAAAATTAATTAATTAAAATTTAAAATATATATATTTAAAGACTACATTAAATAGGGGTGTAGGAAAAAGAGAAATGAGTGGGACAAAGAGGAGGGGCCCTCATTGCTGTGTTGACTTGTGTCTGAAAAGATTAATGTGACTGCTGTATGGAGAATAAAGTGGGAGTGGAGCTGCAGCAGGGAGGTGGACTGGGGGTAGGGAGACAGTAAAGAAGCTATTGGGAGGGTTCAGTGGAGATATGATAAAGGTGAGGGCTAAAGTCAGGAGGTAACAGTGAGAAGTTGTTGGGTTTGATGTACAGCTCAGAGATCTCTTGGAGGCTTGGAGCATCCTCTGCCAGTCTCCATGTGTCAGGCCATTTGCTGAAGATTTTCCCCTTAAGATCAAGAGTAAAGCAGGTGTAAACACTTTTACCACTTATTTAACATTGTATTGGAGATCTTAGCCAGTGTAATCAGGCAAAGAGAAAGAGGGCAAGGAAGGAAGGAGGGAAAGAAGAAAGAAAAAGCATTAAGAATGGAAAGGAAGAAGTAAAATTCTCTCTTTTGAGTGGACACCAAGACCCTGTATGGAAGACATCCTAAGGAATCTATTTTATAATTACTAAAATGGATAAATGAGTTTTATAAGCTCACAGGATAGAAGGGCAATATAAAAATTACATTTCTACATACTAGCAAAAAATGGCAATGGATATAAAACAATCAAATTAGAATAGCACCAAAATAAAATATAGGGAGATCATTTTAACAAACTATGTACAAGACTGGTATTAATACAATGAGAAGTACAAATGTTCACTGAGAAAAAGCAGAGAAATGAAACAAACATATTTATATACCACATTCTGGGGCTTCCCAGGTGGCGCTAGTGGTAAAGAATTCTCCTGCCAATGCAGGAGACTCAGGAGATGTGGGTTCAATCCTTTGGTTAGAAAGATCCCCTGGAGGAGGGCCTGGCAACCCCATACCAGTATTCTTGCCTGGAGAATCCCATGGACAGAGGAGCCTGGTGGGCTACAGTCCATAGGGTCACAAAGAGTTGGAGACGACTGAAGCGACTTAGAATGCACGTACCACATTCATGAATTGAAGGATTCAAAAGTGGTGTCAGTTTTCTCCAGATTGGTCTATAGATTCAACAAAGGCCAATCTGTACTCCAGCTGCCACTTTTGGTAGGAGATTACAAGCTAATGAAATTAAAAGACGCTTACCCCTTGGAAGAAAAATTATGACCAACCTAGACAGCATATTAAAAAGCAGAGACATTACTTTGCAACAGAGGTCTGTCCAGTTAAAGCTATAGTTTTTCCAGTAGTCATGTATGGATGTCAGTCAGAGTTGGACTCTAAAGAAAGCTGAGCACCAACGAATTGATGCTTTTGAACTGTGGTGTTGGAAAAGACTCTTCAGAGACCCTTGGACAGCAAAGAGATCCAAAGAGTCCATCCTAAAGGAAATCAGTCCTGAATATTCATTGGAAGGACTGGTGCTGAAGCTGAAACTCCAATACTTTGGCCACCTGCTGGGAAAGACTGAAGGCGAGAGATGGAGGGGATGACAGAGGATGAGGTTGGATGGCATCATCAACTCAACAGATGTGAATTTAAGTAAACTGCAGGAGTTGGTGATGGACAGGGAGGCCTGGCGTGCTGCAGTCCATGGGGTCAAAAAGAGTCAACATGACTGAGCGACTGAACTGAACTGAACAAGCTAATTCTAAAATGTAAGGAAATACAATATATTTAGAATATCCAAAGCAATTGTTTAAAAAAAGAACAAAGCTGGAGGCTTACAGTATGAGATTTTAAGACTTACTGAAAGTCTATAGCAATCGAGAAAGCTTGATATTGGCATAAGAGCAGGCATGTAGATCAGTGCAACAAAACAGGGGGTACATAAATCAGCCTACACAGATATGATTGACTGATTTTCAACAACTGATTTTCTATGCTGGAAAGAATAGATTTTTTAACACATAATGCTGAACAACTGAATCATCACATGAAAAAAAAAAGAACATTGACCCATAATTACACCATATCCCCAAACTAGAAAAATTATTAGACACTAAAAGTATAAAACTTCTAGAAGAAAACCTGGGAATCCCAAGGTAGGCAAAGATTTAGCAGGAGTCAGAAGAAAAAATTGAACTTTATCAAAATTGAAAACTTTTGCTCCTCAAAATATGCCATTAATTAAAAGGCAAGCCAGAGACAGAGAGAAAAGATTTGCAATATGTATTACTGACAAAGGACTCCAAAGTATATACAGAATTCACAAACTCAGTAGAGTCTTAAAAAAATAACCCAATGAAAAGTGGTTAAAAGATCTGACAATTTACCAAAGAAAATATTCAAAAAATACTATGGCTTTTTCAATTCTGCCATTGTCCTCCTGGACTACACATGTACACACATACACATACTTTTTTTACTGCTAAATTTTCAGTTGTTTTTCCTAAGTCATACTCAAGGTGCTTATCTTCCTTGGTAAGTATATAAATACTGCTGTCTACGAGCTTTTATCATTAGATAAAGAACTTGCCTCACATTATCATTATCCATTATTATTATTATCATTGTCCATTTCAGGATCTATTTCTTCCACTTAAATGTGAACCCCTTAAAGGAGAAGACTGTGGTTTCTTTATCTTGTCTTCTCTATCTATCACCTAGCACAGGCCACAGCATAAACAGGTGCTTAATAAATTTTTGTCAATGGAGGGGGAAAAAATTCCTTCCTTACTTCCTGGAATGCATATTACACCTTCATCTTATCATTTTTGTTAAATTGGGCCCTTTGGGGGAGTAAGGAATCCTAGATCCATGAGATCATCCCATTTTAGAGCTCAGAGGATCTTGAAGTTAATTAATTATGCCCTGCAAACCTGAGGGGGTTCCTCAGAAACCACCTGCAAGGGCTGAAGGACACTCCTCTGTAATCTCATTCTAAAGGATACATGTTATTCTATTGTTGGGGTTTATTAAAAATCACTTTGAAAAATCCCTCCTGTTATAAATTCAGATGTTTGTCAAGATTTTATGTTTATGTTTGATACTAGAATGATCCTCTTGCATGTCTAATAATTTCTATAATTACTTAAATCTAACAGTCTATTATTAGATCCATCCCAACTCCATCCCCTTCCTACCATGACTGTGGTATCATTGTTATTTGAAGCCAAGTAATTAGTGCATAAGCCAAATGCTACTTCCTCCTTGGGATTCAGTAACCAATGATCTTTCATTAGTTTTTACTCCGCAATGTCGCATAAAATACACACCTTCCTTTGCGCTCCCTCAGTTCTTCATCCAACTTCCTCTAAACACCTCTGCACGTCTGTCTCTATCCCACAAGCTACGGATTTGAGTATAACACCAGAGGTAACATATGCAGGAGAGGCGAGAAAGTCCTCTCTGTGGGTTTAAAAAATAAAATACAAAATAAAACCCCACCTCGAGGGAAAAATACAACATGTGCAGTCCTCTCAAATTCTGGAAACATGTGGAGAGGTTTAGATAGAAAAAGTAGAGGTTATTATTCTAGTAAGATTTGATTATGAAAAATGTTCTGAAAGAGGACACTGAAAATTTGCTGGGATGTGTTACCAAAGGGATTTTCATCACTGCAAATGAGACATAGGAAGAATAGAAGGTCAACATTTTAAAAAATTACACATTTTTTATGTGTTCTTAGGAGAAAAACCATATTTTCCTAGAAGAGCAAAAAAAATTACTTTCACTCCATAAAGTATTATAACGCACATCTACTATAGAAATTGCGGTAGTTTGGATAAGAAAAAAGAAAAATGGAATTATTTTTATATATCTTAATTTATATTCACATATCTCTTTTAGAATTAATAATTTTCAATCATTTCTCATCCTCTTTCCAGGCTTCTTTCTGTGTGTTTGTGTGTGTGTGTATGTAACCAAAATGGGATCGAAGTGACATAGAATCTGTTTTCCCCTCTGTGAACCACACCTTGAACATCCCAATGTAATTCACATTCTCCTATAGCATCTATTCATATCCAGCAAAATTTCTTTCACCAATCCCCTATGCTTTGAACATATAGGTTGTTTCTCATTTGGAACCATTATAACAAACTCTATAGTGAACATCCTTATACCTACAGCTTCAACAATTGCCCTAATTATTTAAGATGCTTCTGCTGCTGCTAAGTCATTTCAGTCGTGTCCGACTCTGTGTGACTCCATAGACGGCAGCCCGCCAGGCTCCCCTGTCCCTGGGATTCTCCAGGAAAGAACATTGGAGTGGGTTGCCATTACCTTCTCCAAATTATTTAAGATAAATTACTTGAAATAGCATTCTGGGTCAAAGGATATGTAAAAAACTTGAAAACATTCTCTTATTCTTATTCCACAAAAGATAATCGTTTAAGTTTTATGAGAGGCGTCCATCAGCACATCAATCCTCTTCTGGACTTGGCTCCATGTGAGTTCCTGGCTAATTAAATGATTTTGGTTGTTAAACTCATGATTGCCAAACTACAAGTATGTTTGTGCTGCATATGATTCACCTAACACACGTTTTTCCTTCTACCAAAAAATCCCTGGGAGCTTGGCATTTCCTGCAGCCTGTTTCACCCTAACGTAGTCATGGTTGCTAAGTCCTGCCTTCCTGGCTTCTGCCTCCTAGTGGATGTACGTGCTTAGAATCTTGCTTCTCCCGGATCCCTAATCTCTCAGCACCAAATTCTGTCTTTTAAATCCAGAGCATTTTCTACTGGGAAATTTTCCTTTAGTTTGCTTCTGCTCATGTTTGTAACAGCTTGTAATTTGGCCACCTGGGCAATTTCATCAAAGTGTTTATATCTGATGGATCGTCAATAAAGATTAAATGGGCAACACCTAAGATGACCTCCCTGGTCCCACCCACGGCTCCACCCTGGGTCAGTTTCATCCTTGGATTTCATGACACTTCCATGCTTTCTAATTTTCACATGACCACACTTTGGCTGAAGAAGCTGGGCCCCACGATCATGCCACACTTTGACCACACATTTCCTCAGACTCTTGAATGATCCCGTGGGCTGGAAAGCCTCCATATACCTTTCCATCTCCAAACCCTGCCTTCTCCAGCTTGCTCTATACTCAGGAGGGTCACCAGGACAGGCTGTCTCAAAAGACTCCATAGCCCTCTGGCATCCAGTTGCGTTTAGCCAACTGGGAGCCCTGTAGGGAAGGGGGGAGGAAGGGTAGCCTCTCACTCAGCTCCCTCCCTTAGAACTGATGCCCAGTCCTTCCACCAATAGTCACTGCCTTGTCAGGGAGCCCTCGTCACACAGCTCTCTCCAGGTCCCCCACCCACACCCTCTCCTTGCCCTTTTCCTCCTAGGAGTGGTCACAACCCTTTCGTACCACTCCTGGGCTCTCTATGCAACCCCTGTGGTTGCCCTACACCCTGCTCATCCCTTGAAAATAATGTCTTTATTAAATTCTCCGTGATTTACCCAATAGGAAAGTGTCATCTGTTCTCTACCGGGACCATGACTGATACATCATGTAACATAGCCAGCCCCTACAGGGCTGGGCCGGTTGAGGTCCCTCACCTCTGCTTGCAGACAGATTGCAATGATGCCAAGTGCCTTCTGGAACCAAACCTCATATCCTCTCAGATCCATAAGCATGTAGCTCTTTTGAAGTTCTTACCTTTTTTTAATACAAAAGAAGACTTTGAAATTCTCTTGACAAGAACTGTTTCAGATGTTCCAGCATTTTCCACTTATACGTTTAACAACAAATATTCACCAAGCACCTGCTATGTGCCAGACACTGAGCTAGACTCATCTGGGACAGACGCACATGTCAGTGTGAGAATAAGTTAGAACGTGAGACCAGTAACCCTGGATGCTCTGCAGAGAAATTGCTTCTCACAAAAAGAGTTACCTTGTGTGCTATGTTCCAATTGGTTGAAGGCCAGTACCCCTTCTTCCTGGAAGTCTCTAGACAACATTTCATGATATCCTAAAAGAACTTCAGTCTCATAAATATAAGAAGACAAGAAGGGACAGCCTGTTTCTTTGTATTCAAAGGTTCGCCCTGAGCACCCACAATCTTGTCTGTCCTGTCTCCAGGGGGTGTCACCATCATGCCGCTCGCCCTGCCTTTGCTGTCTCCAAGCCTGTCAGGCTCTCACACCTGACCCACCCCAGCCCCAGCTGCAATGTGTGTGTGTCCCAACATGCCACAGCCGTTACCCCAGTGCCCCCTTTCTTCTTCCCGATCTGGCCTCACACTCAGCTCATTAATTCTGGAGACTGAACCTCAGATGCGGCTGCCTCGACCATCACCCCTTGGACAGTGAAATCGATATTTCTCTTCAACCTTCCAGGTCTTTGATTCTTGCCTTCTTTTGGCGAGTCTGACCTAGCTCATCTCTGGCTTTTCTTATCCTATACTGCCTTAAGGAGCACTCGCTTTCATAGTTCTGGTCTCTGAAAGCCCAACTCCTACCCCACCCGTTCCCAAACTCCAACAGTTCTTTTTTCAGCCTCCTCTAATGTTTCTTCCTCGGATGCCCTGAAAAACCAATTATCTTCCTTTTCTTTATTCTCTGCTCTCTTTTTTGTGCCTTTTCTCCTTTCCTTCTGTACAGTTTCGCCTCTCACTCTTCCTTAAAAGAGTTACAGGAATTCATTGCTTTGAAACACATTTTCCTGGGGATATGTATGTAATTAAAGTTTGTAACATTTGAAATTTGGACAACATGTTCAAAATCATCATGGTGATGCTGATAGCAATAGTAATAAGAGCTTCCAATTACTACGTTTTCTACATACGAGGCACTGTATTATGAACTTTATACGTATCAGCTAATTTAATCCTTACAGAAGCCCTTGGAATAAGTAAATATTCATTCTGCCCAGTTTATAGTCAAGAAAACTGAAGCTAAGAGAGGTGCAGGGACTTGCCAAAGGTCACACAGCAAGTGGCAAGCTTGGGCTTCAACAGTGGCCTGCTGGGTTCCAAATCCCAGCCTTCTTGCCCTCATCACCTCACTGGTTAAAGTAACCCCATTGTAATTTCTCATGAAAGCAGCAAGGTTCTGCAGCAGAAACAGCCCCTCCCCAACTACCCAAACCGTAAGTTTAGACCTTTATATAAGGACTCTCCCTCGGCGAGACACACCCGTCCTTCTTACAGGGTGGGAGAAGTCTCCAGGTGACACCTCCTATTTACTGTCCTTCCACAGCTGGTCCTGTACCACGGGCGTGGCAGTGGGTGGGGAGCCACCCAAACCACCTCTTCACATCCTCTCTCTGACAGGTCCTCCCTAGGATGACTCCGTCAGCCGGTCTGCCTGCCTGACAGAGCTGTCACAAAGGACAGCAGCAAACAGTCGACTTTGACTAGGGTTAGAGGAGGCCATGGCACCCCACTCCAGTACTCTTGCCTGGAAAATCCCATGGACAGAGGAGTCTGGTGGGCTGCAGTCCATGGGGTCTCAAAGAGTCAGACACGACTGAGCGACTTCACTTTCCCTTTTCACTTTCATGCATTGGAGAAGGAAATGGCAACCCACTCTGTTCTTGCCTGGAGAATCTCAGGGACGGGGGAGCCTGGTGGGCTGCCGTCTATGGGGTCGCAGAGTCAGACACGACTGAAGCGACTTAGCAGCAGCAGCAGCAGAGCTTCTAGTGACACGCAACCTCTGTCCGGTCTGTATTTCTAAAAGAAAGGGTTTTGTGGCTCAGATAGTGAAGAATCTGCCTGCAGTGCAGGAGACCCAGTTCAACACCCGGGTTGGGAAGATCCTTTGGAGAAGGGAATGGCTACCCACTCTAGTATTCTTGCCTAGAAAATTTCATGGACAGAGGAGCCTGGCGGGCTACAGTCCCTGAGTCACAAAGAGTCCGACAAAACTGAACAGCAACACTTTCATTTTCTTTATAAAAAACAGATGCAAATGGAGAAAGACCAGGCGCCTAGTTAAACTAAGCCATGGTAGTTCACTTATTCATTCAACAAACACACGCCAAGTCTCAATGTTCCTGGGAAAGAGCAAGGTATTGGGCTCTCTCTTGCCAGGAGTTTATACATCCATCAGCAGAAGGAATAAAAATATTCTATGTACCTGTGGTCAACCGTATTACAATTTAGCAAACAATTTACTTTGCTCTTTCCTCTCACTACCTCAATTTCTGCCCCATTGACTGGGGACTTGGCCATGTAAAATACTTTAGTGAATAGAATGAGGGCCACAGTGATTGCCAGTTCCAAATGAAGCCTTGAAGAGGCATTGCAAATGTCTGCTGGCTGTCTTGAACACCTGCCCTTCTAAATGGGAACACTGCTGGCCAATGGGGCTGTTCATTCAGCCCAGGTCCCAAAATAAGAAGACACATGGGCACAGTCCTAAACCACAGCACAACTCACAGCACAGACACAATACATAGCAAATAATTTATACTTGTTATTGAAGGCCATTAAGAGTTTGAGGTTGTTTGTTTGTTACACAGCCTTATTGCAATAAAAACTGGCAAATCCATTCCTATACAGAGCTATATTTCAAGCCTACCTCTAGTATTTTTCTTGCTTTTTAAATTGAAATCTACAGCACCCTATAGGTAATGAGTTTCACTGATCCATCCAAGGTATTTGCAGAATGACTAGTAAGGTGAGGAAACCAGTCTGAACAAAAGTTACTGATTTACACATGATAGAACATACCTGCAGAAACCCCAGATACCCAACAGCAGCTCTTCTACAGAGAGTACTGCTAATCACTGCTACCCACAGACACCTTATTTTCTGTTGTTCATTATCAATTTCTAAAGTTAACATTAGCCACATCAAGAGCGAGTACTTGTTTAAATACTCTGAAAGCTACAAATGAATTGAATGTTTATAATCCAAGACTGAGGCAAGTCAGGAAGACACGAAACCAGGTACTGTGGCTTAGAGGCCTCTCCAGTCACCATGTGGGACACTATAGGTATTTAATATTCTTTTAATTTCCTTTAGTTCAACAAATATTTATTGAGCATGTCCTGTGTCCAAAGGGGAGAAGGCATGGTTCCTACCCTCAACTCATTAGCTTACCATCTCAAGGAAAGGATGAGTGTTTACACAACCATAATTAAAGACAACACACCTAAAATATTTTGAAGGCGTGCCAAAATTTTGCCAGGGTTGGCTTCAAAAAAGAGAAGCACGGCATCCACCCTGAGGAGGTCAAGAAAAAAGAACATTTCAAATATAAGGAACTAAGGCAGCCGGGATTGATGGGATAGAGTATGAACAATTGAAAGAGTCAATAGGAAGATCAGGAAAGACCACACAACGCACAGCCTTCACGACCTGGCTGTTGAATTTACAGCCAAACCCAAGAATGACTGAACACGCAGCGAAATGCATCACGTCCATTTTGACTGCGCCCTTCTCTGGCCCCCAAGATTGAATTTTTTCTGAGAACTTCAAGTTATGAACAGCTGGAGCCTCCACAAAAACGACCAGTGGTAAAAGGTGCCAGTGAGAGGTAAAGATGACAGCAAGACGGTTTCCGTGAGAACAAGCACGCTGAGCAGGTGCTTTCACAGTCTAGACACCGTCTATCCTGGCTGAGGGAAGAGGGTCAAGCAGTGGGGTGGGCTGTCTGGAACCTCACTTACCCTTGACAATGGGGTCCGGCCTCTCCAGGAAGCAGCATCCCTGCAGGCTGCTTGTGGCAGGGCAGGGCCTCCCACCCTCCCCCACCCTCCCTTCCCACCCGACCCCACCCTCCCTCACCTCCCTCCC
>SJYA01001031.1:450208-486265 GCA_006410615.1 Neotragus moschatus | reverse complement strand
GCTGGGGCTCCTTGTGTCTATGTAGGTGTGGGAGCTGGAACACCACGTGAGTCTCCTGTTGTGCACTGTGTATGTCCAGGTGGCACCCGTTACTGAGATTACAACGTGAATGGCACTCCCTGGGGAAGCACAGTCCCAAACCTGCCTAATTATACGTAATAGCAGGAGTTCAGAAATGGGGAAGGGAGAATGTACAGTATCTGCAAAGCTTCATAACTCACTCCAAGGACACTGAAGTCCCTTCATTTTAATAGTTTGTTCTTTGTAACATCATGTACCTTAGTGAAATTTTACCTACGCTGCATGGCTTTATCCCCGGGACAAGAATATCATCTATATAAAAGCACCTGATTTGACTATGTATCATCACCTAATCTGGGTGAATCTGTAAACTATGGGAGTTTTTGAACTTTGAAAAGTCTTGATGTGAATGTTTAGTCAGGACCAAACATCCCTAAGTTATTCCATAATTGTAAGACCAATATAAAGGACACACAGGTAGGCACTAATCCCAGCTAATACATATTTATGAAATCATGTAATGGTCAGCTACATCTCTTTAAAGAAAGAAGAGCAAGTCCAGCAACCAGGTCTAAAGATTTGGGCCCAGTGAGCTCAAAAATAGAATGTTAATAGAAGTACAGTCAGAAAAGGGGCAGAAGTCCACCTCAGATGAGGCCATGAAGGCTTTGTAACAAATCACAGAGAACTCGAGGTTTGGACACTGCTGAAGATCCCACAGACAAGCAAAAGGAAAGGACTTGTACTGTCCAAAGTCTAGTGCGACTGGGGGCTGGGAAGGAGTCTGGCTAAATCAGGCAAGGGCAAGAATTCACACAAATATCTCAGGACTGATGTCAGTGAGGAACGACTCTGTGAGGAATGTATCTGAAGCCATTTGGTGTTTCCAGATAAGCAAGCAGTAATGATATCCATTTCATCATGTTCTTGTAAGTGATAATTAATCACAGATTACCTTAAAACTACCTCAAAATATGAATGACAAAGGGTAGGCTTTTTAACTGATGGAGCTTTAATTTTGATTTGTTTAAAACCTTCTTTCACTTACAGGGAATCAGAAAAGCAAAGGGGTGAAGTGGCCTGGTTAACAGTTGAGAGAACTGCTTGCCAGAACAGTTAGAAATCCTTTCAGTTTACTGTTCAGACCTTGAAACCAATTTCTGTATCATTCAGCTGCTTCCTAAACTGCAGATGCAGATTCAAGTATAATTCAAATGACTTAGGACCAAATATTCTGTCTTTTCTCTCAGTAAACAGCCTAGAATCTACATGTCTAAATGAGGGGCCTGCTTTCTCTGCAGGTACTCAGTTTATCCTCACAATATGCTTGACCTCCATGGCTGTCTGCCCCTGAATTTCTTCAGCTCCTATACACCACACACATGTTGACCCAGCTCCAAGCACAAAGAATAAATGCAAATAAGCCGTGCTAGTTTTGCAAAACTAAACCTAATATGGTGTTAATGTCACAGGGTTCACCTTCATTCAATAAATGTTTGTTCAGTATCTACTATAAACTTGGGGGCAGGTTGTTTTCCAATATAAGTCTTCCTTTCCTAGTAGCAATGTGATTTGGATAGTTAGGAATTATCCCTTATCAAATCAGTCAACCCTAAAGGAAATCAGACCTGAATATTCATTGGAAGGACTGATGCTGAGGCTGAAACTCTAATATTTTGGCCACCTGATGCAAAGAACTGACTCACTGGAAAAGACCCCGATACTGGGAAAGACTGAAGGTGGGAGGAGAAGGGGACAACAGAGGATGAGATGGTTGGATGGCATCACTGACTCAATGGACATGAGTTTGAGCAAGCTCTGGGAGTTGGTGATGGACAGGGAGGCCTGGTGTGCTGCAGGCCGTGGGGTCGCAGAGAGTCGGACCTGACTGGGCAACTGAACTGACCAGGCTGGCTAGACTTTAATTAGAGTGGAGGAGCATGAGAATTCAGCGAGGCATTCAGACACTCTTTCCTGTCATTGCATCTTCAGCAGACAGTCAAGAGCTGGAATGTGATCAGAGCCCCACCCAGAGCAGCCTCAACATTCTGATCGCCAGCTGGAGGACACTCTTGCTCCTGTCCGCTCCAAGAGCTCCCCAAATCCTTGCCACAAGTTTGCCTTTAGTCAGTTTCCCCAGATGGCACTAGTGGTAAAGAATCCACCTGTCAATTCAGGAGACAAAGAGATGAGGGTTCGATCCTTTTGTCAGGAAGATCCCCTGGAGAAGGACATGGCAACCCACTCCAGTATTCTTATCTGAGAATCCCTTGGACAGAGGAGCCTAGTGGGCTGCCGTCCATGGGGCTGCAAAGAATCAGACATGACTGAAGCAACGTGGCATGCGCATAATCAGTCGCAGTTGCTTTCTCTTGTTTGGCGCCTTTGCTGATGAAACATCTATCACGTGGTCACCTCTATGTTACATGCCAAACACTAACAACAGAAAGACAAAATAAAGTAGTTAAAAGGCAGAGCTCCATTTCCTATATACCTAAAAAGGCAAGACATGCATGTAAGAAACAAACAGGACGCAACACGTCATTCATTACCGAACTAACTGTTGTGGACAATAAAAGCTATAGGGATCCAGAAAAGAAAGGGGAGGTCAGAAAAGACTGGATTTTAAAAGATGGATATACAAACAGTATAGAAGGAAAGAGAAACAACCAGTTAGATGTGGGCAATCAAATAAAGTAGAACTTTGAATCCAGAATGAACAGTCTGTTACAAGAGTAGCAAGAATTGATCTTCAAAAATATTATAATTTTATTAATAAAGCAGGACTATTTTACTGAAGGCAAGTGAGCAGAGAAAGAAAATGAGGACAAACAGCTGCTGAGAGGAACAGAATGCTCACTGGAAGGTGATGAAAAGAACAAAGCAGAAGCCAGAAAAGCAGAAAAGAGAAAGCGAAGAACAAGGCCATTTGAACAGGACTTTCAAGACAAATCCTTACCTTCTCCAGTCCTCAGCCTCCTCATCAGGAGAATAAGGGCGATCGTGACACCGCTCCACTGAGTGTGCTGACGACAAGACGACTTGGATGCAGAACACCTAGAAAACTCGCACTAGATCACTCAGTGCCACAGACCCGCACTTTCAAGGAAAGCAGGATCTCCAGTTTAAGCCTCCAAGAAGCTCAAGCCAAGAACATTCTGTGAAATTGAGTGACTGGTTCACTGCCGACTGTCAAGGAAACAATTTTGAGATAGAAGGGAGATTACAGCAGTTTAAAAAGAGAATGAGTGGTGAAACATGAAGATGTGAGCTTTTAATTCAAAAGTTTAGTGATGAAATAAAAGTGAGAGAAAATGTTTTATAAAGAGCAGGCAGGGCCCACAACATTTTGAAGGCACAGGAGAAGGACCTGTAAGGCGGAAGGATAGAGTTTGAGTCTAATATTTTCATGGGAGTCACAAAAAAATCCAGGACACAGAGTAGTTTATTTCAGGAAGTGAGCCCCTCCTCTGAGTCTGGAAGAGAAAATAAAAGCATATTTAAAAAGAAAATGAAATACTGGAGAGTAAAGTTCATAACAAAATTCAGGGCCAATTTTCCTGATCTCATAATGAGGTAAAGATGATGAAGCTATGGGAGACTGTAAAATGCTAGAATATGACAACTCTTTGCTCACCTTACTGAGGCTGTCTGCTTATTTTCAATAAGAAAATTATAGGAAAACTATACCTATTAAGGACTTCCCTGGTAGCTTAGTGAGTGGAGAACCAACCTACAATCCACCTACAAACCCAGTTTGAACCCTGGGTCAGGAAGATCCCCTGGAGAAGGGACAGGCTACCTACTTCAGTATTCTTGGGCTTCCCTGGTGGCTCAGATAGTAAAGAATCCACCTGCAATATGGGAGGCCTGTGTTCAATCCCTGGGTTGGGAAGGTCCCCTGGAGGAGGGCAAGGCAACCGACTCCAGTATTCTTGCTTGGAGAATTCCATGGACAGAGGAACTTGGTGGGTTACAGTCCATGGGGTTGCAAAGAGTCAGACACAACTGAGCGGCTAAGCACAGCACATGCCTACTGAAAGCATAAAATTTTAAGCGGCCTGTCAGAATGAGTGTTTAAAACAAAAACCCTAAATCACGAAGAGAAGAACTGTCACTGGGAGGGCTCAGATTGGAAAAGATATAATGGAGTAGATTTCTACACAGAGAAAAAAGGAAAAAAAATCAGAGAATGTCCAATGCCCCATACATTTCTTCACTACTAAGAATTTCTATCAAAATAAGCAGATAAGATTTTATATTAACAATATCAAATAGGAAGTCCATGAAATTAAAAGATGCTTTTTGCTTGGAAGAAAAGCTATGATAAACTTAGACAGTGTATTAAAAAGCAGAAACATCACTTTACCAACAAAGGTCCGTCTAGTCAGAGCTACGGTTTTTCTACTAATCATGTATGGATGTGAGAGCTGGACCATAAAGAAAGCTGAGCACTAAAGAATCGATGCTTTTGAGCTGTGATGCTGGAGAAGACTCTTGAAAGTCCCTTGGACTGCAAGGAGACGTCAGTCCTGAAGGAACTTAGTCCTGAATGCTCATTGGAAGGACTGATGCTGAAGGGGAAGCTCCAGTACGTTGGCNCTGCATCTCCTGCATTAGCAGGAGGATTGTTTACCACTGAGCCACCAGGGAAACCCAGAAGGAAATTGCTGTTCAGTCTCTCAGTCGTGTCCAGCTCTTTGCAACCCCTGGTCTACAGTATGCCATCCTTCCCTGTCCATCACCAGCTCCTGGAGCTTGCTCAAACTCATATCCATCGAGTCAGTGATGCCATCCAACCATCCCATCCTCTGTCGTCCCCTTCTCCTCCACCATCAATCTTTTCCAGCATCACGGTCTTTTCAAATGAGTCAGCTCTTCGCATCAGGTGGCAAAAGTATTGTAGTTTCAGCTTCAGCATCAGTCCTCNGCTTGCTCAAACTCATATCCATCGAGTCAGTGATGCCATCCAACCATCCCATCCTCTGTCGTCCCCTTCTCCTCCACCATCAATCTTTTCCAGCATCACGGTCTTTTCAAATGAGTCAGCTCTTCGCATCAGGTGGCAAAAGTATTGTAGTTTCAGCTTCAGCATCAGTCCTCCCAATGAACACTCAGGACTGATCTCCCTTAGGATGGACTGGTTGGATCTCCTTGCAGTCCAAGGGACTCTCAAGAGTCTTCTCCAACACCACAGTTCATAAGCATCAGTTCTTTGGTGCTCAGCTTTCTTTATAGTCCAGCTCTCACATCCATACATGACTACTGGAGAAGCCACAGCTTTGACTAGACAGACCTTTGCTCACAAAGCAAGAGAGTCCCCTGCAATGAGTGAGCCGAGCACCGACAGCTCAACCTTGACAGAGCGTATCCGAGTCGTCTGGGGCACGTTTGAAGAATACGAACACCTCAGCCCACCGTTAGAGTCCACCTTCACCGACCAGGGATGGGGTCTGAGCACGGGTATGTTTTACGTCTGCGAGCGATTCAAGCATATCACTGAGTCAAGAACCGGAAATGAGAGCGCTCCTTTACAGGACGCAAGGTGAGAACACGAACACTCTCGCCTCCTCCATCACAAGAGCAGACACAAAAGGCCTCGCTGAGACTGACAAACACACTGCTTCTACCCAGTTCCAAGTGCCAGTTCCGAGCGCTGAGGCCAGCCCAGCCTCACGTCCCGGGACAGACGAGCCTCCGTGCGAGGGCGCTGAGCGGCGCTTGAGGCGCCGTCGGCAACGTCTCTGCCACGAGACGCCCCCTCCCGTGTTCTGGCCGTGTCCCCATTCCTTCCTTTCTCCTCCCTGCTTTTCACGCTCCCTCAGCCTACCCTTTAGATCTTCCATTTTTAACCAATGCTTTAGACATTCTAGAAAAAAAACAAATCAGAAAATGGGGTTTGTTATCCTTATTCCAGGACTGGCAAATTCAGACCGATGTTATTGGTTTAGACTTGCCTAGTTAGATTTGTGCTAACTAGGTCTGAACTGATGACCATTCTGATGACCACTTTGGCTATCTCAGGATTTGGCAAACATATGAAGAGCTAACAAAAAAAAAAAAAAAAAGGCATGATTATTGGTGGTGTGCATCCAGAAGAGGATTATTTTCAAGTTTAAAAAGCACCCACTACAACATTTTTATTTGCTGAATTATTTATAATCCAGCCCTTATTTACTGTAGTCAAAATGCCAAAATAGTCTTCTAAAAATTCAGCCTTGCATAAATTCAGATTGGCATCTCTTCCCACCATTTTAGCATCTGTCTGTTCTGGTTGTTACAATTTATACTGCTACTGTAGGTCTTGACCGGACTGGAGAGCTCGGTGGGTAAGAATGACTCTGTGGTCAGATAAGTTTAGAGATTCTAGTTTAAACAAAAATTAAAGAGGTTTGCCTAATTGCAAAATTTCTCAGACATTTAAATGTTAATGTGTATCATCATCCTTCAAAGGGGAGACACTGCTGGTTTTGCAAACCTCATTGACCACAAAGAGGAAAACCGAGTACCCTGACAGATTGCTATTCTACAGAATACACTTATGAAATTCTGTTTAGAGTTTATCACTGGTGATGACAAAGATAGTGATCATATGAGTCGCAGAAGCTCTCCCTGGATCTCCTGCCAGAGAACTCGCATCCCCGGAGGATTTCTTCTGTCGAGCATCCTGCCCGTGACTTCCACTGCTCTCTGCTCTGTCTCCCCAGGCAAACTCCACATTTTCTTCGTATCAAGAGTCAGAAGAGGTCTTAAACAGTCCTGCCGTTTTCCTTGTAGGGGACTGAGTATTACTTCAGGCCCCAGGGACTAGAAGAGGCCGAGGATTCTGGTCAATGGTGGGGATTAAAGGGTAAGAGGACATTCTGGGGAGCAGGCAGGGGCAACAAGGGGACACGGAGGGGGTGTCTGATGCTTGCGCATCATTTAAATGCAATGATTTCTGAACAGGTTTATACTTGCAAACAGTGCAAGATTCAAAATACACACAGCAATATGCAGTGGAAAGTCAGTCTCTTCTCCGTTCCCTCCAGTTACCCTATTGCCTGTTCCCCTTGCAGGAGTCACTACGATTGCTAGTTTGTTGTGTATTCTTTCACAGACACTCTGTATTTTAGCCAATGAATACTACATAGATAAAGAATCCGGAAATTTTATAATTTAAATTGTGTTAATGTTACGGCTAAGAAAATCTAGAAAATAGTGATTATTGAGTATATCACAGAGCTGGCATTTCAAATTTGTAGGAGTAAGCAAACTCTTAAACAAAGAGCACAAAAGCCAGATGGCTGGCAAACTGGGAAGATAAACTGATGCCAACCCCCAAAACTTAAACTGAGACTACCAAAGTGTTAGAAAATAATGGATGTAGATTTTGTGTTTATGTATATGTGTGTGTGTGTGTGTGTGTGTGTGTGTGTGCATATATACAATCTTAGCTAAGCAAGGCTTCTAGCTTTTCTAAGTTATGGAATAAAAGATTATTAAATTTGAGTGTAAAAATTTTTAATGGAATAAATTCAATTAACAAATATCAAAGACATATAGCAAATGAAAACTATTTAACTTATAAGCAGAAGAAAAGGCCAGTTCAATTCAACAAGAAAACACAAATTATTAACAGAAAAACAAACAAAGGACATACTTAGGCAGTTCACAGAAAAATAAATATAAATAACCAATATACACACCAAAACCTCACTTAACAGTTAGAGAAGATGGAATTTTAGAAGTGAAATAGCAGTATATTAAGGATAACAATCAACAGAGTGAAAAGTCGAACCAAAGTATGGGCAAAAATATTTGCGAATCATTTGTCTGATAAAGGGTTAATATCCAAAATATGTAATAAACTTCTACAACTCAACAGCCAGGAGTAGGGGGTGAGGAAAATGGGTGAGTGTGATTGCTGTTGTTCAGTCCCTCTTGTCCAACTCTTCTTGACCCCATGGATTGCAGCAATTCAGGCTTCCCTGTCCTTCACCATCTCCCAGAGTTTGCTCAAACTCACATGCATTGAGTTAGTGATGCCATCCAACCATCTCATCCTCTGTCGTCCCCTTCTCCTCCTGTCCTCAATCTTTCCCAGCATCAGGGACTTTTCCAGTGAGTCAGCTCTTCGCATCAGCTGACCAAAGTATTGGAGCTTCAGCTTCAGCATCAGTCTTTCCAATGAATATTCAGGACTGATTTCCTTTAGGATGGACTGGATTGATCTCCTTGCAGTCCAAGGGACTCTCAAGAGTCTTCTCCACTACAGCTCAAAAGCATCAATTCTTTAGGGTTCAGCCTTCTTTACGGTCCAACTCTCACACCTGTACATGACTCCTGTAAAAACCATAGCTCTGACTATTCAACATTTATCAGCAAAGTAATGTCTCTGTTTTTTATATGCTGTCTAGGTTTGGCATAGCTTTTCTTCCAAGGAGCAAGTGTCTTTCAGTTTCATGGCTCCAGTCACCATCCACAGTGATTTTGGAGCCCAAGAAAATAAAGTCTCTCACTGTTTCCACCGTTTCCCCATCTATTTACCATGAAGTGATGGGACCAGATGCCACGATCTTAGCTTTTTGAATGTTGAGTTTTAAGCCATCTTTTTCACTCTCCCCTCTCACTTTCATCAAGAGACTCTTTAGTTCTTCACTTTCTGCCATAAGGGTGATGTCATTTACATATCTGAGGTAATTGATATTTCTTCCAGCAATCTTGATTCCAGCTTTTGCTTCATCTAGCCCAGCATTTCACATGACATATTCTGCATGTAAGTTAAATAAGCAGGGTGACAATATACAGCCTTGATAGACTCCTTTCCTGATTTGGAACCAGTCTGTTTTTCCATGTCCGTATCTAACTGCTGCTTCTTCACCTGCATACAGGTTTCTCGGGAGGCAGGTCAGGTGGTCTGGTACTCCCATCTCTTTAAGAATTTTCCAGTTTGCTGTGCTCCACAGAGTCAAAGGCTTTGGTGTAGTCAATAAAGCAGAAGTAGATGTTTTTCTGGAATTCTCTTGCTTTTACTGTGATCCAACAGATGTTGGCAATTTGATCTCTGGATCCTCTGCCTTTTCTAAATCCAGCTGGAACGTCTGAAAGTTCTCAGCTCATCTACTGTTGAAGCTTAGATTGGAGGATTTTGGACACGACCTTGCTAGCACGTGAAATGAGTGCAATCATGCTGTAGTTTGAACATTCTTTGGCACTGTCCTTCTTTTGCATTGAAATGGAAACTGACTTTTCCAGTCCCTCTCTCAGTCCCCTTGCCAGATCCCCAGACGGGGAAATTTGCTGTGGGTCCTAGAACTTTCACACTAGTGCAAGGACTTCTTTGGTGAAACTGCTCTCCAGTTTGTGGGTCACCTGCCCAGTGGCACTATGGTGGGGCTAGCGGCAGCCTCCTCTCAGAGCGCCTGTGCCCGCGGACAGCCGCACCGCAGGCAGGTCGGCTCCGTCTCTGCGGCGGTCACGGCTCTTTCCCTGGGTCCTGGCGCCGCAGGCTTTGTCTGCACCCTCTGCGCGTCGCTGATGGGAATGAGGTTTGCTTTTAAATGCGATTGCACTCCTCCTATGTCTTGTTGCAGCTTCTCCTTTGCCCTTGGACGCGGGGTGTCTTTTGTTTGGTGGGATCCCACCTTCTCCTGTCAGCGGCTGTTCAGCAGCTGGTTGTGATTTTGGTGTTCTCGCAGAAGATGAGCACACGTCCCTCTAGTCCACTGTCTTATTCTCTTTCAAGAGACTGTTAAAAGGTATAAACTTTCAGCTATAAGATAAATAAGGTCGGAGAATCTAATGTAAAACATGGTGATATAATTGATAACACTGTATTATATAACTGAAATTTGCTAAGAGACTAGAATCTAAGTTTCCTTGCCAAAAAAGTGGGGGATATGTGAGGCGATGTATGCATAAATTAATTAGATGGGAGGAACCCTTTCACGATGTATATATGGATCAAATCACATAAAGGTGGGGAAAAAAAAAAAAAAACACAGAGCAACTAGACCTTGGGATAGAAAAGAAAAAAAAAAAGAAATGCCAAGGGCTTGAGTAGACATTTCACCAAAGAAGACATGCAAATGGTCAGCAGCATGTGAAAAGATGCTCAGTATCATTGGTCATTAAGGAAACAGAAATCAGAACCACAGTGAGATAACTCCCATGGCTCCTAGGATGGCTACTACCAAAAAACCTAAAAAGGAAGGGAAGGAGGGAGGGAGCGAGGGAGAGCGTCTTATTTGAGAAGAAAGGAGGAAAACGGCAAGTGCTGGCAAGGACGAGTGTCCCTGCTTATCCTGCAAAGTGCCCGGTCCACAGGAGGCAGCAGGCACTCCTTCCTACTCCCCTTAAGGAGTTTCTCGGAGGCCTGTTGACTGAGAGCGTGAAGACGACAATGGCTCTTCAACAACAGAGTCCTGTGAATGAGCCATCCGAGCAGCTTCGCCTGTCACTCAGTGGTCCTGGCCTCCTTACCACGCCTCAGCTCCCTCACAGGCACTGGGGCGCGGCAGCAACTGTCGTGATGGCAACTACGCCAGTATGTCCCATTAACGATGACCGCACTGCGCGGCATTCTAGGCCGGCCTCCGCACTGTCTCCCCACCGCCCGCCGCCCTCATCCACACACAGGAGAGTCCGCGCACTGGAGGAGTCGACGTGACGCCGCATGCCCGTCAGAATTCCTCGCAGAGACTATCACGCAAAATCAGGGCAGTTACGAAGCTTACACATGCCAAACAGACACTCGGGATAAGAAGAACTCCTAGAAGCTCAGTTATCTTTTCCTTCTTGACTTCCCAGTAAGACTGTATTGAATAGTCCCAAGAAAAATAGTGCTTCCAAGTGTATTACTCTGGATAGACCATGAACTACCACTGGGACCAATAGCACCCAAAATGGGGCAAAAATTGGCCCTTGTTGAGTAGATGAGGAGAAAAACAAACCTACTCTTTTTACTAAAAGTGCACAGATGGACCTACATTACATAAACAGAAATACACCATCCGTTCAATTCAGTTCATTTCAGTCGCTCAGTCATGTCCAACTCTTTGCGACCCCATGGACTGCAGCATACCAGGCCTCCCTGTCCATCACCAACTCCCAGAGTTCACTCAAACGTATGCCCATTGACATGGTGATACCATCGAACCATCTCATCCTCTGTCATCCCCTTCTCCGCCCACCTTCAATCTTACCCAGCATCAAGGTCCTTTCCAATGAGTCAGTTCTTTGCATCAGATGGCCAAAGTATTGGAGTTTCAGCTTCAGCATCAGTCCTTCCAATGAGTATTCAGGACTGATCTCCTTAAGGATGGACTGGTTGGAACTTCTTGCAGTCCAAGGGACTCTTAAGAGTCTTCTCCAACACCACAGTTCAAAACCGTCAACTCTTTGGTGCTTAGCTTTCTTTATAGTCCAACTCTCACATCCAAACATGACCAGTGGAAAAAAACATAGCTTTGACTAGACAGACCTTTGTTAGCAAAGTAGTGTCTCTGCTTTTTAGTAAGCTGTCTAGGTTGGTTTTAACTTCTCTTCCAAGGAGCAAGCGTCTTTTAATTTCATGGCTGCAGTCACCATCTGCAGTGATTTTGGAGCCCCAAAATATAATGTCTGTCACTGTTTCCATTGTTTCCCCATCTATTTGCCATGAAGAAATGGGACCAGATGCCATGATCTTAGTTTTCTGAATGTTGAGTTTTAAGCCAACTTTTTCACTCTCCTCTTTCAGTTTCATCAAGAGGCTCTTTAGTTCTTTGCTTTCTGCCATAAGGGTGGTGTCATCTGCATACCTAAGGTTATTGATATTTCTCCCAGTAATCTTGATTCCAGTTTGTGTTTCATCCAGCCCAGCGTTTCTCATGATGTACTCTGCATATAAGTTAAATAAGCATGGTGACAATATACACCCTTGCCTGTGTGGAACCAGTCTTTTGCTCCATCTCTAGTTCTAACTGTTGCTTCTTGACCTGCATACAGATTTCACAGGAAGCAGGTCAGGTGGTCTGGTATTCCCATCTGTTGAAACATTTTCCACAGTTTGATCTAATCCACACAGTCAAAGGCTTTGGCATAGTCAGTAAAGCAGAAGCAGATGTTTTCCTGGAACTCTCTTGCTTTTTCAATGATCCAGCAGATGTTGGCAATTTCATCTCTGGTTCCGCTGCCTTTTCTAAATCCAGCTGAACATCTGGAAGTTCACAGTTCATATACTGTTGAAGCCTAGCTTGGAGAATTTGGGGCGTTACTTTGCTAGCATGTGAGATGAGTGCAATTGTGCAGTAGTTTAAACATTCTTTGGCATTGCCTTTCTTTGTGATTTGAACGAAAATCTACCTTTTCCAGTCCTGTGGCCACTGCTGAGTTTTTCCCATTTCGCTGGTATATTGAGTGCAGCACTTTCACAGCATCTTTCAGGATTTGCAAGAGCTCAGCTGGAACTCCATCACCTCCACTAGCTTTGTTTGTAATAATGCTTCCTAAGGCCCACTTGACTTCACATTCCAGGATGTCTGGCTCTAGGTGAGTGATCACACCATCGTGGTTATCTGGGTCATGAAGATCTTTTTTGTACAGTTCTTCTGTGTATTCTTGCCACCTCTTCTTAATATTTTCTGCTTCTGTTAGGTCCATACCATTTCTATCCTTTACTGTGCCCATCTTTGCATGAAATGTTCCCTTGGTATCTCTGATTTTCTTGAAGAGATCTCTAGTCTTTCCCATTCTGTTGTTTTCCTCTATTTCTTTGTAGTGATCACTGAGGAAGGCTTTCTTATCTCTCCTTGCTATTCTTTGGAACTCTATATTTAAATAGGAATATCTTTCCTTTCGGAGAAGGCAATGGCACCCTACTCCAGTACTCTTGCCTAGCAAACCCCATGGATGGAGGAACCTGATAGACTGCAGTCCATGGGGTCACTAGGAATCGGACACGATTGAGAAACTTCACTTTCACTTTTCACCTTCATGCATTGGAGAAGGCCATGGCAACCCACTCCAGTGTTCTTGCCTGGACGGGGGAGCCTGGTGGGCTGCCGTCTATGGGGTCGCACAGAGTCAGACACAACTGAAGCGAATTAGCAGCAGCATCTTTCCTTTTCTGCTTTACTTTTCGCTTCTCTTCTTTTCACAGCTATTTGTAAGTCTTCCTCAGACAACCATTTTGCCTTTTTGCATTTCTTTTCTTGGGGATGGTCTTAATCCCTGCCTTCTGTATAATGTCTCAAACCTCCATCCATAGTTCTTCAGGCACTCTGTCTCTCAGATCTAATCCCTTGAATCTGTTTTTCATTTCCACTGTATAATCGTGTGAGATTTGATTTAGATCATACCTGAATGGTCTAGTGGTTTTCCCTACTTTCCTCAGTTTAAGTCTGAATTTGGCAAGAAGAAGTTCATGATCTGAGCAACAGCCAGCTTCCAGTCTTGTTTTTGCTGACTGTATAGAGCTTCTCCATCTTTGGCTGCAAAGAAAATAATCAATCTGATTATAGTATTGACTATCTGGTAGTGTCCATGTGTAGAGTCTTCTCTTGTGTTGTTGGAAGAGGGTGTTTCTATGACCAGTGCATTCTCTTGGCAAAACTCTATTAGCCTTTGCCCTGCTTCATTCTGTACTCCAAGGCCATATTTGCCTGTACAAATACACCATACCTGTAGTATTAAAATTTCGTGAAGGGGGAAATTATGAAAAAAGTCTAATAATTTTACTTTGAGAGGCCATAATAAATATAATGTCATGAAACACTGCCATAGGCTAAACAGCTAAAGCAAATACCCCCCAAATAGTGGCTTTACAGAACCCTTTTTTTTTTCTCACTAATATTACAGTCTCATGGTAGTCAGTGGGGGTTGTGGAGTGTGCTCTCCACACAGTCACACAGGAACCCAGGCCCCTTCCAAATGGTGGTGCCCTTCTTCAAATAGGGGCCTTTGAGAACTGCCGGGATCCTCTGCCTCTTGCTGGGCAATGAGCAGAGAAAGGGCAAATAGAAGAATAATGCAAGGCACTTTATGGGCTGGGCTTGACAGTCGGTGCAGCTTTTCTCCACTTTATATTGCCACAGACTAGTAACATGGACTCTCCTATATGCAAGACAACTGGGAAACACAGTCGAGTGTGCAAATACGGAGAGAAGAGAAACAGAGCAGAAGAACAAGCTGGTTTGCCTCCTACAACTCGGATTTTGAAGCTTTCCTGGAGTTTTATAGTGTTAGACTGATGAAAACTGAATTGTATTTAACTCCTTCTGCAATGATAGAATATACCCTAGGGAAAAATAGAAAATAGTTTATTTTAATCCTATTCATCAACTTTGGGCTCTCTTTCAATTTTCTTCAAGGTTTATTAGTGGTTAGTATTTTAACTGGTTAATAAACAGAAGAAAAAAATTAAAGGTTTGGTTCCCAACACACTCAATACACTCAGTGTTGGAGAGAATATGGAAGAAAAGGTACAGTTAGTCTTTACATTGTAAACAGCTATGAAGGGCACCTTGACAAGGTCTATCACAATTCTGAATGCACACACCCAAAGACATAGTGATTTCACTTCTGAAACTAATCCTACAGACGCATTAACTCAAAAAACACTAGCTCCCTCTTTCACACTGCTTACTTTATGTCAGAAGACAGTGTGTGTAGTCACTTTCCCGGTAATTAAATTGACAGAGCTGGGACATGAGCCCAAGAAGCTCATCTCCAGAGTCTCGACCCTTAACTGCTATCTTTCTCATTTACTCAGACATGTTAAAGCAAAGTTTGAAAACACCTTAAATGTCCACCAATACAGAGTTTGTTAAGGAAATTACAATAAGATCCATACATCCAACAGATCGCTACAAAGCCACTAAAAATCATGAGGCAGTTTGGTAGGCACTGATGTGGGACAATCTTCAGGATGTGCTATTTAGCAAAGATTGGAATGGAAAACAACACAGTTCAGTTCAGTTCAGTTCAGTTCAGTCACTCAGTCGTGTCTGACTCTGTGACCCCATGAATCGCAGCACACCAGGCCTCCTTGTCTATCACCAACTCCAGGAGTTCACTCAGACTCGCGTCCATCGAGTCAGTGATGCCATCCAGCCATCTCACCCTCTGTCGTCCCCTTCTCCTCCTGCCCCCAATCCCTCCCAGCACCAGAGTCTTTTCCAATGAGTCAACTCTTCGCATGAGGTGGCCAAAGTACTGAAGTTTCAGCTTTAGCATCATTTCTTCCAAAGAAATCCCAGGGTTGATTTCCTTTAGGATGGACTGGTTGGATCTCCTTGCAGTCCAAGGGACTCTCAAGAGTCTTCTCCAACACCACAGTTCAAAAGCATCAGTTCTTCGGCACTCAGCCTTCTTCGCAGCCCAACTCTCACATCCATACATGACTACTGGGAAAAACCATAGCCTTGACACAGTAGGCTATCATTGTATAAAATATTTTGAAATGAATATCTTTGGGGAAAAGATCATAAGGAAAGGGTAACATTGATAGTCCCTTAAGAGAAGAATCAAAAATTTGGTGGGGAACTTTCTCTTAATACCATTTTGTACCATTGGAATTTTGAAATAGGTGCTGATAATCCATTTGAAACAATGATTATTTTCACTAGTGTGAACATATACAAAGCTACTCAACACTAGGACAGTTAACTACGCATCGCTTTAATGTTTTCTCCCTTACAGACTCCCTTTGCCTAATACAGCCAGAAGCAGAGTTGCTTAGCTGCTATTCGTGACCCTCTCTTTCCTCCTCTTGCCTGTGAAACAGCAATTCAGTTTTATTAAACCAGGGTGTGTGTGTGGGTTGATTATATCAGCACATTACACGAGCTGACCTATTGCCTCAACACATTTCTCACCACCTCAGCCATTCTCATTACCATGGTACCTACTCAGATTAAAATCCGACCTGGCTCCTCTCAGAGCTCTTGATTCTAGCTCCTGGGATTTCCCAAGGCCTGATTCATGTTCTACCTAACTAAAAAACTTCTTCCTGTGAGTTCCCTATCAGCTTAGATGAAGGTTTTCCCTAGAGTTTATAGGATATGAATCAGAGCTGGGTAAATCCCTTTGGATTAGAGTAATCTCTTTATTTACACACTTTTCAACATGTTATTTTTTAAACCCCCGAAAGATGAAGCTCTTGCCAGCATTTTCAGGAATGAAGCTGTTTTCATAAGGTGGGGACAGAGCAAACAGAAGGCCAGCATGAGGGACAGAGGCATTAAGAGACCCAAAAGGGCTGGCCAATTGGACAAGACCTTATGATCTCATTTCTCTCTGTCCGCAAGGATCCCAATGTCTGAACGTTCTGACATGTTGCAGAATTTCTCCTGTTACTCTCACCTATCTGAATGCATAAGAATCATCTACATTAAATACCTGGAGGTCCCATCCCCATTTTCTCCATTTAAGGAATGTTATACAGTCCTTCATCACCAGGTAGGAGCTGCCGGACAGCTTTTCAGCATGTCCTAACCACATTTAGCTAACTTTTACATTTATGGAGATTTTGCTCAAGTGGGTTTGCTCAAGTGAGGTTCTGAATCAGAAGCCCTGGTTTGGGCCTGAGATTCTGCATTTCTATCCACTAGTGCCAATGCTACTGATCCACGGGATGTACTTTGAGCAGAAAGGCCCTAGAGTGATCTTAACATTAAGAAGAGACCACAGCAAGCAGGACCCTTCTGAGTTTCCACAAACACATGTTGAATACAAGGCCTATTGAGTGCAGCACTTTCATAGCATCATCTTTTAGGACTTGAAGTAGCTCAACTGGAATTCCATCAGCTTTGTTCATAGTGGTGCTTCCTAAGGCCTACTTGACTTCACATTCGAGGCTGTCTGGCTCTAGGTGAGTGATCACACCATCATGGTTATCTGGGTCATTAAGACCTTTCTTGATAGTTGTTCTGTATATTCTTGCCACTTCTTAGTATTTTCTGCTTCTGTTTGGTTCACAGCATTTCTCTCCTTTATTGTGCCCATCTTTTCATAAAATGTTCCCTTGCTATCTCTAATTTTCTTAAAGAGATCTCTGGTCTTTCCCATTCTATTGTTTTCCTCTATTTTTTATTTAATTATTTTTTTTTGCACTGATCACTAAGTAAGGCTTTCTTATCTCTCCTTGGTATTCTTTGAAACCTTGCATTCAGTTGGGTATATCTTTCCTTTTCTCCTTTGACCTTAGCTTCTCTTCTTTTGTCAGCTATTTGTAAGGCCTCCTCAGACAACCCTTTTGCCTTTTTGCTTTTTTTTTTCCATTGGAGATGATCTTGATTCCTGCTTCCTGTACAGTGTTACAAACCTCCATCCATCGTTCTTCAGGCACTCTGTCTATCAGATCTAATCCCTTGAATCTGTTTCTCACTTCCACTGTATAATCGTAAGGGATTTGATTTAGGTCATATCTGAATGGGCTGGTGATTTTCCCTCCTTTTTTCGGTTTTAGTCTGACTGGCAAGATGGCAGAGTAGAAGGACGTGGGCTCATCTTCTCCTGCAATAATGTCAAAATTAAAGCTCGCTTCTGAACAACCATCAACAGGAGAATGTTGGATCCCACCAAAAAAAGATATCCCACGTCCAAGGGCAAAGGAGAAGCCCCAGCAAGACGGTAGGAGGGGTGAAATCGCCTTTAGAATCTAACCCCATTCCCACCAGAGATGCTTGGAGGGCTCAAACAACACCTTGTGTGCACCAGAACCCAGAGACCCCACAGAGACCGAGCCAGACCTGGCCTTGAGCGGCTGAGTGTCTCCTGTGGAGGTACGGGTCAGCAGTGGCCTGCTGCAGGGCAGGGACTCTGGGTGCAGCAGACCTGGTCACACAGAGTGTGGCGTAAACCCTTTTGAAGGAGGTCGCCATTAACCCCACCACAGAGCTGCTGAGCAGACGACCAGCTGCAGAACAATTATACCAGATAAATTTTCGCACTGTTAAGAAAATTCTAATACCCATAACAGGTTTCCCAATGTGGAGATCTGGCAGAGGGACTGAGAACCCCCAGGGAATTCGACTTTGGCAGCCAGTGGGATTTGATTACAGAACTTACACAGGACTGGGGAAACAGACTCTCAGAGGGCACAAACAGAAGCTTGTGCCCATCAGGACCCAGGAGAAAGGAGCAGTGACCCCACAAGAGACTGACTCAGACTTTTTCCTTTATACCAACATAATATTGTATTAAAATCGGTGACTCTGGGGCCTGACTGCTTGAATTTCAATCTACCCAGCACTAGCTGTGTGACTTTTGGAAAATGACTTTATCTCCCTATGGCCCAGTTTTCTCATCTATAACGTAGGAAAATAATAGCATCCACTTGATAGGACTGTATAAAGCAATTACAGCACTATCTAGTACATACTAAATTTATATAAGTAAATATGTTGATGGACACTCTTCTTCTATCTGACTGTTCTTCCCAAAGTTATCAGTTGATAATTGGTTAATTCTAATAAAATTATTATTACTAATCAATAAAACAACTGGCTAGTAGCCATATAAACAAACTAATAAAAGTTTAAAGATTTTTCCCTTTTCTCTGGTGCATTTGAACACTTGTGTAGAAAAAAAGACTATAGAAACATAGAATCCAGAAGATATCTTAGATACAACCTATTATATTTAAGTACAGTTAAGAAATTTGAAACATAGGAAAATGAGCTCTTCAAAAATGTGCCTTAGTACCTCAGGGATGGGAAATATCCACAAAAACACCCTAAAGTTTCTCATCTCTCCTTAGTTATCACTGTCAACCTCCTTTCCCAGTAAATCTTTGCCTTGTTGTTGTTGCTTAGCTGCTAAGTTGTACCTGACTCTTTTGCAACTCCATCGACTGTAGTCACCAGGCTCTCCTGTCCATGAGATTTTCCAGGCAAGAACACTGGAATCAGTTGCATTTCCTATTCCAGGGGGTCTTCTTAACCTGGAGATCAACCCCATGTGTCCTGCACTGGCAGGAGGGTTCTTCACCACTGAGCCACTGAGGAAGTGTAGGAGCTGTCAAGTGACAAAATTTATGAGTCTTTCAATTTTACTTTTTTATCGACTTTTACTAATAATCCTCTGTGAAAATAGCAGAATACCCAGTTAGATCCTTTGAAATGAATCTCCTACAGGTACATTTCAGCTGACCATACAATTTACACTGGAGGGCTCAAAAGCGCTCCGGGGGTCCTGCAGAGCTGCTCCAGGGCCTCAGGACTGAAGCAGTGCTGACGCTGCTGTCGGGAACTTCTCCAAAGAAAGTCTGGACTGGAGCCAACGTCGAAACTGTAAGAGAGAAACTCAGCCATTCAGTGCAAGCACTGTTTAGGCTATTGCTCAGAACTACTACTGCTTCTTAAATATGGGCAATGTGACTTAGAGAAAAGTAATACAAAGCAAAATTGGTAGGAAGCAAGAGCTGAAGCTGAGGAGGAAACGTACACTGACTTCCTTGAACGTCCTGAGTCAACTGCAGATGGTAGCCATAAGGCTTGAAAGAAAGAAAAAAATTGAAGTTGACAATTTCTCAAATAGAATACATCTCACCAAATTACATCAACACATATGTCAGTATTACTTGCTAGAGGATTTAGTCTATGCTTTTTGTGGAGGAGCTGGAAGGCTTTGAGCAAACACTGGAAATGTATTTGCTCCATGCATGACGAAGGCTGGGAGCTGGAACCAGCATAATGGAGGGTTATGAGCGTTCATCGAGTGCCTGGGGCTGGGAGCGGATGACAAAGGGTCAATACGCCGGCCATGAAGCATTCAAAGGCTCCCTTATGACCATCTGTTCCCTGGGAACAAGGACTGTTACTTCACAATAAGACTCCCTTTAGAGTTATGCCAAGGTCATTTTTTGTCTTAGGTGGTGGGAACTGTATTCTATGCTTGAATGCTTTGGGGCTTATCTGGAATGGCTATGTGCAAGTCTGCCTTATGCTCTATTCCCTGAGAATTATAAAACTGCGCCGCTGGAGAATAAACTTTGCCAGTCCACTAGAGGCTGTCCCTGAGTGTTCCTTTCAGAGCGCGGTTCTCCAAGCCTTACACTTTTACTCTGTTTTGGTCGAATACTACATCAATTCGGGTAGACCAAATGCTGGACCAGAGATCAGTCTCTTAAAGAGCAAGGAATTTATTTTCTTCTCATGTACCACAGCATAATATGCTGTTACCAGGAAAGCTAGGAAATGCAGCCTCTAGCCAGATAATCACTTTCTAGGCCCAAATGAAATGATACCTAAGTGTATCATAGTGAGAGATTAAAAATCATATGAAAGATAACTACCAATTTTTTTGGTTGAAGTATGGTTGATTCGCAACGTTGTGCCAATTTCTGCTATACAGCAAAGTGATTCTGTTTCACACATATATACATTCTTTTTAGATATTCTTTTCCAATAGATAAATATCTTTTAAGCTAAATATCTTCTAAATTTTTGTGAACTAGACATATTCCAGTACAATGATCTTGCATCCAGTAAAACTAATTCTTCCAATCCCACTATTTCATGACTATCAGAATTGGTTTTCTCATGAATAACTCCAACTCACTCTGCTCACTTTTTCTATATTATAATATTAACCCATACTAGTCTCTCTGGTGCTTCATTATATTGCTATCTCATGTGCACTTATGGAAGACTGCAAACTTCTTAAAGATACCTTAATATTGTAGTACTTAGTAAAATAAAAAAGCTTGTAGGTACTTAAAATCATTGATTTGAAGCAAATGCATCTGAACCAGAAAAATGTCCATTCATGAAATAAATGGGATAACTGCTAACATTCCAATAGTAATTCACTGGTAATACTGTACAACTCCATACTACTAAACAGAAGTGAAAATAAAATGAAGATTGACACCAAGCTGGACTAGAGAGCAGAAGCCGGTCTAGGAAAATAGTAAAAGCAAAAGAGAAACGGCCGCAAAAGCAAAGGACAGAAGAAAGTAGATGTGGAAACTAAACAGTAAAAAGCACACGGCCAAGGAAGACGGTTCAACCCAATGTGTGCTTTGTAAAACGCAGAATCAGTGTTGGCCAAGTCAGTCTTCAGGTTAAAAACTCTGCAGGAAGACAAGGCACATTTCAAGAAAGGAATAGCAGATTTTGGAAAGATGTCAATTCTACAGCTCTTTGGCATAGCCACTCCCCTTCCATCTACCTCTGACTTCTTGGCAGCAGAGCCACTGGAATTCTACAAGAGGAGACGGTGGAGATAGGAAAGGATGACTGTAGGGAAGTGACCGGAGAGGCAGGAGGATAAGGTAGATGAGGCGGAAGAAGGGAGGTTAGGGGTCAGAGCAGCCAAAGTCAGAATGACAACCAAACCAGCAGAGCCTCTCCAAGCAGGGGCTGCTCGTCTGCTCCTGTCTGCACGACACTGAAGCACCCCTTGTCCGCAGTGAAAGCAAGTGACGCCAACCAACATCTGAACCAAAGTGAAACGAAATAAAGCAAAGCAAGAGAAGAGCAGAAACATGAGAGCAGAGCAAACAACAATGGTTTAACGGGCGATGTTGGATGAAAGATGAAAAAGGTGAACCTTTTATGACCAAACACAACAAGAGAAGAGAGCAACAAGAGATCAAGTTCCTGATTCCAAACATGCCAAGGGAACCAAGAAAAGTTGCAGGGCCCAGGGCAACATTAAAAACAAGCTAATCCTTTTGGAAAAGTAAGATGTTAAGATGCTTATGATTTAAGAAAAAAATATTATTGTTATCCTTAGACAAAAAATATTCCTATTTCCCCCAGTAAGGCTGCCGGGAGATGCAGAACAGTACCTGAATTCTAGTTTTAGTCTGCCACTGACAACTTGTGGCCAACAGAAAGTCATTTATATACATGGGCTGGCCAGAAGGTTCTTTCTTTTCTGTAAGAAGGTTCTAGTAGGGCTTAACTGTCTTTAACTTCTTTTGAAACAATTTTGTTAGACTGAATTGTGACAGCTGTCATATCAGCATGCATATTTTTTAGAAACATCACAATTGGTGAAATTTTGTGTAGCCATTTTATTATTGAAGATGGGAGAAAGGAGAAACGTTTTCAGCATATTATGCTTTATTATTTCAAAAAAGGTGAAAACGAAAACATAACAGAAGCACCTAAAGAGAGACTGACCAAATGTGTCACAAGTGGTGACGTTTTGTGCTAGAGATTTCTCTCTGGAAGATGCTCCACTGTCAGGTGGACTAATTGAAGTTGATGGTGATTAAATCAAAACATTAACTGAGTTCTTGTGAATGTATGGCAAAAACTGCCACAATATTGTAAAGTAATTAGCCTCCAATTAAAATTTTAAAAAATAACATTTCAAAAAAGAAAAGAAACCTGAGCATTAAAGAATGGATGCTTTTGAACTGTGGTGTTGGAGAAGACTCTTGAGAGTCCCTTGGACTGCAAGAAGATCCAACCAGTCCATCCTAGAGGAAATCCATCCTGAATATTAATTGGAAGGACTGATGCTGAAGCTGAAGCTCAATACTTTGGTCACCTGATGGGAAAAACTGACTCATAGGAGAAAACCCTGATGCTGGGAAAGACTGAAGGCAGAAGGAGAAGGGGATGACAGGATGAGATGGTTGGATGGCATCATCTACTCGATGGACATGAGTTTGAGCAAACTCTGGAACTTGGTGATGGACAGGGAAGGCTGGCATGCTGCAGTCCATAGGTTTGCAAAGAGTTGGACACAAGTGAGCAACTGAACTGAATTGACTGAACTGAACGAGTGATTAAAATATTTTCCAGGTTGAACGTTAATTCCTTCAGCAGTTTTTAAACACCTTTATTCATGCAGATTTAAATCTGTATGTAGCCAAGCTGGTTTTTTTCTTTATGATTTTCTCTTTTGCCTTTAAACATAGAAAGTGATTTTCCTTAAAGAGTTTAAATAAATATTCATATATGTTTTCTTCTAAAACAGAAACAAACAAAAAATTTTATCTATTTTCAATTTAAAAAAAAGACATTAACTGAGAATAACCAATATCATACCACACATAGCCAAATATATATATAGCCATAATGTCCAAATCAAGTGTTGAAAATCATTTGCACCAGGTTGGTTATGTAATCAGTTTGACATTTGGGTTCTACATAAGCAAAAAAAACACCTTCTTGACCATATTTCTGCAAGTGATCTTCTATTTAAATATGAGAAAAACATTCTGGGTCAGGTGATGGAAAGTAGATACTGTGTGACAATGATGAACAGAAGAGATCATGGGGCAAGCGGAATAAACCACCAGTGGTCTTCAAAGTGATGTCGTGCATATGCTGAGGTTGAAAGGGGCTCTCTATAATGAGCGTCTTTTGGAAAATAAAACAATTAATTCCAACAAGTACCACTCCAACTAGACCAACTGACTTGACGAAAAGTATCTGAAATTAGTCAACAGAAAAAGCATAATTTTCCATCAGGATAGCAGAAGACCACGTGTTTCTTTGATAACCAGGCAAAAACTGTTACAGCTTGGCTAGGAAGTTCTGATATTCACTGTGTCCATCAGCTACTGCATCGTCCAAATTTCATTTATTTCAGTCTTTACAAAATTCTCTTAATGGAAAACAGTTCATTTCCCTGGAAGACTGTAAAGGGCACTTAGAACAGTTTTTTGCTCAGAAAAATAAGTTTTAGGAAGATGGAATTATGAAGTTGCCTGGAAAACGGCAGAAAGTAGCAGAGCAAAGAGTCAGACTCCTGTGAGCAACTGAGCACAAGTAAAACGACACAGCGAATATGCTGTTCAACAAAGGTCGGAGTGAAAATGAAAAGTATGTCTCTTAGAACACAGAAGAAGCTTTTTGGCAACCAAACATATAAATATATATAATATTAAATTTGCTGAAAAAATACAAAAGAAAAAATTATATCTACTCAAGGTTAAATGAGAATTTGCACCCAGATCCACTAAATCTTCAAAGTGAAAAATTATTTTCTTTTACTTTTGTCTCCTTGGCACGTCTTTAGCAAGAAGTTGAATTGGAAAACTATAGCCATCCTGCTTATCTAATTACTATTTCAGACAGATCTTGTTTCCAAGTTTTGAACTGTGCTTTACTTCAACTACATTCTATTAACACCACTCACTACCTCCATTTACTTTTTCTAATTTTGCTTGTTTATTTTGGTTGTGCTTAGTCTTCACTGCTGCGTGCAGGCTTTCTCTAGTTGCGGCAAGCAGGAGCTACTCTGGGTTGCAGTGTGTGGGCTCTTCCTGTTCCAGGCCACAGGTTTCAGCAGTTGCAGCTTGTGGGCTTAGATGCTCTGTGGCACGTGGAATCTTCCCGGGCCAGGGATCTCACCCATGTCCCCTGCAATGGCAGGCAGATTCTTAACCACTGCACCACCAGGGAAGTCCCCTTCATTTACTTCACAGTGGCATTTAAAACTTACCATGTGCCAGGAACGGTGCTAAACCCAAGCAACACTTATTCTCTAAGCCAGTCTGCAGTCATTATTTCTGTGACTGTTCCCATTGTCCACATTATTATTATCCTCATCTTACAAATGAGAACATGAGAAAAGAAATTTTGAGTAAGTTTACCAAAATTACACAGACCGCACCCAGCAGAGCTGGAATCCGAATGCAAGGCTGTGTGTCTCCAAGCATGCTATCTTTATATGGCACTGCATGAGTCTCTCTGGAGTCTGGCCACTGCATGGAAGGGTGATGCTGGACATTCGGAAGAGTCAATGAAAGGAGCAGTGGGAATGGTCACACAGGGCCAGGAATAATATGTCATCAAGTTGGAAAAACTTACAATCCATAGATCATTAAGGAGAGCACTCAGAAAGTTGCAGTCATTGTCCTGGGGGAAAAAGTAGCCCTAGACAGCTCTGATTCTGCTTAACAAAGCTGAAATTCGGGACTCAAAACTTTTCTATCAACTATGTCACAGAGAAAATTACAAAATATTAATTTCTAAAAATCTGACTTTTAACGAAGTCCACAATATCACCGATACAATCAAAATTATTACTAGGAGTGCAAGAAAAAAGAAAATGCCACTAATAATGAGTAGAAAAAAGTCAGCACAGATTCAGAAATAACAGAGATAAGAGTTATCAGAAAGGACATTAAATAGTTAATGTAACTGTATTCTAGCATACAGAAAACTTGAACTTGCTAAAAAGAAGCATGAAAGATCTTTCTTAAAAAGCTATAATTTAGGCGCGTTTTATATCTTTTTCTTGCCTAACCAACCTGGATAGAACTTTCAGTATTGTGTTGAATAAAAGTAGTGATAATGGGCATCTTGGCTATGTTCTTGATCATAGAGAGAAAGCTTTAATCTTTTCATTCTTGAGTATATTGGTGAGTCTAGCTAACGGTTGTCTAACTTTTTTATCTTTTCAACCAACCAAGTCTTAGTTTCATTGATCTTTTTTTTACTGTCCTTTTAGTTCCTATTTCTACTCTAATCTTTATTATATCCACCCTTCTATTAGCTTTGTGTGCGTGCTAACTTGCTTCAGCCATGTCCAACTCTTTGCGACCCTCCGGATCATAGACCTCCAAGCTCCTCTGTCCATCGGATTCTCCAGGCAAGAACAGTGAGGTGGGTTGCTGTGCCCTCCTTCAGGGGATCTTCTCAACCTGCGGTTCTTGCACTGCAGGTGGAATTTTTACTGCTGAGCCACAGGGAGGCCCTCTGCTAACTGTGGGCTTAGTTTACTTTTTTCTCACTTTGAGGTGTAAAAGTTAGGCTGTTTGAAGTCTTTCTTTTTTCTTAATGTAGGCATTTATCACTATAAACTTCCCTCTTTGACTACTTTCAATACTCTGCACATCTTAAATGCATGCAGTGTGTTGATTTTGCCTCAACAAACAGGAGGAAAAAGAACCAGTGGAGAGAAAATACTAAAAGCAGGTAGAGGAAAAGACATTTGTTGATTATCTTGCATGTCCTGCATTGGCAGGCGGGTTCTTTACCACTGCGCCACCAGGGAAGCCTATAAGGATAAGAGCAGATTTATTTTTAGAAACAATAGAAGCCATTAGAGCAAATAGTTAAAATAATGAAAGAAAGATATTCAGCACAGTATCTTTGAAAATTAAAGGCAAAGAAGGCTGGGGAGGTGGTGGGTGTCGGAGGGGTTAGTCATACAAAGATTGAAAGAGTTCCTTACCAGCATGTCTGAACTACAAAACTGCTACAGAGTCGGGAAGATCCCCTGGAGGAGGATATGACAACCCACTCCAGTATTCTTGCCTGGAAAATCCCACAGACAGAGGAGCCTGGCAGACTACAGTCCCTGGAGTCACAAAGAATCAGACACCACTGAGGGGCTCAGCATGCCATGTCCCTCAAGCAGAGGGAAAATGACTGCTGGAAGGAAGTATGGGTCTACACAACATAAGAAGATCACAAGGAATAACAACTATATGGATAAATATATATGGTAAAATTTTAAGAATTCTTATTTTAAGAATCTCTTTAAAAAGTAACTGCTATGTCAACAAAATAATAATGTATTATGGGGTTTTAAATATATGTAATTAAAGTATATGACAATTGAAGAGACACCAAGAAGGGAGAAAAACAGATTTCTATAACATATTTATACTACACATGAAATGATATATTACTTGAAGGTAAACTGATAATCTAGATGTGTACTACAAATTTTAAAGCTGCCACATTCACACACATGCAAAAAGAACAAATATATGCAAATGAGCAAATATAGTGATAAAATGGAATCGTAAAAAAATACTGAATTAATTCAAAAGAAGACAGGAAAAGGAAAAGAAAATAAAGAAAATGTGGTAGAATAGAAAAATAGCAGAATAATAGATTCAAACCCAACATTCAGTTCAGTTCAGTCGCTCAGTCGTGTCCAGCTCTTTGCAACCCCATGAATCGCAGCACACCAGGCCNCCACTGCTGAGTTTTCCCAATTTGCTGGCATATTGAGTGCAGCACTTTCACAGCATCATCTTTGAGGATTTGAAATAGTTCAGCTGGAATGCCATCACCTCCACTAGCTTTGTTCCTAGTGATGCTTTCTAAGGCCCACTTGACTTCACATTCCAGGATGTCTGGCTTTCGATGAGTGATTATTATCAATAAGTATATTAAATATAAATGATCTGAACAGGTATTCAGATTAAAAGCCAAACGTTGTCATATTGTATGAAAAGAACAAGAGCTGCTACAAGAAGCCAACTTTAAAGGTAAGGTATAAATAGGTTAAAAATAAAATGTGGATTAAAAATATACCATGCTTTAATTAATCAAAATCTGAGACGGCTCTATGAATATTAAACAAAGTAGATTTCAGAGCAAAAAATTTTATCAGGAGTAAATTTTAACATAAAACTATGGTTTAATATTGACACAGATGTATCTAGATACATGAACAGTATACTTAACAATCAATAGAAGAAAATGAATTATTCAAAATTTACTGTTCAGATGTTGTTCACTTGCCCAGTCTCGTCTGACTCTGTGACCCAATGGAGTGCACCATGCCAGGTTTCCCTGTCCTTCACCATCTCCCAGAGTTTGCTCAACTCATGTACTTTCAGTTGGCGATGCCACTGATGTAATATTGAGATAAACTACCTGGTTGTTTTGTTTGTTTGTTTGTTCTCTTTTTTTTTTCTTTTTTTAAAAAGGTAGACACTCGTCTCACACCCGTGAGAGTGTGTGTGTGTGTGTGTGTGTGTGTGTGTGTGCTCAGTCAGGTCTGACTCTTTGCGACTTCCTGGACTGGAGACTGCCAGACTCCCCTGTCCACCATCCATCAGATTTTCCAGGAAAAAATGCTGGAATGAATTACCATTTCCTACCCCAGGGATCTTCCTGACCCAGGAATCAAACCCATGTCTCTTGCGTCTTACTCCTTACCCCAGGGTAAGTCCAGAGATATCAAGGATTTCAATGTAAAAAGTGAAACCATGATAGCATTAATGTGAACGAAAAGTGTTTCCTTGTTTTAAACCTAGAATGGGTAAGGGTTTTCCAGCTATGACACAAAAGGAGACATGAGAAAAAAAATACTGATTAATTCAGCTAGATTTTTAAAAATAAATCTGCCCATCAGAAAGCACTATAGGCAGAGTCAAAAACAAATCACAGACCGAAAGATAACTGTTGCAGTCTGTATGTCAAACAAAGGGATAACTCTCCCAAATTAATAAGAAAACCAACAACATTTAGAAAATCGGATAAAGCATTTAAGCACACAGCTCCCATAAAAGGAAATGCAAATGACCCTTAAGTCTACATAAACTAAAGAGGCTTACAATAAACTTTAAAACAACCACACAAAGAAAAAGGATTTTCCACCCATTAACTTGGCAAAAGAAGCAGTTTTGACAACATCCTATGCTGACAGGGAACCCATGTCCTCATGTGATACTAAGGTGACACTGTACTTCTGGCAGCTCTGTAAACAGACCCTAGATGATACAGCAGATGGACAATATCTACCAGAATCACAAAAGGGGGCACCTTTTGCACAGCAGTTTACTTGTAGAAACTTATCTTACGGATAATTCACACGTGGGCAAAATGTGCTAAGTAATGAGCACACCAAATCATTCACTGAAGCATTATTTCAAGTAGCAGATTGGAAATAATTTCATAAAAGAGGAGACTTTAAATGAATTTGGATGTTTTCATACAAATAGAACACTGTGAAACAACAAAAATTCTAGAAAAACTATGAAAGAACAGGGAACAGTATCAGGCTTATTATTATTTGAAGAAAAAAGGGCTCATGATAGTGTACAGCAATGTTACCATTAGTAAGAAAATAGATATAAACAGATATGTGTAATATTCTGCCAGTATGTACAAATGTATATACATATATTATAAATGCACATATGTTCTTCTAAGAAGAACACATAGAGAATAGTAGTATTTATATAAGCTTTTAGAAACTAGAAACCTACATATTGTTTTTAAACATATATAGTTGTTTAAAAAATTACAAAGCCATTGGGAAAGGGACAATAATTACAGAATTATGGAATGATACACTGAGGCTTGACTGTATCCGTGATTATTCTGCAGTTTTTCATTTTGATAGAATTTGAAATTTGGGAAATAGTACAAGACTAGAAGAAAGAACTCTCATATATCCTTTCCCTCATTTTACCTATTTTTCATCTCTATCCTCTCTAATTCTTATTCTCTTTTCTCTTTCCCTGTACACATGAAATAGAGTTGGTTAGTGGGAATACGGATGCTGTGTTACTCTCTAGAATTTCTGTGTCGTTAAAACAGTTCCCATTTACTAAAATACAGAACATGAAAATGATTCAAGTATGTAGGATGATTTCACCTAGTGCTTTCTTTCATCAGTCATTAATTAATGTGTACTTTTTACCTACCATGGAGACTGGAAAGTAGAAGTTCCTGGCCTCCAGAGTCTAGTTTCCAACTGAAGAATGCTTATTTTCCATAACTTGTCAGATAGATGTGTGTGTTATAGGGTGAATGTTTGCTTCTGCCCCTTACCCTACTCAGGCCAAAACCACTACGATATGCAGCTCTGATCTCCACTGTGAGAGCCTTTGGAGATGAGGCCTGGAGCAGACATCATAATACGGTCATATGTGCGCGTGCCTGGTGACGTGACAGTGTCCACACGAGAAGAGATGCCAGACAGCCCTCTCTCTCCCCTCCTATGAGGATGCAACTGACTGCAGTCCAGGAAGAGCATTCTTATCAGAAACCAGTCGGCCAGTACCTCGATCATGAACTCCCAGGCTTTCCGAAATGGGAGAAATAAGTGTCTCTTGTTTCAGCCACTCACTTCACGCTATTCTGTTACTGCAGCCTGAGCAGAGGAAGACAGATACTTAGCCTTGCTCTGTACTTAAAAAACAGTGACTCACGAAGACTGTCATCCGAATCCGTTTGCAGTGGTGATGAATTCATTTTGAGATGGGTAGCCACGACTGCTCACGTATTAAGTCCTGGGACCTCCGCTTCTCAGATGAGGTGGGGTTGGCCCCCCACACTGAGACACCTAGTTGTGCGCAGTCTATCTGAAGAAGAGACTTGCGTGTTCGTTGTTTCTGCACTTTAACCCCTCAAGTGCACAGCTGGGCCTCCCCTCAAATGATCAGGGGCTTTTGTATGTGTAACTCCTCTTTAAATCATCCCAGTGAGGCACAAAGAGAAAAGAGAAGGTGTGAGCAAACTGCCCCTGGAGCAGGCCCACGTCTCCTGATTCCTGAGCTGACTGACTACTCACTGGCCCACTATATTGTTTAATTATAATCTCATATGTCTTTTTAAAATAATTTATATATAAAATAAAATACCACAGAGAGTCATCTAAATATTTGGATTTACTTCAGTGCAACTAAAANTGAGCAAACTGCCCCTGGAGCAGGCCCACGTCTCCTGATTCCTGAGCTGACTGACTACTCACTGGCCCACTATATTGTTTAATTATAATCTCATATGTCTTTTTAAAATAATTTATATATAAAATAAAATACCACAGAGAGTCATCTAAATATTTGGATTTACTTCAGTGCAACTAAAAATAGTTACTTACTAAATATTTAAATAGAATTGAGTTACATGAAGATAAAATGAGGCAATATACTAGGCTCTAAGTTAAATGCAAATATAAGTGTGATACTATGAAGTCAAATGCACAAGTCTGAAATCTTCAACATTATTCAAAACCTACTGTCCTCTAGAAGAAATTTCTTAAAGAAAAGTCACCCTCTCCTCCACCCCCCCCCCCAAAAAACATTAATTTTATAAAAATATTGGGCTGGCCAAAAAGTTCTTTCAATTTTTCCATAAGATGGCTCTAGCAGTGCTTACTTGTCTTCAACTTCACTTGAAACAATTTTGTGAGACTGTATTGAGATAGCGGTCATGGCAGCATGCATTTAAAAAAACACACATTAAAACTGGTGAATTTTGATGTAGCCATTTTAGTATTAAAGATGGAAGAAATGATCAACATTTTTGGCATGCTTTGCATTTTTATTTTAAGAAAGGTAAAAACACAACAGAAACACACACAAAAAAGATTTGTACACTGTATGGAGAAGGTGCTATGACTGATCAAAAGTGTTAAAAATGGCGTGTGAAGTCTCATTCTGGAGATTTCTCCCGGGATGATGCTCCCCCTTCCTGTGGATCAGCTAAGGTTGACAGTGATCAAATCGAGACACTGAGAACAATCACCATTCCACAGAGGAGATGGCTGACACACTTAAAATATCCAGACCAAGCACTGAAAGCCATTTGTACCAGCTTGTTTATGTGAACTGCTTTGATGTTTGGGTCGCACATGTGTTAGGCAGGAAAAAATCCTTCTTGACCGAACTTCCTCATTCAATTCTCATTCGCAAAGATAGCATTCCATTTTTAAAACAAACTGTGAGGGGCAATGAAAAGTACTGAACAGTAATGTGGAACAGAAGAGATTGTGGGGCAAGTGAAATGCACCACCACCAACCACACCGAAGACCAGGCTTCGCCCAGAGAGACTGATGTTGTATACACAGTGCAATTGGAAGGGAGCGCTCTATTTTGAGCTCTTTCGAGAAAGCCAAACATTTAATTCCAAAAAGTAAAAAAGTACTGCTCCCAACTAGACCAACTGAAAGCAGCACACAAGGAAAAACAAGAGGAATTTTGTCAGGAAGCATTTAACAGGGGGCTTCCTGTGTGCTGTCTTGGATGTGTCAGGAATTCTCTGTTCTTTATTAATTCCTGAATTCAGTTCAGTTCAGTCGCTCAGTCGTGTCCGACTCTTTGCGACCCCATGAATAACAGCACGCCCGGACTCCCTGTCCATCACCAACTCCCAGAGTTCACTCAGACTCACGCCCATCGAGTCCGTGATGCCATCCAGNATAATCAATCTGATTTCGGTGTTGCCCATCTGGTGATGTCCATGTGTAGAGTCTTCTCTTATGTTGTTGGAAGAGGGTGTTTGCTATGACCAGTGCATTTTCTTGGCAAAACTCTATTAGTCTTTGACCTGCTTCATTCCATATTCCAAGACCAAATTTGCCTGTTACTTCAGGTGTTTCTTGACTTCCTATTTTTGCATTCCAGTCCCCTATAGTGAAAAGGACATCTTTTTTGGCTGTTAGTTGTAAAAGGTCTCGTAGATCTTCATAGAATTGTTCAACTTCAGCTTCAGCGTTACTGGTTGGGGCTTAGACTTGGATTACCGTGATATTGAATGGTTTGCCTTGGAAATTAACAGAGATTATGNATTTTTGCATTCCAGTCCCCTATAGTGAAAAGGACATCTTTTTTGGCTGTTAGTTGTAAAAGGTCTCGTAGATCTTCATAGAATTGTTCAACTTCAGCTTCAGCGTTACTGGTTGGGGCTTAGACTTGGATTACCGTGATATTGAATGGTTTGCCTTGGAAATTAACAGAGATTATGCTGTCATTTTTTAGATTGCATCCAAGTACTGCATTTCAGACTCTTTTGTTGACCATGATGGCTACTCCATTTCTTCTGAGGGATTCTTGCCCACAGTAGTAGATATAACGGTCATCTGAGTTAAATCACCCATTCCAGTCCATTTTAGTTCACTGATTCCTAGAATATCGACATTCACTCTTGCCATCTCTTGTTGGACCACTTCCAATTTGCCTTGATTCATGGACCTGACATTCCAGGTTCCTATGCAATATTGTTCTGTACAGCATTGGACCTAGCTTCTATCACCAGTCACATCCACAGCTGGGTTTTGTTTTTGCTTTGGCTCCATCCTTTCATTCTTTCTGGAGTTCATTCTCCACTGATGACTGAGCGACTGAACTGAACTGAAGTACTTTCTTCCTTTTTATGAACCATATGGTAAAAGTGATTATTTACAACCCTCTCTCTTTCATATGGATGAGCTCATATTTCCTTGTAAGTTTTGATTTTATCTCTGCTGAAAATAGCTATCTTGTTCAATTCAGTTCAGTCACTCGGTCGTGTCCTACTCTTTGTGACCCCATGAATCATAGCACACCAGGCCTCCCTGTCCATCACCAACTCCCAGAGTTCACTCAGACTTGCATCCATCGAGTTGGTAATGCCATCCAGCCATCTCATCCTCGGTCATCCCCTTCTCCTCCTGCCCCCAATCCCTTCCAGCATCAGAGTCTTTTCCAATGAGTCAATTCTTCCCATGAGGTGGCAAACGTATTGGAGCTTCAGCTTTAGCATCATTCCCTCTAAAGAACACCCAGGGCTGATGTCCTTCAGATTGGACTGGTTGGATCTCCTTGCAGTCCAAGGGACCCTCAGGAGTCTTCTCCAACAAGACAGTATAAATACCTACACAATGTTGAATAAAACACCTTTGCTCCATCAGAGTTTTGGTCCCTGTGTCTTGCTCTCTCTCTCTCTCTCTTTCAGGCTGATCCCCTGGAGCACAGAGAGTCTCTAAGTTCACTTTCCTACCCAGGCTTCTAAGACCCTCTCAAGAAGGCACTCTGTGCCTTCACCCCATCGAGAGGGTACCTGAGGCCTCCGTGAACAGAGCAAGCTCCCTGTCAGGGACTTTATTTGCTTTCTGCATAAACCAAGGAATATCAGCTTCTTTCTCTCTCCTTTACTTTCTTATTGGTCGACTCCAGACCACCAGGTTCCAGTCCATTAAAGGACCTCAACAGAATTTGCGAACAGGAAACATATACTCTTCCATCAGGTTATGTAAGACCACGTGTTTCTTTGAGGACCAGGCAAAAACTGTTGCAGCTTGGCTAAGATCCGATTCTGCTGTAGTCACCAGATCTTGCACCTTCAAATTTTCATTTATTTCAGTCTTTACAAAATTCTCTTAATGGAAAAATTTTCAATTACCTGGGAGAAAGACTGTAAAAGGCACCTGGAACAGTTCTTTGTTCAAAAATATAAAAGTTTTTGGAAAGATGGAATAATGAAGTTGTCTAGAAAGTGGCAGAAGGTAGTAGAACAAAATGATGAATATGTTGTTCAATAAAGTTCTTGGTGAAAATGAAAAAAATGTGCCTTTTTACTTATAAAAAAACAGAAGGAACTTTTTGGCCAACCAAATATAAGTGGAAAGTATTCAATTTCAGAAGAGTTTGGGGAAAGGTTTAAGGAAAATCAAGTATTCTTCATTGAATGAAATTACAATGAAGTTGCACACTGGCACAGTCTTCTAATAGGAATAATAGTGACAAAATAACTCTATAAATCTCTCATTTCAAACGGGTGGGAGTAGTCTGTATTCTCTGAGATATGAAGTTATCCAGGTTCTTTCCTGGTTTTGTAAAATAACAAAGTATGAGGTACTTACTGAGTATCTTTGTTTACAGACTCTGTATCTTTCCTAATGCACTTTTGAAACAACTGTTTTCTAAAAGATATTTGAACGTTTAAAACCATTAGGAATACATGAGAAAGGACTTGGGAACTTGGGAGTATGATCAATATTCCCAGGTACTTATTGTGAATTAAAAGTTCACAGTACAAATTTTGAGGAATGAGTGTAACAGGAACAAAAGGGGGGAAATTCCCTTCATTAAAATGTTATCTGTTGTTGTTCAGTTCAGTTCAGTCTCTCATTCATGTCCGACTCTTTGCAACCCCATGGACTGCAGTATGCCAGGCCTCCCTGTCCATCACCAACTCCCAGAGTTTACCCAAACTCATGTCCATTGAGTTGGTGATGCCATGCAACCATCTAGTCTTCTGTCATCCCCTTCTCCTCCTGCCCTCAATCTTTCCCAGCATCAGGGTCTTTTCAAATGAGTCAGCTTTTCCCATCAGGCAGCCAAAGTATTGGAGCTTCAACTTTAGCATCAGTCCTTCCAATGAATATTCAGGACTGACCTCCTTTAGGACAGACTGGTTGGATCTCCTTGCAGTCCAAGGGACTCTCAAGAGTCTTCTCCAATGCCACAGTTCAAAGGCATCAATTCTTCAGCACTCAGCTTTCTTTATGGTCCAACTCTCATATCCATACATGACTACTGGAAAAACCATAGCCTTGACTAGATGGACCTTTGTTGAGAAAGTAATGTCTTTGCTTTTTAATATGCTGTCTAGGTTGGTCATAACTTTCCTTCCAAGGAGTAAGCATCTTTTAATTTCATGGCTGCAGTCACCATCTGCAGTGATTCAGTTGCAAATAAATATGTTATTTGTTGTTGTTCAGTTGAAAAGTTGTGTCCGACTCTTTGTGACTGCATGGGCTGCAGCACTCCAGGCCTCCCTGTCCCTCACCATCTCCAGAGTTTGCTCAAGTTCGTGTCCATTGAGTCAGTGATGCCATCCAACCACCTCACCCTCTGCCACCCTCGTGTAGAAATTACTGGTTTGGAGCCACAGGACACTTACACACTGTTGATGGTCATCTTTTTTTATAAAAGGATGGTAAGCACCAGAGAAATTCAACAACCAAACCTATTATAAGGCTAAGTGGACTAATTCTCAAAACCAGAGGTCTGTAAGTTTTTTCTGTAAAAGGCCAGACACCAAATATTAAGCTTTGCAGGCCAGATGGTTTTCATCTCAACTACTCAACTATTTTGCTAAGCAGAAACAGCCAGAAACAACGCTGTACACAAATGGGCATAGCTCTGTTCCAACAAACTTTCTTTACATATAAGTGGCTGGATAGGATTCAGCCTGCAGGCTGTAATTTGCTGACCACCTGCTCTAAACTCTCAGCATCTTTTCTAGGTGACAGTCCCACCTGAGGACCGGCTCCAGGTCAGATTCTTAGACTCCACGTTTCTTTGCTGTCGGTTTACCACCCTCAACTTTCCAGTCTCCTCTTTCTTTTTCCTTCCTCCCTCCATCCTCACCCTGAGTCTGAAATTCTAGAATTTTGAGGCAGTCCTTTCTCAGAAATTCTGACTGGCTCTCTGAAAAGAAAGTAGACTATAATGAAGCACAATCATAAATAGTTGTTTAAGAGAGAAAATATGTAGGGTAATTGCTTACCCCAGAGATCATTACTGAGAGTAGTGGGATTCACTGTAGGTGAGATCTTTGGAGAGCCTCCCACATACCAGATAAGTGTTAAGGTATTGGCTACCACCTGACTCATATACCACCTGACTCACAAACCACTTGACT
>SJYA01001031.1:425089-449341 GCA_006410615.1 Neotragus moschatus | reverse complement strand
TCACCCATTCCAGTCCATTTTAGTTCACTGATTCCTAGAATATCGACATTCACTCTTGCCATCTCTTGTTGGACCACTTCCAATTTGCCTTGATTCATGGACCTGACATTCCAGGTTCCTATGCAATATTGTTCTGTACAGCATTGGACCTAGCTTCTATCACCAGTCACATCCACAGCTGGGTTTTGTTTTTGCTTTGGCTCCATCCTTTCATTCTTTCTGGAGTTCATTCTCCACTGATGACTGAGCGACTGAACTGAACTGAAGTACTTTCTTCCTTTTTATGAACCATATGGTAAAAGTGATTATTTACAACCCTCTCTCTTTCATATGGATGAGCTCATATTTCCTTGTAAGTTTTGATTTTATCTCTGCTGAAAATAGCTATCTTGTTCAATTCAGTTCAGTCACTCGGTCGTGTCCTACTCTTTGTGACCCCATGAATCATAGCACACCAGGCCTCCCTGTCCATCACCAACTCCCAGAGTTCACTCAGACTTGCATCCATCGAGTTGGTAATGCCATCCAGCCATCTCATCCTCGGTCATCCCCTTCTCCTCCTGCCCCCAATCCCTTCCAGCATCAGAGTCTTTTCCAATGAGTCAATTCTTCCCATGAGGTGGCAAACGTATTGGAGCTTCAGCTTTAGCATCATTCCCTCTAAAGAACACCCAGGGCTGATGTCCTTCAGATTGGACTGGTTGGATCTCCTTGCAGTCCAAGGGACCCTCAGGAGTCTTCTCCAACAAGACAGTATAAATACCTACACAATGTTGAATAAAACACCTTTGCTCCATCAGAGTTTTGGTCCCTGTGTCTTGCTCTCTCTCTCTCTCTCTTTCAGGCTGATCCCCTGGAGCACAGAGAGTCTCTAAGTTCACTTTCCTACCCAGGCTTCTAAGACCCTCTCAAGAAGGCACTCTGTGCCTTCACCCCATCGAGAGGGTACCTGAGGCCTCCGTGAACAGAGCAAGCTCCCTGTCAGGGACTTTATTTGCTTTCTGCATAAACCAAGGAATATCAGCTTCTTTCTCTCTCCTTTACTTTCTTATTGGTCGACTCCAGACCACCAGGTTCCAGTCCATTAAAGGACCTCAACAGAATTTGCGAACAGGAAACATATACTCTTCCATCAGGTTATGTAAGACCACGTGTTTCTTTGAGGACCAGGCAAAAACTGTTGCAGCTTGGCTAAGATCCGATTCTGCTGTAGTCACCAGATCTTGCACCTTCAAATTTTCATTTATTTCAGTCTTTACAAAATTCTCTTAATGGAAAAATTTTCAATTACCTGGGAGAAAGACTGTAAAAGGCACCTGGAACAGTTCTTTGTTCAAAAATATAAAAGTTTTTGGAAAGATGGAATAATGAAGTTGTCTAGAAAGTGGCAGAAGGTAGTAGAACAAAATGATGAATATGTTGTTCAATAAAGTTCTTGGTGAAAATGAAAAAAATGTGCCTTTTTACTTATAAAAAAACAGAAGGAACTTTTTGGCCAACCAAATATAAGTGGAAAGTATTCAATTTCAGAAGAGTTTGGGGAAAGGTTTAAGGAAAATCAAGTATTCTTCATTGAATGAAATTACAATGAAGTTGCACACTGGCACAGTCTTCTAATAGGAATAATAGTGACAAAATAACTCTATAAATCTCTCATTTCAAACGGGTGGGAGTAGTCTGTATTCTCTGAGATATGAAGTTATCCAGGTTCTTTCCTGGTTTTGTAAAATAACAAAGTATGAGGTACTTACTGAGTATCTTTGTTTACAGACTCTGTATCTTTCCTAATGCACTTTTGAAACAACTGTTTTCTAAAAGATATTTGAACGTTTAAAACCATTAGGAATACATGAGAAAGGACTTGGGAACTTGGGAGTATGATCAATATTCCCAGGTACTTATTGTGAATTAAAAGTTCACAGTACAAATTTTGAGGAATGAGTGTAACAGGAACAAAAGGGGGGAAATTCCCTTCATTAAAATGTTATCTGTTGTTGTTCAGTTCAGTTCAGTCTCTCATTCATGTCCGACTCTTTGCAACCCCATGGACTGCAGTATGCCAGGCCTCCCTGTCCATCACCAACTCCCAGAGTTTACCCAAACTCATGTCCATTGAGTTGGTGATGCCATGCAACCATCTAGTCTTCTGTCATCCCCTTCTCCTCCTGCCCTCAATCTTTCCCAGCATCAGGGTCTTTTCAAATGAGTCAGCTTTTCCCATCAGGCAGCCAAAGTATTGGAGCTTCAACTTTAGCATCAGTCCTTCCAATGAATATTCAGGACTGACCTCCTTTAGGACAGACTGGTTGGATCTCCTTGCAGTCCAAGGGACTCTCAAGAGTCTTCTCCAATGCCACAGTTCAAAGGCATCAATTCTTCAGCACTCAGCTTTCTTTATGGTCCAACTCTCATATCCATACATGACTACTGGAAAAACCATAGCCTTGACTAGATGGACCTTTGTTGAGAAAGTAATGTCTTTGCTTTTTAATATGCTGTCTAGGTTGGTCATAACTTTCCTTCCAAGGAGTAAGCATCTTTTAATTTCATGGCTGCAGTCACCATCTGCAGTGATTCAGTTGCAAATAAATATGTTATTTGTTGTTGTTCAGTTGAAAAGTTGTGTCCGACTCTTTGTGACTGCATGGGCTGCAGCACTCCAGGCCTCCCTGTCCCTCACCATCTCCAGAGTTTGCTCAAGTTCGTGTCCATTGAGTCAGTGATGCCATCCAACCACCTCACCCTCTGCCACCCTCGTGTAGAAATTACTGGTTTGGAGCCACAGGACACTTACACACTGTTGATGGTCATCTTTTTTTATAAAAGGATGGTAAGCACCAGAGAAATTCAACAACCAAACCTATTATAAGGCTAAGTGGACTAATTCTCAAAACCAGAGGTCTGTAAGTTTTTTCTGTAAAAGGCCAGACACCAAATATTAAGCTTTGCAGGCCAGATGGTTTTCATCTCAACTACTCAACTATTTTGCTAAGCAGAAACAGCCAGAAACAACGCTGTACACAAATGGGCATAGCTCTGTTCCAACAAACTTTCTTTACATATAAGTGGCTGGATAGGATTCAGCCTGCAGGCTGTAATTTGCTGACCACCTGCTCTAAACTCTCAGCATCTTTTCTAGGTGACAGTCCCACCTGAGGACCGGCTCCAGGTCAGATTCTTAGACTCCACGTTTCTTTGCTGTCGGTTTACCACCCTCAACTTTCCAGTCTCCTCTTTCTTTTTCCTTCCTCCCTCCATCCTCACCCTGAGTCTGAAATTCTAGAATTTTGAGGCAGTCCTTTCTCAGAAATTCTGACTGGCTCTCTGAAAAGAAAGTAGACTATAATGAAGCACAATCATAAATAGTTGTTTAAGAGAGAAAATATGTAGGGTAATTGCTTACCCCAGAGATCATTACTGAGAGTAGTGGGATTCACTGTAGGTGAGATCTTTGGAGAGCCTCCCACATACCAGATAAGTGTTAAGGTATTGGCTACCACCTGACTCATATACCACCTGACTCACAAACCACTTGACTCATATAATTGTCATTTTCCTTAAAGCCCTTTTATATGTAAACAATAAGGGCTCAACTTACGAAGCAAATTACACAATAGAATCAAGTAGGTGGATAGCTTTCTTACAAACTTGGCTGGTTATATTACTAGGAATACATGTTATTTGAAAGAAAGAAAAATAAAATTGAAGAATTTCTTATAACTTCTCTTTCGCACTTAAGAGTAGGTAAACTTTTTTCCAAAAATTAGAATTTAATTATATATCAAGAGCCACCATTTCCTGGGTAAAAGTTATAAAGTCAGTATGATGCCACAAGGTAGACACAGAATGTGAGGAAAGGAATTTTAGATGAAGGCTCCCTGAAGATGACTGTAGGTCACTGTACCAGTCAGAGGACCCACAGGAAATAAATGGCACATTTAAACTGGGTAACTGCAGGAGAGTTTGACAGAAGAACTACTGGGAAATCGATAATCATATAATTCATTATTCAAACTGTGCCACTTAAGGGTAGGAGGAAGCTTTATTAATTGATTATGCCAAGACAATGGGTATAAACTGGGTCTGGTCCAGGCACACTGTAATACAAGAATAAGCGCCATTAACACCCCTAGACCTAAAAGAACAGAGAGAAAGAACGGTTACCAGAGCCAGGAAGGCAGCAAGATGAAAAAGTCCACAATGAGATCTAGAGAAGAAAGTATCCGATCTAAGAATGTCAACAGGGAGAAAGCGAGTGAGTTAAAATCCTGTCTTCACTGTCCTCTGATCCTCTGATCTCTTGCCAACATCTCCTATGGCTGAACCCAACCATAAGCCAGAGGTCCAGGGAGCCTGTTGCTACGACCCTATGGATCAGTTTCCCTGGTGTACAAAGTAAGACAGGGAAAGGTGGAGAATGTATCTGGGGCAGGGGGTGTAGAAAATATCCAGCCTAGTAAATAGCCCCACAAAGATGCCTAGCATGGAACTATCCTTCAGCTCTGACCTCTTTGACAGCTTTTTAATAAAGCTCAACTTCTACTGTCTTCTTGAACAGCCTTCTCCTGGTTCATTTCCTATTTGATTGTGGAAAACAGTAAAGTAACCAAGAGCTTTTCGCTTTACTCCAAAGGGATGAGGGTTACCCTGTTTCTTTCCAGAGGAATGAGCACAAGTACTAGGTTTTCATGCATATATTTAGCCTCTTTCACTCCCTAATTTAAAAATCCCTGGCAACATTATGCAGGTAAAACCAACCTGGGGATAAAGCGAGATGAAAGGATGCTTTTTGCATTCGTCACAGGAAGCTCCTCATGCCACTCTCTGGTCTATGTGTGTCCCCAAAGGACCTTATCATGCCGGGAGCTGACTCGCTGGAAAAGACTCTGCTGGGAGGGGTCGGGGGCAGGAGGAGAAGGGGACAGCTGAGGATGAGATGGCTGGATGGCATCACCCAATCGATGGGCGTGAGTCTGAGTGAACTCTGGGAGTTGGTGGTGGACAGGGAGGCCTGGCGTGCTGCGATTCGTGGGGTCGCAAAGAGTCAGACACAACTGAGTGACGGAACTGAACTGAACTGAAAGGATCTTAGAGAAAGTTTGGTGAAATCAATCAATGGATCAGACCAACAGGAAGGCTGCTTGAGAACAATTACAATGCAAAATGAATGGTCAAAATGAGTACATGCTGCAATCATCACAAAGCACACACTGACTACTTCAGATCACATGCTATCAAGTGTGCCTGTCAATGATGGAGGCAGAATATCAAGAAAGAATGTTCACTATTGCAAAGTGAGACCCTTCCTTTCTGCATGAATATTCAAACACCAAAAGAGGAGCAATCATATGACTAGCGTGCTGAAGGATCTGGAATAATTCACTTCTAGACCCAAAAGAATGCCCATCTCCTAGGGGAAGTTCATTATCACACATCCTAATACATTATCGAGCTTGGTGTCATCCACTTTTTTTACTCTCTAGAGGGAAATCTCTCCCATTTCATCAATAAGCTATCTCTTTCATTTTTTAAAGTCCAATGACACTATGATTTAATAGGGTAAAAAAAAATCCTTTTTTTGCTGACAACTTGGATCTACTTCTCCAAACACAAACTGAATTTCCCATGAGAACTAGCTACTCTAAGTATTCTGTTTAGTTAAAAGAAGAGGAGAAAAGAAGTAAATTTAAAAGATGAGAGGGAAAGAATAAGGCAATGAAAAAGAAAGATAACAATGAATCAAATAAGGAGTTAAAATATTAAGGGAATAAATAAATGACACCTTCTTAGTGAGGGTTGAAGAAGACAGAGCCAGGTTCTGGGTCACTTTCTGGCCCACTCATGGGTGAGAGCATTACCTAAGCTCTCTGGATAATCACAGAACACTAAACAACGATCTCACTTTCCTGCCTCGTGGAAGATACCATTCTTGCCCTAACCTAGGATTTTCCAAACTATACATGCAGTCACTGCTCACAGCTTTAGCATTTGAACAAATGCAAGAGAGAAAAACAAGAAACTCTTGAGCTCACCAGGAACTTTCAGAGATGCCCTTACCTGAAATGGTTGCCATTTGAAACATATATAATATTTCACTAATGGTTTTCAACCTTATATTTTTAATAGATTGTGAGTTCCTTGGAAACAGGGAATGTTTTATAATAATTGATTTGTCCCATATTAGTTTTCTTTTCCAAAACCTTTGAAGTGGCTTGCTATAAATGCATTGCTACTAACTAAAAGGTAGGAAAAAGAAAAAAAAAAAAAAAAAGAGTTAAGACAAAAGAAAGGTCCCAAGGAATAAAAAAAGGTGGGAGTCAGGTATAGGGAGGGTCATCTGCTGTGCTGTGCTTAGTCGCTCGGTCGTATCCGACTCTTTGTGACTCCATGGGCTGTAGAACATTATTAAGAAATGAAGAATTAAGACGAGAACCATCATTGCAAAGGAGAGAATTAGGGGAAGCCAGTGCTTCTGCTGCCTACAGTCATTATCATTAGCACTATGGGGCTCAGCCTCACGTGCTACATAGAAAGAAAAAGAAGAAAGAAACATAATATATATTCAAATCCTCAGTAAGCTGAAGTATAGATTAGCTCCAGTATTCTGTCCTGGAGAATTGCATGGACTATACAGTCCATGGGGTCAAAAAGAGTCGGACATGACTGAGCCACGGTCACTTCATAGATCTTTTAAGATCGTTGTCAGAAAGCAAATCATTTCCTGTTGCAAGAACTTCTGCTTGAAGCTTTTTCTAACTTTTTGATGCTGTACTCCTGGAATCCACTTGAACCATTTATACATATACATTATGTAAAATAAGTGGCGGTCATAAAAGGGAAGCACAAAATAAACATGGCTTAAAGGAAAGGGAGACCACATCCAGGTAAGGGAGCACTTCTGAAGGAGCCGAGTACTGAGCGCTAGGAGAACGCCTGCCCCCACGACGCGAGGCTGGGAAGAACGTGACAGCCGCCCTTGCGCGTGCTCAGTTGCTCTGCTGTGGCTGACTTTGTGACCCCATGGACTGTGGGCTTCCCGGTCCGTGGAATTTTCGAGACAAGAATACTGGAGTGGGTTTCCATTTCCTACTCCCGCGGATCAAACCCGTGTCTCTTATATCTCCCGCACTGGCAGGCGGCTTCTTTACCACTGGCCACCTGGGAAGCCCCAAGGACACCTTAAGAGCATATTAACTTCAGCTGCTGTTTGGCAGAAGGCTAGGAGAATAAAGGAGATAAGGCTGGAAAGACAGCTTGGATTCAGGTGGGGACGGATGACTGTAAATGTCAAGGCAACTGGGATCGGTTAAGCAAGAGGTGCTGAGCATCAGAGTGACATGACCGAAGGGGCCTACAAGGCCACCCAGTAACAGAGAAGGAGATCGAGTCCTCCAGGCCAGTGTTTCGCGCAGGGCGGACGGACTGCAGAGAGGTCCTCCACGATGCTCAGGAGGAGGGAGCTTCCTCTCTGCCCTGCGTCCACGAAACCCGACGGAGTCGGTTCGCTTACACCCTAGAGGAACCTAGGCAGAAGCAAGTGGGACCGAGGCCGAAGCTGCTTTTCCCGTCTCTGCCCCGTCGGCATGTCCCAACTCAGAGAAGAGACCTGTGTCTCAAACTCGTGTTTGCGTACCCGGTCCCCAGAGACCTCTGACGGCACAGCGGATGAATCAGGCTCTTGGCACCATCCCATGAGACCCTGAGGAGCTGCTGGTGGAGGGAGAGCGGGGCGGAGGACTTCGCTTCCAAAGGATCCTGGCATGCCACTAAACCCCAGACTTGGAAGGTTCCAGAAAAGCCCATCTTTTCAGTCAGCGGTGACTCATCCGCTGGCCCGCACCCCTGTTAGCAGGGGTGCTTCAACCAGCGAGTGAGCACCGCTGCGGGGGTAGAGCCGCGGCGTGCCTTCCACCGAAAGGCTCCCCTTGGCTCGCGTCGCCGCCCCAGCCCGGCCCGCACCTCTCCCGCCGCGCTCGCCTGCGCGGCCTCGTTCCCAGGCTCGGCGGGGCCTGCGAGCTTTGCTGGGGCTCACGCGCGGCGCTCCGGGGATGACCCCCAGGAGCTCCCCAAGGACCGGGCTCTGCAGACCCCGAAACGCAAGGCGGGGCGCTGGGGAGGGGAAAGCCGGAGCCGGGTGTCAGGAGAGCCCGGAGTGGCTGCTCAGCCCTCAACTGCCCGTCGGTTCGGGTCTTCCTCCCCTAAAAGTCCCCTTTGGCGCGGTCGGAGCACAGAAGGCGGAGGCGCAACCTCTAGGGCGCTCTCCCGCTCACATCGCTGCTTCTAAACTCCCTTTTCTGGATTAATGAGCCCGCCAGGGCAAATCCGAGCCCGCCGCCTCGCTGCTCCTCCCGTCCCCGGAGCCCGCGGCGCCCGCGCTCAGCCCCGGCCGACCCAGACCTTCGAGGCCGCGCGGCCGGCGTGCGCCTGGGGCTGCGCGCGGGGACGCCGGGGGCACGAGGCGCGCCTGCGGCGGGCGCGCTGCACGGCACCCTGCTCCGCCGGGGTGCGGCTGGACCGTGAGCTTCCAAAGAGCTCGACACCCAGAGAACTTGCTAAGCACCCCGGAGGTGCCCCCAGTCACCCTGAGTACCACTTATAAGTTTTCTGAGGGTGAGGACCATCACATCTTCTCCCGTTCGTTTCCATTTCTCACCCTCCTTTCCCTCATGGTTCCGGTCACTATTGTAGATGCCATGCCTGTCCCTGGAAGCGCAGTCCAAGCCTGAGGCTGCACCCACCCTCCAGAGTATCCCCTGAAGTAAGCCCCTGCGTTTTCTCAGCAGCCACAGAGAAGAGAAAGCACTAGTTGAAAGTGGCCAAAGGAAATCCTCAGGGTGGTGCCTGTCTTTACAGTGGCTACTGTGTGGGGTGTTTTTCCCAAGATAGGGGTTTGGTCATGGAAACACTCCTGTAAAGGGAAGATGTGATGGTCTCTTTCTAAAGGCACACTCAGGCACATATCAAAGGGTGAAGACAAAAGAAGGAAGGTGAGGGAAATCCCTGATGATTTTACTAATGTTAAAATTCCATAGATTTCGATAGTGCTATTTTTTTCTTTCAGGTCATCAATTTAGAATTCTATAAAGGAAGAGAATGACATCAAGGAAAATCATTGGCCTAGGAGAAAAGAGACCGTAGGCGTTTAGGTGCTATATATGTGGAGCCAGAAAGCTCTGGAGCATCAGGGAGACTCCAACTTAAGGCAGCAATGGGTGAATATGGGCCTCACAGGCACTGGGAATGGGAGGCAGACTCCTGCCTGCTACTGGCCCCTAGGACAGCCCCTGCCACTACTCTAGAAGCAAGCCACTGTTGGTGGAGACAGTTCGGTGTGAGGCTGGGGTGGGAGTGGGTTTCCAAGTACAATGCCTAATTCTTCATTTTTCGTTCAGTTCTTTTTAGGAAGATCATCATCTTGCAACTGGTAGGGTTCGTGCTAACCTACAGTTTTACTGACTGTGATTTTAAGAAGATTAAAGAGAGCTACCGGAACATCATTTATCAAGAACTGAATAAGTGTACAAAAGGGGTAAGTGAAGAAACGTTTTAAAAATGCGCTTTTATAGTAAGCATAGGGACACACACTACAATTTAACTTTTAAAGAAAGATGATTTTGAAAAAATCAAGGCCCCGCATTTTGTAAAAAAAAAAAAAAAAATTACAAGTGGTATTGAAATATATGACCTTCTAAAATGACCACCCAGAAATTGGCATACTAATTAAATCAAATATGCAGATACTGGTGAGGAGCAGATACTGATAAGGAACTCATGGTATCCCTCAAGCTTGTCTGTTCTCTGCCAGGTCCTGTTCACTGGTGCAGGTAAAAAAAACAGTGACTAAGGTCCTGAAAAAGAAAAACAGAGGATTCTGGTGAGCGAAGCCCTATCCAGTGAGGATAGCCTGGGAGAATGTGCGCCTCGAGCCTTTCTAGTATCCTAGATGCTTTAGGATGCCCTTGCGGGATAAGGGCACTTTCGATGTTTTTAATATACAGTGGACCATTTTCCTGATCATTCTAATTTCTGGACAGAGCATGTATGTGTGCCGCGGATGAACGGCTACAGGGCAGGTGTGGGCATTGGAAAAACAGCATTATTGTCACACGAGTGGCCCCGCGTACAGTGTCCAGTTTGGCGGGGAAGGAGAATGTCGCTCTGGGGCAGGATCTTTTGATACCCAGGCTCCAACGCTAGCGGGCAGTGTCTGGGAACTTAAGTGATTCACTACGCGGTCAAGGGCAGAAACGGGCCCAGGAAACAGTGCCTCGGGGGAAGCTGCTCTCCGAGCATCCCAGAGCCTGGGAGCCGCCGAGAGAGGGAGGGCGGCGCTGGCTTCGCTCCTGTGAATTTGATCCCCATCTTTGTCGTCTGCTTCCTTTCTCTCTTCCAGATGAGGGCCATCGACTTTGACCGTTTCGTCTTCTGTGAAGACCAGGTGAGAGGCAGCGGCTGAAGCTGGGGGGCGCGGGGAGGCCGGGCGCCCCGAGGAGGCGGGGACCCTGCGGGGCGCGGGGCGCGGGGCGCGGGCGGCGGCGCGTCCCAGGAGGCGCTGGCCGGCGCGGGGACAGGCGCACCGCGCCGGCCTGGGAAGCCGCCCCTGTCCCGTCAGGGCGGCAGCGCGCCCTATTTGAGCGGGACTCCTCGAGCGGCTCCGCCCGCGGCCCGCGGGGGGCGCGTCCGCGACGGGCGGGGCGCCGTCAGGGCGGCCGGGGCGGGCGCCGCCCTTCGGGCCGCGGGCCTCGGGACCCGGGAGCGCTCCCCCGCCCCAGGAGCGCCCCTCCCCGCCGGTCCCCGGCCCCCTCCGCCGGGCCCTCAGGAGGCGGGGCCGAGACGGCCGGGGCGCCTCAGGGCCTTCGGGGCCGTCGTCAGGGCTGCCCCTCGGGCCGCGCGGACCTCCCCAGAGCGCCCCCCCGCCGCCCCCCGCGACCCCGGCGGCGCTTCAGGCGGAGCGCGCCTCCTGCCCGGGCCTGGTCAGCTCACGCTCTCTCCCCTTCCCCCCNGGGGAAGGAGAAGGGGACAACAGAGGATGAGATGGCTGGATAGCATCACTAACTTGATGGACAAGAGTTTGGATGAACTTCGAGAGTTGGTGATGGACAGGGAGGCCTGGTGTGCTGCAGTTCATGGGGTCGCAAAGAGTCAGACATGACTGAGCGACTGAACTGAAGTGAAGCATAAGGATAATGGCTTATACATGAGGATAATAGCTCACTATCTTTCTTGAATCCAGATTCTACACTTCTAAAATAATGAAGATGTTGCCTACATTAAAGAATTATTATATGAATTATAAAGTACATAATAAATAAAAGACCATGGAAATCATAAGAAAAATATTGTAAATCTAGCTTTTAAATGCCCGTTTCTAGTGTTTTTTTATTTTATCTTCTGTCTAAGACTGTTTTGCAGCAGTGGGAATAAGGTTGAAAACTTAATCACACAATTGCTGACAGCTTAGCAATTTTGTCCTTAAATTTTTTGATTAAAGATTTTTGTTCCAGCTAAGATGTCGTAACAGTGTCTGGATTTAGCCTCCTCCCTGGAACAACTTCCCCCAACCCCAAACACACACACACACACACACACACACACACACACTCCAAGGGAAAAAAATACATGCAAATATATGGTATAGTGGTTTTCAAAATACTGGCCTTCTAGTGACAAAGGACAGTAATGCCGAGAAAGGGACACAAATGAAGTTCGTTACCAGTTGCCCAGCTCACTGGCTTCAGTTTCCTGACAGTGGCTCAGACAGGGCACTGAGGCAGAGTGAGCAGGCCTCCGGAGTTGAAGAAACCGGCTGAGAGTCCAGGGAGACCACAGGGTGGAGCTCACAGGACAGAGAGGCACACAGAGAAATAAACCGGAAAGCTACCGAGGGCCTCCCTAGAGAGTTCAGCAGCTCCCTGACTAGTTACACGTGTTCTCAGGGGCACTGCAAGGAACCTGTCCAGGACCAGGGAAAGAGACTGCCGAGGAAGCAGAGGACAGTGGCCGGTTCTCAGGGTCAGGAAGATTCCTGTTCCCACCAGCTATACAGAGAAACCTCAGTTCAGTGGGCATTGGGTTGGGTGCTCAGAAGAGTCTCATCTCAGGAATGGAAAATCATTAGCCCAAGTCTAAGTGCTGCAGTGATCCCACCTAACAAATCCTAAAAGCAAGACTTGAAAGGGTCAGACAGTGTCCCAGTAATTTAGGTGCACTCTGTGACAAACCTCAAGAATATTTATAGGAATAAAAAATATCCAACAAGACAAAATTTAAGATTATCAGACACGAAGAAGTAGGGAAATACAACTCATGACGAGAAGAAAAAATGAAAGTCAAACAAAACTAACATAGAAGTTAAAATTAGCAGGCGAGGACATTAAAGCAATTTTTTTGGTAACTGTTTCCAATAGGTCCAAAAAGTTAAAAAGAGATGATGAAGATACAAACAAGACCCAAGTTCAACTTCTAGAGAAGAAAGCTGCAATATGTGAAACGAAAAATGCGGGGGCAGCATTGATAGTGGATTAGACATTGCAGAAGAAAAGATCAGTCAGCTTGAAAACATGCCAATAAAGAGTATCCAAAGTTAAATGCATGGAGAGAAAATGATTAGAAATGAAAAGACCATCAGTGAGCCATAAGACAGCTGCAGGTGCCTAATATACGTCTAGCGGGGATTCCTAATAATGCTCTCTCGCAGCCTTGAGAAATCCCACAGAAATAGCACCTGGAAACACAGGATATATGAAGAAGCCAGGTTAATGATTATCTTTCGTGTTTTTCTTAAGAATAGTCTCCTTGTTACAGACCCCAAGGCCAGACCCAGAAGGGAATGTGACTGGGGACAGGGAAGTGTGGACCTTGAAGCACCGGTTCAGTGTGTGCCCACTGATTGCTCCCGAGACCAGCTCAGAAGGGATGGCCTGGCAACACAAGGAGATTGGGACCATGTCAGTGAAGTCCATGACACTTAGGAGTGGCGATTAACACAGCACACGTCTTGAGAAAGATACGACCTGAGGAAGTCTTGTAGTCTGCAGTCAGGAGTGAAAGCTGGACTCAGGGCGGACTCTGGACTCAGTCCAGTGGCGGCTGCAGGCCCCTGGCCCTCTGCCCCAGGTTTCAGGCTCTGTCCTCATTCTCGTCGCTCCTGGACCATCAGGGCAACAACCGGCGCCCAGCGCGGGGCGGGGGTGAAGGACCACAAGAGCCCGGGTGAAACGACAGTGAGGCAGAACCTGGGATGGCTGAGAGGCCTCTGAAAATTCCCCTGGCAAGTCCTTCAGGCATTTCATCAAGGTTACAATGGAAGATGTGGAGAGTGCAGAACACTATCACCAATACATTTGTTTATTAAGACAGCTCTTGAAAGTGGGGGGAGCTTCTATTAGTGAAGGGCGATTATTAGAATTGTTGCAAACCATGNTCTGAAAATTCCCCTGGCAAGTCCTTCAGGCATTTCATCAAGGTTACAATGGAAGATGTGGAGAGTGCAGAACACTATCACCAATACATTTGTTTATTAAGACAGCTCTTGAAAGTGGGGGGAGCTTCTATTAGTGAAGGGCGATTATTAGAATTGTTGCAAACCATGGATAAATATTGCTGCTGGTTCCCGTCAATAGGGACCTTAGATTTAAAAGTCTGGGAAAAGGTTGGAGCCGAGTTAAAGAAAGAACATGCAAAAGGAGCTCTGCTCCCTACTTCTATTCAGAGTACGTGGCCATTAACTAAGTCGATGCTGGAACCTTGGCACACTTGTGGTCCTTTTGATGCAAGTGATGATGAGTCTTTTCAAAAACCTCAAAGTCCAGAGTGTGTGGACTCTGAGGGAAAGGGGAAGCCCCCCACGGCTCCCGAGGGAGATGAGGGAGCTTCCTCTCCGCCTCCCCACCCCGTCCCCCACGGCCACCACCTGGAGCATCTTCCATTGAGAGTCTATGCCCACTCTTCGTCTTTCATCCACACCAAAAGGAATTTTACAAGCACCACGGGACAGAGATTTAAAGGCTTTTCCTACTGCCTTTCCCATTACTATCCATGAGAGGGTAGCTCCTGGTGTCCATCCTAACAACCCTAATGGAGTCTATGAGGCTATTCGTGAAACTTTTCCTTTTAAAATCCTAAAGGAATTGAAACAAGCCAGTACAAAATTATGGTGTAAATTCCCCATTCACAGTGGGAATAGTTCAGGGTGTGGCAGAGGGCGATCACCTCATTCCAGTAGATGGATCGACATTAGCAAAAATGATCTTAGCCCCAGGAGAATTTCTTCAGGTCAGAACTTGGTGACAGGACCATGCTGAGACCTAGGCTACATGATCAGACTCATAATATCCCTGTTTCATTAGAACAATGTGTGGGGATAGGTCCGTGGGGCAGAGGGCAAGATCAAACACGTATGAATGATCAAGCCATAGAGCAACTGCGAAGGTCTGCTTGAGGGCCTGAGAGAAAATAGAGTGAAAAAGCCAGACTTCTGTTCCCTTTCAAAAAATTGTCCGGGGGCCTAAGAGCCCTGTACTGAGCTTACTGCCCAGTTACAGGACTGCAGCCGCACGCATCACAAATGTCGAGGCGGCAGAGGTCGTGTTATAATCGTTGGCTTATGACAGTGCTAACATGGATTGCAAGAAGGGAATGAACCCTTTGAAAGGAAAAGCCAATTTGAACGATTATGTCAAACTATGTCAGGGAGTGGGAACCTAATCCTTTAAAGCTGATTGATTAGCTCAGGCTATGGCAGGATTACCACTTCCAAAATTCCCCAGCACTTGCGTCAATGGTGTGAAACCTGGGCATACTAAAGTCGAATGTAGGAAAGGGAACTTTCAAAAAGGTAATTCACAAAAGGGGAATGTCCCCGGCCTCTGTGCAAAGCGTAAAAAAGGAAATAATTGGGCAAATCAGTGCCGTTCTAAATTTCACAAGGGTGAGTCCCTGCTTTCAGGAAACGGCCTCCAGGGTATGCTCCCAGCCCCAGCAAACAAGGGAGCCTAATCCGGTTCAGACTCCACAAACCTCCCCAACTACTCCCACCAGCAGCAACAGTCAGGATTACACGCCGCGTCGTGGAATCATCCCCAGCAAACCAAGGAAACACAGCCCTTGATGTAAGTGGTGGCCAGGATATTATTGTTACCCCTGGAGAGACACCAGCTATTATCTCAACAGGAATATTTGACTGCTTCCACAGGGGACTGTTGGGTTATTGTTAGGAAGATTGGGACTAACTTCCCGGGAAGTTCAAATTCACACCCGAGTTATAGACAGTGATGATAAAGGAGAACCGAAGGCCACGGTCTCACCACTCTTCCTTGGAAGGTTTCTAAGGGGATAAAAGTGCTCAGCTTTTCAGTGAAACAGTTGGTTTAAAGCTTAACATCCAGAGAACAAAGATCATGGCATCCGGTCCCATCACTGCATGGGAAATAGATGTGGAAACAGGGGAAACAGTGTCATACTTTATTTATTTATTTATTTTTGCTCCAAAATCACTGCAGATGGTGACTGCAGCCATGAAATTAAAAGACGCTTACTCCTTGGAAGGAAAGTTACGACCAACCTAGACAGCATATTCAAAAGCAGAGACATTACTTTGCCGACTAAGGTCCGTCTAGTCAAGGCTATGGTTTTTCCTGTGGTCATGTATGGATGTGAGAGTCGGACTGTGAAGAAGGCTGAGCGCCGAAGAATCGATGCTTTTGAACTGTGGTGTTGGAGAAGACTCTCGAGAGTCCCTTGGACTGCAAGGAGATCCAACCAGTCCATTCTGAAGGAGATCAGCCCTGGGATTTCTTTGGAAGGAATGATGCTAAAGCTGAAGCTCCAGTACTTTGGCCACCTCATGCGAAGAGTTGACTCATTGGAAAAGACTCTGATGCTAGGAGGGACTGGGGGCAGGAGGAGAAGGAGACGACCGAGGATGAGATGGCTGGATGGCATCACTGACTCGATGGGCGTGAGTCTGGGTGAACTCCGGGAGTTGGTGATGGACAGGGAGGCCTGGCGTGCTGCGATTCATGGGGTCACAAAGAGTCAGACACGACTGAGCGACTGAACTGAACTGAACTGATGTGGATATAGGATATTCAAACAAAAATCGCAGCTCTGGGGGATTTGGAAGCACAGGCCAGGCTCATATTTTTCCAACTGAAAAGATTTTGAAATCCAGACCCAGTTGTCAAGTCAATGTAAGTGGCAAAATTTTTGAGGTTTAATAGATACTGGAGCCAATGTTTCTATTATCATCATCTCTCAACACTGGCCTAAACCGTGGCCAGCTAGCCTGCTCCAATGTCTATTGTGGGTCTGGGACAGGCACAGGGACTGAAAAGAAGCACTATGGTATCGTCCTGTTCTGGGCCTGATAAACAATCGCCACTATCGAATTGTCAGGAGAGTATAATCTCATTGCCACAAAAATTTGAAGCAATGGACATTAAGGCCCTCAGCATATCAGAGCTCTCCAACAGTGTTGCAGCTCTGTGTTACAGTTCAGTTTTACTTAGAAAATAAAGGAAACTACATCCTCAAGGCATGAGACCATGCCGACCCAAAAGACATGAAGAGAAGAGAGAGGGAGAAAGAGAGACAGAGAGAAAGCGACCGAAAAAGAGAGACTCCGGCCCTGTGGCTCCTCTTCTAATATGTCTTTCCTCCCCCTGGGCCTGCCCTATGTAAACTGGGCTAGCCAGGACTGCTGTTTCTTCTACCTGAGGTCCTCACTCCAGTCCTTGGACTTTCCTTTGTTCTATTTTCACGGGCTTTCCCCTTCCTTGTCTTTTAGCCACTGCCATTCTGGACTCCTGTTTCCTATTCTAACTACCTACCATTCCCCCCTCAAGAGATGGGGGGCCCAATTCTTTGGGAATACAGGTGTCGAGGTCTTTCTGGCTACTCCCTGCTGAACTGGGATGGTGAGGGGCATTGGGCCTCCCCCTCTTGCTAGTCTCAGGCCTCAGAGTCCTTATAGCCGTGTCCATCGAGGGTGAGTGATACTTTCCATGGTCAGCTGCAGTTTTATATAGGCTTGTTGAACTGGCACTGCATGTTGTAGCTTGTTGACCTGGGCAGACACAAAATGGCTTAGACAAGTGATAATACATGGAGCAATCATAAGCAGCACCAATACAGCATAACAAGGATTAGTAGGGGCTTTAGCCAACTCCAAATTCCCACTGCCAGGATGGCTCAAGTCCCTCCTTGTTCAGGGATCAGAAGATCTAGGTCCTGTCTGTTTTGGAGTACAACCCCTGCCAAGCTGTGTTGGCTCTTTAGAGCTGTCCTGAGAAATGTTATCCTCAGAAATTTGATTTTGGGGGTGTTCATTAGAATGGCACTCATTGGTAGTCCTGAATAGGTATCTGAGATCTCCCAGGGGCTCACAGGTATATTGATTTTGGGGGTGTTCACTAGAATAACACTCATCTGCAGTCTTGAGTAGGAATCTGAGATCTCCCAGGGGCTCACAGGTGTATTGATTTCAGGGGTGTCCACTAGAATAACACTCATCTGCAGTCCTGAATAGGCATCTGAGATCTCCCAGGGGCTCACGGGTGTATTGAGTGTCCTCTTCTGTTTTCTTCCACGAGTTGACTCATGAGTAGTGAATCCAGGAGTCATGTCCTGGTACTTTGACTGCTGTGGGGTAGAAAGTATTACAAGGAAGGGGCCCTTCCTAGTGGGCTGGAGTTGGGCCTTTGGGGACTCATCTTTCCAGACTTTAATTAGGACTTGAGTCCCTGGAGTATATAGTGGTGACTCCTTAGACTCTTTTGGGTCCTGGTTCACATCACACAAGCATATATCCTATTGGAATTGACAAATGGCCATGGTATAAGACTAGAGGGTCTGAGCCTCTGGATCTAGGAAGAGGTCATTGACATAAATAAAAGGTCTCCCCTATAGCATCTCGTAAGGGCTAAGATGAACCTGTTCCTTAGGGGCAATATGGGTGCAGAGGAGAGCTATTGGTAAAGCCTCCTTCCATCCCAGGGAGGTCTCCTGGGTTATCTTTTTTTTTTTTTTTTTTTTTGCTCATTTTAAGAGTTGATTGGCTCTTTCTACCTTTCCTGAAGATTGATGCCTCCAGGCACAATGGATATAATAAAAAATTCCCAGTGCTTTAGAGACCCCTTGGGTGACTTCAGAAGTAAATGATGTCCCACTATCATTTTGTAATGACCTGAAAGACCAGGTCATTACAAAATGGACTGGAATGGGTGAATTTAACTCTACTGCTGCTGCTGCTAAGTCGCTTCAGTTGTGTCTGACTCTGTGCGACCCCATAGACAGCAGCCCACCAGGCTCCGCCATCCCTGGGATTCTCCAGGCAAGAACACTGGAGTGGGTTGCCATTTCCTTCTCCAGCTCATGAAAGTGAAAAGTGAAAGTGAAGTCATTGAATCGTGTCCAACTCTCAGCAATGCCATGGACTGCATCCTACCAGGCTCCTCCGTCCATGGGATTTTCCAGGCAAGAGTACTGAGTGGGGTGCCATTGCCTTCTCACAGATGACCATTATATCTACTACTGTGGGCAGGAAATGGAGTAGCCATCATGGTCAACAAAAGAGTACAAAATGCAGTATTTGGATGCAGTCTCAAAAAGGACAGAATGATCTCTGTTCGTTTTCAAGGCAAACCATTCAATATCACAGGAATCCAAGTCTATGCCCCAACCAGTAACATTGAAAAGCTGAAGTTGGAGGTTCTATGAAGATCTACAAGACATTTTAGAACTAACACCCCCCAAAAGATGTCCTTTTCATTATAAGGGACTGGAATGCAAAAGTAGGAAGTCAAGAAACACCTGGANAAGAAATGGAGTAGCCATCATGGTCAACAAGAGTCTGAAATGCAGTACTTGGATGCAATCTCAAATAGATGCATAGTGGATATTAAATTTAGATTTGTAATATATTTTCACTTAATCCATCTCAGTATCTATGTAAATCTATGTCTAACTCACATTCCAGCTAAAGAACATTGCTGTAAAGAAAGGAAGAAAAACTGAGGGTGACAGTTTATAGTATGATTGAAACAAATAGTTTTATTTCACCTTAAAGTGGGCCCCTTGGTTTTAATGTGAATTCATTATCTTTAAAATACTGAAACAGAATTCCTTCATGAATGAACAAACATGAGCCCTATGTGGTTGGAAACTGAAAGAACGAAAGCTTTGGCATTTGTGAAAACAGTTCCCTGGGATGTTTTAATGTAAAAGGCTTGCTTGCTGCATGTGCTGGAGAGAAATCTTATTCAGCCATTAGGTTCCTTGGCAGTCATCCTCTCTGTCACTGTCTACCATCTCTGTGCATTGACCTCAGTAATNTGAGCCCTATGTGGTTGGAAACTGAAAGAACGAAAGCTTTGGCATTTGTGAAAACAGTTCCCTGGGATGTTTTAATGTAAAAGGCTTGCTTGCTGCATGTGCTGGAGAGAAATCTTATTCAGCCATTAGGTTCCTTGGCAATCATCCTCTCTGTCACTGTCTACCATCTCTGTGCATTGACCTCAGTAATGGAAGCTGACGGGAAGCTTGCCCAAACCATTGAGAACAGCTGGCTCATATTTTGAAAGCTCAGCACTGCCGTTTCTGTGGCGGAGTAGAGCTTTCTAGGATGCTTGGGATCCCAGTGCCTTTCCTGTTCTGTCTTCTTGAAGTGCATTCCTCAGGGCTGGCACCCTTTAGTCATCACCTGCTCACCACTACCAACTGACAAGCTGGCATAGTTCAGCCCTAGGGCATTTCTCAAGATTTGGCAAACTTTTCTAAAATGCAAGTCCCAGAACATTTTCTATTCCTATCTTCCTCAAAGGGGGGTCTTGTGAATTTTGTAGCAGTCCGGTTTTACTAAGATTTCATTTTATCAGAGCCACATGTCGTTATCTCACATCTTGAAGATGTGTCTGTATCTTCAAGAATGTACTTGTTAGTTTTTAGTTTAAAATCAGTTTAAAATGTCTCTAGGTCTTTCCTTCGGCTCTCCAAGTCAACATGACCAAAGGCTTATTGTAATGTCAGCATATCATACCTTCTTAATGTTAAGTTGCTAAGCAATTTAATTCATGCAAAATACATGATTTGTATTTTCTTCTGATTCAGACCACATCAGCACCTAGCCTGTAGGGGTATTCAATATCTTTTGAATTAAGTACATGGATGGAAAACTCATCCTAACCTTACATTTCTATTTTGNTGGCACTCTCGTCCGCTGCCCCTGACCTCGGAAGTGGGGTGGCTCCTCTCAGCCGTTCCTGCGCCGTCACAGCCCGGGACTCTCTGCCGCTGTCTCTTGGACGCGGGGTGGTTCCTCTCGGCCGCGCTCAAGTGAGCCGGCTCCGCAGCCGCCTGCGCTCAAGTGAGTATACCTCATTTTCTTAATCTTTGGCTGAGAAATTCTCCTACAATATCTCTGGACTGAGAACCAAGGTATTTTGTAGAAACTACTTATAAAGTCAAAGGATAGGACAGGTGTGTCACTTTGAAAACTCAAAATAGTAAGTGCCAAACTTTATTGGATAGTTATCATTTGACACCTGTCTTTCCTCAGTTCCTTGCAAGGCACAGCACACTTTTACAGGTTTTTAAGTAAATGAAAAAAAAGAGAGAAGAAAACACTGTCATCATAAACACAGCGATGTGAATCCGCACTAATCTAATCAACTGCACAGTGTACTGCAAGCTCCAAAAAATTAAAATGCAGAAAAATTAGCAACTTAGACTTGAGAAATTATGGGCCTGCAAATTTAAATGTAGTTACTTTAAGTGATTGTTGTAATTATTAAGACTAAAGCCTATCCCCAATTTTTCTATTATGTTGTTATTCAATTTTTTTTCTAGACTGGCAGAAAGGAAAAAACCCAGAAAGTTGTCTAAGTGGCCTTGGTATGAAGAGTTTTTTAAAATGCAAAGTTCTTGTTCCTATAAAGTCACATTTTTATTTAAATTAAGATTCAGAGCTGACCATGCTTATCATTTTTCTTATACTTATCTCAAGCCTGCAGTTTATCTGCTTATTAGTGCTAGTGAAGGAAGACTAACATTGTCGGTGAAATTTAGGGTTACAAATAATTTTGCTTCAATAGGTAATGATGCTTTCTTGGTACTGTGAGTCAGAACTGAACCCCAAATCTGCAAAATAAAATAATGTCTTGTTCTTTATTGAATTTTTGGTGTGAAAAAGAAGGCCAACTGGAAAGTATTTTTCACTTTTCCACAGGCAGAATTAATATGACATATTTTTTACTAGGAAGAGGAAAAGGGGAAAGATAAATCATATCAAACTCTCCATTTCTGCAAGTGGAATTAAGTTGGATAAAATATCTTTGTGCTGCTAATGCTGACCAGTGAGATTTCATTTGTCAGCTGTTTAGTAACTAAATCGTGTCTGACTCTTTACCAATCCATGGACTTGGCTCACCCACCCACTGCAGCTCACCAGGCCCCTCCGTCCAGGAGGTTTCCCAGGCAAGAATACTGGAGTGGGTTGCCATTCCCATCTCCAGGGGGATTCCAACCCAAGGATCAAACGGCATCTTTTGCGTCTCCTTCACGACAGGCAGATTCTTTACCAATGAGCCCCTTGGGAAACCCATGAGATCTCAAAGTCTAGCCTTAAAATGTTGGAGAAGGAAATGGCAACCCACTCCAGTGTTCTTGCCTGGAAAATTCCAGGGACAGAGGAGCCTGGTGGGCTGCCATCTATAGGGTCACACAGAGTCGGACGTGTCTGAAGTGACTTAGCATGCATGCATGCATTGGAGAAGGAAATGGCAACCCACTCCACTGTTCTTGCCTGGAGAATCCCTGGGATGGAGGAGCCTGGTGGGCTGCCATCTATGAGGTCGCAGAGTCAGACACAACTGAAGTGACTTAGCAGCAGCAGCAGCAGCAGCCGCCTTAAAATGCAATTTTTATATTATCAAAAGGAGTTTTGGAAAACCAGCAAGGAGTTCTTTCACTCCTGCACCCATAGAGGAAGAGAGATCACTCTTGGTCGTAAGCTATTGCAAAGAATGTGATTGGATAAAACATCACATTGCAAATTTTCACAAATACAGTCTGGTTTCCTAGGAAATCTTTGACCTTAAATAATCACAGATTTTATCAATTCCGTTTTTTGTCTCTTACTATAAATTCTGATTTTGGAACAGTTTTTTGGTCTGAGGGCTCTTGTAAGGTTCTAGATACTGTTGCTAATTCTATGATTATAATTTCTGCAGGTAACCTGTAATTCTGACTGGTGCCATTCTGATGAAAGAGGAGTGGCAGATACCAGGAAGGAAAATCAATTAACATTCATTAAGGTTTTGATAGAACAAGACATGGAGAAATTTAGGGGGATTTTAAATTAATTATTGTTAAAGTATTGTAATTTGATGTTTTAGTTTTAATTTCCTGAGAGGAGAAAGTAGGAAAAAAACAGAACAAAAAAATTCTTCCCCTAAGATCTCGTCCTGTAAAAAACACACAGCTCGACTTCCATGTTTACCTATTATGAATGGCAGCTCTAAGTTGGAAATTTTTAGGCTCTTTGTACTTGAATTTGCCAGGATACAGGAAAACAATCTTATTTATGCCTCAAGGCTGCTGCTGTAGCTGGTGGCAGAGACTGCCTCCCTCGACAGATGTTGAAAAATGCCAAATAGTTGTTTTCTCAGCCTCCCCTGACACTNGCAGCTCTAAGTTGGAAATTTTTAGGCTCTTTGTACTTGAATTTGCCAGGATACAGGAAAACAATCTTATTTATGCCTCAAGGCTGCTGCTGTAGCTGGTGGCAGAGACTGCCTCCCTCGACAGATGTTGAAAAATGCCAAATAGTTGTTTTCTCAGCCTCCCCTGACACTAAAACTTAAGTGTAAAATGTAGTTTTAGTCAATAGCACCCGAGGCAAGTCTGCTGTGGGGCTTCTGGAAAAGCTTTTCTTCTTTATTCTTTATTCTTCGGGCTTCCCTGGTGGCTCAGACGGTGAAGAATCCCCCCACAATGAAGGAGACCTGGCTTCGATCCCTGGGTTGGGAAGATCCCCTGAAGGGAAGGGCTCCCCACTCCAATGTTCTGGCCGGGAGAATTCCATGGACAGAGGAGCCTGGTGGGCTACAGTCCATGGGGTCACAGAGCTGGACATGGCTGAGTGACTAACACTTACTGTGTTTACAATGACTGCGTCCACCTTGTAACCAGGAAGGGACAATATCACTGACTTACTGGCAATGGCAAAGGAGGAAGTTGAAAAGTATCTTGGTCAGTGATGAAATCGTTGAGTTAGTGAACCAACTTTGGAGGCATAGGACCTGTAAATTTCTTGAAACATGAGATTATAAACAGCTTTATTGTTTAAGCCACATGTAAATGAGTGCTTTAACACTTTCAGGAGAAAACAGAATCCACCTCGGTAAGAGAATTTCTGTTCAGCCGGCTTAAATAATGAGAAAAAATGTACTACCTCATATAATAGTATGAGAGAAAAGCTGGTTTCAGGGTTTGGTGATTTAGTAGTTTAAACATATCATCAAAGATTCAGATTCTTTTTGTCTTCTGCTCTGTTTTTTCATCATGTTGTCTTTTCCTCAGGATTTTCTCTCCATGGCTGTAAGGTGATTGCAGAAGTTTTAGGTGTTATATGCAGTTGCAATAACTTTAAGCAGAAGAAAGCCATTTTCAATTATGTCTCCTCCTCACTTTTTTTTTTTTAACCAGACAGATCTTTCCCTGAAACCTCCCAAAAGACTTCTCTTCAAATTTCATTGGGTAGAATTAGGACTCAAGCCATTGCCTGCCCTAATCTCTGGTGAGAAAAATATTAATTACCATAATTATATTCAGTTCAGTTCAGTTCAGTCACTCAGTCGTGTCTGACTCTTTGCGATCCCATGAATCACAGCACGCCAGGCCTCCCTGTCCATCACCAGCTCCCGGAGTTCACTCAGACTCACGCCATCCAGCCATCTCATCCTCGGTCATCCCCTTCTTCTCCTTCCCCCAATCCCTCCCAGCATCAGAGTCTTTTCCAATGAGTCAACTCTTCGCATGAGGTGCCCAAAGTACTGGAGCTTCAGCTTCAGCATCTTTCCTTCCAAAAAAATCCCAGGGCCAATCTCCTTCAGAATGGACTGGTTGGATCTCCTTGCAGTCCAAGGGACTCTCAAGAGTCTTCTCCAACACTACAGTTCAAAAGCATCAGTTGTTCGGCGCTCAGCCTTCTTCACAGTCCAACTCTCGCATCCATACATGACTACTGGAAAAACC
>SJYA01001031.1:397655-422455 GCA_006410615.1 Neotragus moschatus | reverse complement strand
ATTTCATGGCTGCAGTCACCATCTGCAGTGATTTTGGAGCCCAAAAAAGATAAAGTCTGACACTGTTTCCACAGTTTCCCCATCTATTTCCCATGAAGTGATGGGACCGGATGCCATGATCTTCGTTTTCTGAATGTTGAGCTTTAAGTCAGCTTTTTTCACTCTCCTGTTTCACTTTCATCAAGAGGCTTTTTAGTTCCTCTTCACTTTCTGCCATAAGGATGGTGTCATCTGCATGTCTGAGATTAGACAAATTAATATTCACCGACAGGAGGAGATTAATCCCTCCTAAGCATAAGACCCTCTGCTGTGTGAACATAATGGGAATTCTGTTAATTAAGAATGAAAAGAGAGTGTATGCACCACAGAAAACATCCAGTAAGTGAAGTAGTACCGCGGAATTCAGAGAAGAGAGAGCTCCTTGAGGACTGGAAAAGTCAGAGAAGGGTTTGTCGAGGAGATAGAACTTGAATCGGCTTCCCTGGTGGCTCAAAGGTAAAGAGTCTGCCAGCCAATGAAAGAGACGAGAGTCCGATCCCTGGGTCAGGAAGATCCCCTGGCGGAGGAAATGGCACCCCACTCCAGTGTTCTCACCCGGAGGATCCATGGACAGAGGAGCCTGGAGGGGCAATCCGTGGAGCGGCAGCGTTGCCCAGGACTCAGTGACTGAACAGCAAGCAGCTGCCGCAGGACTTGAGCTGGGCCAGGGTGAAAGGAAGAATGCTTGCTAGCCGGAAGGGAGCTTTAAGGACATGGTGCAGCGAAAAGAGTTTCAGTGATGGCATAACAATTATAGGAAGGCATTTAATTGTCGAAGTTACTGTTCGACAGTAACTTTATTGCTGTGCAATAAACCATTGAAAACTTAAGTCACCTAAAATAAACATCGTACTGTGCTATGGGTTCTCTTAGTCCCGAATACAGGAAGGGCCCGGCTGGGATAGAGTGTCAGTGGTCAGAACTGAAGTCTGGAGTGACTCAATAGCTGTGGGCTGAATATTCTAGAGGCATTTGCACTCTCATGCCTGGTGGTTCATGCTGGCTATCAACTGAGACCACAGCTGAGTGACAGGTTGGAATACTCCACATGGTCTCCCCACATGAACTATTCTAGACTTTCTCTCTGAACGGAGGCTGACTGCAACAGTTAGCTTTCCCAGAAAGCAAGGTGGCAATGCCAGTAATTTTTATGACCCTGTCTTGAGAATCACATCACATCGTGCTCACCATACTTCCCTTTCCGAAGCAGTCAAAGGTCCTGCCAGGTTCAAGAGGAGGAGAGAGTGATCTCCAGACTCAACGGTAGCAAGGTCAAGGTCACCCGATGCCCAGAACATGTGGGATGGGCAATATTGTCATCACTAGTTTTTGAAAACAGTCTACTACAGAAGGAAACTTTGTCTAAAGTTGCAAAGCTGAGAACAGTAAATGATAAACAACTCTCCTCTCCTCGTGAACCTTCTTAAGACAATTTGCAAGACATTCTTTTAGGACTTGCTTAAGATATTGCCAGCCATACTGAGTGACTATAACTGGATCACAACCAAAGTAAGAGAAAGGCAGATAGTAATTAGAAGATTCTTTAAAGAGAATATGTAGGTGTAGAGAGAGCTATGATTTTCCCACCAAACTCACCAAGAAGGCAGGAAGTGAGTTCCCCAACACTTCCAATTCCCAAGCTAAGTTTGTAGCTTCCCCCTATAAAAACCAATTATGGAGACTAGGGCTAAGTACAAGCATGGCTGAGCACTTACTATCAGTTTGCTGAACTCCACAGTCTTGAAGACTCAACTCCATGCCCACCTAAATGAAATACAAGCCAGTTCCTGGAAGAGCCTCTTAAGAGTCTTTGCAGACGAGGCAGAGTGTGTTGAAAACAATGCCCACCTCTCCCCAGGAGGAATCTACGGGAGGGAGCTGAGAAGAACCTGCAGTTACCAGGATCTTGGGAGGGATCGAGAGCTGTCCAAGCCGCATGAAACAGAGGGCACTGGACAGTTTACGAAGTACGACCAGGAGTACGTCTGAATAGGACGCTTTCTTTATGTCCGCTTCCTTCCTGACCCCAGAGGAGCAGATGCAGGATGGCAGGCACATGGAGAGCAAAAATACAGAAATGAAAATTAAAAACAGGAACTAGTCTGGCTACTGTCCTATTTGAAGTGTGAGTCTCTAACTTTCCCTTTAGCTCTAGAAGCTCCCATTCTTCCCCCGCCCCAAACTAGGCAGATCATTTTGTTTTCCAGTTTGTTTCTTTATTTGTGCATCCAACACAGATGTGTCTAATAAAAACAGCAATAAAATGTATTAGGGGGATGAAGGAGGAGGGGTAGGGGCAAAACCAGAGATTTTTTCTTTTTAAGAAAGTCAGTTTCTTATTTTTGANATCATTTTGTTTTCCAGTTTGTTTCTTTATTTGTGCATCCAACACAGATGTGTCTAATAAAAACAGCAATAAAATGTATTAGGGGGATGAAGGAGGAGGGGTAGGGGCAAAACCAGAGATTTTTTCTTTTTAAGAAAGTCAGTTTCTTATTTTTGAAATATTCTGATAAAAGCTTTTTCTTGAAAGATAATCTCTCCTATAGTATTCTGCTTTTTTTTTTTTTTTTAACCTTAGTTTCTCCATCCAAGCTTTTTGGAATAGAGCTGACCTCTCTTTTATTATCATTATAATTTCCCCTTTAAAAAGGAATTTTTAAGAATCTCTCATTTTCAGTCCCTTTGAGCATAGCGAGTGGAATGGTTATCACGTTTTCCGCTCATCTGGATCAGATTTTTCGGGCAGTTTGAGGACTTACCACAGGATAACTTTTGCTTTCTTTCTTAAGGACAAGATATCATGTAACTTCACAACCAACATCTTCTTGAGGTTAAAAAGATGACTTACTTGAGTATATAAACTGCTTACTGGGCTTTCCTGGTGGCTCAGACAGTAAAGACTACCTTCAATGCAGGAGATCCTGGGTCAGGAAGGTCCCCTGAAGAAGAAAAGGCAACCCACTCCAGTATTCTTGCCTGGAGGATTCCATGGACAGAGGAGCCTGGCAGGCTACAGTCCATGGGGTCGCAAAGAGTTGAACTCACTTGAATGATTAACACACACTAATATACTTACTCACAGTCATACATTCGTTCACTTATTACTCTCTTCGGGTAATTTCTTGATATGTAATGGGCAAGTTCATAGGAAAACTGGAGGGTAAGAGTCACCCAGAGAAATAGTAGCTTAACTAGAATTACAGTCCAGGGGTCCAATTCGTAACAGTAAAACATTAGTTGTTGTATAATTGTTGTTGTTTAGTCACTAAGTCACGTGTGAATCTTTTGCAACCTCATGGACCATAGCCCACTAGGCAACACTGTCCGTGGAATTTCCCAGGCAGGAGTACTAGAGTGGGTTGTCATTTCCTTCTCCAGGGAATCTTCCTGACCCAAAGATCAAACTTACATCTCCTGCTTGGCAGGTGGATTCCTTACCACTGAGCCACCTGGAAAGCCTGTTGTATAATAAGACCTGATTAGATAAATTATGGTATATTTGGAAGGAATGATGCTAAAGCTAAAACTCCAGTACTTTGGCCACCTCATGCAAAGAGTTGACTCATTGGAAAAGACTCTGATGCTGGGAGGGATTGGGGGCAGGAGAAGAAGGGGACGACAGAGGATGAGATGGCTGGATGGCATCACTGACTCGATGGACGTGGGTCTGAGTGAACTCCGGGAGCTGGTGATGGACAGGGAGGCCTGGTGTGCTGCGATTCATGGGGTCGCAAAGAGTCGGACATGACTGAGCGACTGAACTGAACTGAACTGATAAATTAAAAAACAGAAGATGCTTATCACAAAAATTAGGAATGACTATTTATGAATAAGAAGCATTGAGTATGTAATATTGGAAAGTTACTTGGGAAACTTCTAAGTTAGTATCACTGTCTGATTTCTTTTTGGATTAATTAATTAATCAGGTCTTAGCCGTGGCACGCAGGGCCTTTGCTGAGTCATGCAGGACCGTTCATCGCAGTGCGAGGACAACTGCATCACAGCCCTCCCGCCAAGGTACCCGGCTCCCGCCGAGGTGCCCAGGCCTAGCAGGCGCAGCACCTGGGCCCACTTGCTCCATGGAAGGCGGGATCTTGTTTCCCCACTGGGGATCAAACACACGTCCCCAGCACTGCAGAGTGGATTCTTAACCACTAGACCACCAGGGAAGTCCAATGTTTAATTTCCTTATGTGAATGGTGATTACGTGGAGGTTTGTTTATTAACATTATTTGAAATCTATATATGTTATATGAAGTATTAAATAATATTGTATATTTAGTTATGAGTTTAATATATTGTTGTGTCCTATATATTCATAATGTATGTAGGACACAGAAAATATATTTTGTGATTCTGATTACCATTGGTTCAGAGATTACCATTTCTATGAGAATTTACGTGGCAAACTCTATTTAAAATTATAACTAACACTATTTATTCCTCCCTATACTTCCCCCTCACAACATTTATCAACATACTTAAAAGTTATTATTTATTTCTTTTCTATTGTCTCTCTTTTATAGAAGATAGACTTCATGAGAACAATCTCCTTGCAATTCAAGGGTCTCTCAAGAGTCTTCTCCAACACTACAGTTCAAAAGCATCAGTTCTTCTGCGCTCAGCTTTCTTTATAGTCCAACTCTCACATCCATACACGACTCCTGGAAAAACCATAGCCTTGACTAGATGGACCTTTGTTGGCAAAGTAATGTCTCTTGTTTTTAATTGGTCATAACTTTTTAGGTTGCTCATAATTTTTCTTCCAAGGAGTAAGCATCTTTTAATTTCATGGCTACAGTCACCATCTGCAGTGATTTTTGAGCCCCCAAAAATAAAGTCAGCCACTGTTTCTCCATCTATTTGCCATGAAGTGATGGGACCAGATGCCATGATCTTAGTTTTCTGAATGTTGAGCTTTAAGCCAACTTTTTCACTCTCCTCTTTCACTTTCATCAAGAGGCTCTTTAGTTCTTCTTCACTTTCTGCCATAAAGGTGGTGTCATCTGCATATCTGAGGTTATTGATATGTGTTTATTATGTACCTAAAATTTGCTCAAATTGTACTAGATAGCAAAATATGCTCACAGTGCCCTCTGGATAAGATAATTATATTATGAAGAACTAATGCAAGCTAAGAACCTCTATGATAATTGATGGTTAATTCCTCCTATTCATTCTTTCAGTTTTTTTTTTTTTTCTGGTTCTCTTAGTATCTCAGGATCAGGAAGGTTTGGTAATGGATGGAGAAGAAAAGTCTCTATTACTATCAGTATAGCACAGGATGTTTTTAAAAGTGAAGCTAAAAGAAAGACGGCGATCTTACTGTGAGCGAGCCTGCGTGGGTCTAGCCTCATACAAGATATCCTATTCAGGGAAAAGACTGCTTTTTTTTTTTTTTTTTTTTAAGTGTCAGGAATACTTGGGAAAACCTGTTATGTGACAGGCAATGTCATTTGGGAAGGTGATCCTTTACAAGTCATTGCGGAGCCCGAATTCCTGGCACTCAGGTTAGAAATGCCCTTGAGAGAGTAGCAGAACACTGAAGGGTGTTTCTACAAAACTGTCATCTGATTCTGACAGCCAGTATATCCTATTATCCTACCTTATCACTGTGGGGAACTTCAACTTCAAGTTCCCACTATGACTGAAAAACGAAATGGAAGGATATTTAAAATAAAGAGAACTGCTTCAGCCTAACTGTGGAAGAGGAGAATGCTTTATGTGAGTGTTTGTAATGATGCTAAATCCTAAACATACCCCTTTCAGAGCGCTGACTCCTCTCGCAGGCTGAATGCCAGCACAGCACAACAAAAGACTCTTTCATTCGTTGTTGTCTAATTAGGCAAAGCTTGTTCCAAGTTTGGGAAAGGGAGCCACCATCCATTTCCATGGTATGCTTTCATAAATGCGGCAACATTGAGGATTCTCAGGACTGATTCTGTGGCTGAAAAGTGAAAGTGTTAGTTGCTCAGTCATGTCTGACCCTTGGCAATCCCATGGACTGTAGCCCCTCAGGCTCCCCTGTCCACGGGATTTTCCAGGCAAGAATCCTGGAGTGGATTGCCATTTCCATCTCCAAGGGATCTTTCTGACCCAAGGATTGAACTTGGTTCTCCTGCTTTGCCGTTCTGTGGCTAGTACAGTACTATCAAAGATGATTAGAGAAGCAGCCAGAGCTGGCCACAGGTGCAGCCTAAAATTCTTTATTACCTTGAAAGCAGAGTAGTATTTGATACCAAAAAAAAAAAAAAAAGATTTACATGAAGAGTAGACATAAACGGTTTGTTGCTAAAGAGGTTTCTCTATACTTTAAATCTGACATTTCTCCAGGAAGCTGACTGAACAAACATTCCCTATCATCTCCAAACTCCAGACCAGGATTGCCATTACAAGATTTGAGTGAAAGGTACATGCAATCCTGAGGAAAAGACAGACCTGACATATTCAGCCAGTCTCTTCTTTCTACATGGCTAACAGTATCTCAGTGCAGCACGTGTTTTAGTGGTTCTATTCAACCAGCAACAGACATGTTCTCGCACATTTCCCACCAGCAGAGGAAAAACGGGGGCAGCCAGAATGAACAGCTCCCCAAGGTAGAAAGTCTTAGCTTGAGAATAAAGAATATTGATATATGGCACTTGCCCTCTTTACCACCTAATCCCACAGCTGTAGTGCTTAGTAGTTCACTCATCTGTGAAGCGAGGGAGTGGACAAGCACTATCTTGAAACCTCCTTGGGTTTCTGACATGGTTCTGCCAATACAGTGAAACGAACCATACCCGTTTCTAAATGTGATCAGTAAGGTAAGTATAAGTGTACTGGTTATGTATTAGTGTGTAACAAATTACCTCCAAATTAAGTGGCCTAAAACAGCAGTTAACATTTATTACGTTAAACAGCTGAGACTTAGGAGTCCAGGGGTGGCTTGAGAGTGATTCTGGCTGAAGGTCTTGGATGAAGTTGTAGTCAAGATGTCTGCATGGCCGCGGTCATCTGAAGGCTTTACTAGGGCTGGAGAACGTGCTTTCAAGATGCTTTACTCACATGTCTGGGCTTCCCTAATGGCTCAGTTGGTAAAGAATCCACCTGCAATGCAGGAGACCTCGGTCAGTTCCTGGCTTGGGGAGATCTGCTTGAGAAGGGATAGGCTACCCACTCCCGTATTCTTGGGCTTCCCTTGTGGCTCAGCTGGTAAAGAATCCACCTGCAATGAGGGAGACCTGGGTTTCACCTGGGTTGGGAAGATCCCCTGGAGGAGGGCATGGCAACACACTCCAGTATTCTGGCCTGGAGAATTCCATGGACTCTACAGTCCACTGGGTCGCAAAGAGTCAGACACAACTAAGCAACTTTCACTTTCTCTTGTCACATGAAACACCCCATAGGAGTGCTTGAGTACCTTCCCAATGTGGCTGTTGACTTTCTGCAGGGCAAATGACCCAAGAAGGAACAAGTCAAAATCTTCAGTTTTTTAAATTATCTAGCCTTGTTACAGGTCAACCCTAATCAGTGTGAGAGGGGACTACATTAGGGCACGAACACCACTGAGTGCATCTTGGAGGCTGGTAATCAAAATATATGAAGCTGGTAACAAAAAAGAAATGGTCTTTATTATATAAACTACTCCAAAAAAGTCATATTTAACCCTTTTTTAAAAAGTTAGAGATGACACTTTGACATAGCTACATTTAATTTACCTGAATTCTCTGAAGCACCAATGTATTGAATAAAATTGAATATCATCATTTGTCAGTGATCAACTACATCCACCTTTTCTCTCCATTGTGGCCATACCTCATGGTTTGCAGGATTATGGTTCCTCTACCAGGGATCAAACTCAGGTTCCCTGAAGTGGAAGCCCACAGAACTAAACACTGGACTGTCAGGGAATTCCCCATCTTCTCCTTTATCCTAACTTGGGACTAGCATCCTTAGGGGTATCTCAAAGTAAAAAGAGCAATAACCAGCTCCTTTTTCTCCAACACATATTTGAACACCTTGCTGACAGCTGAATAGCAAGAAACTCAGGGAGGCAACTGATGGGAAGAAATGTATTCTGACAATGTTAAAACTAAGCAACTCATAATAAGCCCATAACACAGTGCCTTTACAAGATCACAGTAAAACAGCTAAAATGCATCTCTAATTGATACCATAAGACTAAACCTTCCATGAGAGTTCTAAGCTTTAAACTTTTGTCTCATTGCCAAGATGTAGGTTAAAACATAAATCTAACTTTCAGATGCACCTAAATTCAAATTGCTACACTACTATTAATTGTCCCTAGATAAGTTAGGTAAAAAAAGATCTTCACAACTCAGATAATCACGATGGTGTGATCACTCACCTAGAGCCAGACATCCTGCAANCTACGACGTGAGTGCCCCGGGGTCGCGCCGCCCTCCGCCCGGGCCGCGCGCGTGTGTGGACCGCTCGTGCCGTCCGCCTGCGACGAGCTCCGGCGGAGGTCGGGCTGGGGAAGGTCGCAGTTCGGCGGCAGAGGTTGGAAATACGTGCGGCGAAGGAAACTGCTCCCCGCCCCCTTTAGTTAGAGTCGTAAGCCTTCTCATTGTGCAGGTCCTGAGGAGAACCGCGTTAGGGATGCGGGCTGAAGAACACTGGAATAACTGGGGAGGGTGCGATAGTTATGGGTTATGCGACTGTCCACATTTGATAGCAGATTAATTTCCCTAACCTTCCCCTGAGCATCTATTTTCTGCCACCATGACAGAGTTCAGCGGTGCCGCATCCTGGAAACCTTGCAGCGTTTCTTTCCAAGAAGAATGTTCGTTATTTTGTAACACCCCTACAGGGACTAGGAAATAGATCTCAGAAAAACTGTTACTTGCCCAAGGCCTTCCTGCTTGTTACTGAAGATTTTTCCTCTAAAATACATCGTCAGTCTTTGAAATAGCCTTTTGTTGCTGTTTCTTCTTTTGTCTTCTCTAGATGAAGGGATGCTCTGAAAGGTGGGGCCTTACTTGAGGTTAAAACTAGTCCTTGCTAATTAAGCACTTTTCCTGGAAACTGATGTAAACCCTAACCCTAACTCCTAGAAAATATAAGCTTTCCTTGAAGCATTATGAAAATCAGATGGATTGTTAGCGAGAAGAAGTGGTTGTTGGTAGCAGGTAGAATTAGTGGAAGAGCAAGTGAGGAGCGGAAAGGGAGGCCATCTCAGAGACGGAGACGGTGTTGGTGATAGCACCTAACGCTTATTGAGGATTTACTGTGTGACTGACTCCATTCTAACTCTTCACGAAAATTTTACTCATTGAATCCTTACAATAATCCCCAAAAATTAGGGACCTATTTTAATCTTTAATTTATAGGTGAGGAATTTGAGGCACAGAGCAGTTGAGTAACTTTCTCAAAGTCACATAGCTGGATCAGTAACCATAGGTTGGGACCCACAAACTACAGGCTGCAAGCCAGTTCTGCCAACATTTTGTTTTTGTATGACCTACCACATTTTTATTTTTATTTTTTCTGTGTCTACTCTCAATTAAGAAACATAGGTTATTTAATTCATCTTCAAGGGCACTTTTAGTCTTATACCCTTCTGTGCTCTATGCTTCTGAGCTAGATGGTTTTGACGTTTTTAAATGGCTGGGAAATAATCAAAAGGAAAATAATATTTCACAGCATATGACAGTTTTAAAGATTATAATTATATATCCATAAATCAAATTTATTGGAATACAGTCAAGCATATATATATATTTTTTACCATATGTGGCTGCTTCTGTGATATATTATCAGTTGAGTGATTGCAACAAAGACCACACAGATTGCAAAGCCTTAAAATATTTATTACATGACCCATATACAAAACTATACACGATGCCTACCTTTCATCACTGATGAAATAGTAGAAAATATAAACTTTCCTAATAATGAGAATGGGCTTCCCTGGTGGCTCAGACTGTAAAAGAATCTGCCTGCAATGCAGGAGACCTGAGTTCGAGCCCTGGATCAGGAAGATCCCCTGGAGAAAGGCATGGCTACCCACTCCAGGATTCTTGCCTGGAGAATTGCATGGACAGAGGAGCCTGGTGGGCTACAGTCTGTGGAGCCTCAAAGAGTTGGACATGACTGAGCGACTGAACTGAACTGAGCGATTAATCTGCTAATAATGAAAATTCGTATTATCAGTAAGTGTCTTTTTAAGGAAGGACTGCATAGCAAATTTATGTATGAGGTTAGAGCTTAATCTTTAAGTGCTAGATTATTATAGTTTTTTTGTTAGTAAAAATTTAATGATTTGTTCTCTTTTTTAAAAACAGGTTCAGAAACTTAGCCTGGTTGCAGTAAGTAAGTATAGACTTTATCCTGAATTTGTGCATGTTTAGTATCTTTTAACATTCTTTTAAAATTTTGACTTAAATTTAAGATTTGTGAAACATAAAGACTTAGGCGTGTATTTATGGTAAACGTACATAGCTAACAGAAATGTCCAGGACAGGATTGTTACTTTCAGTTGTCATTTCTCTTTGGGCTTCTTTAAACTAATTCATCTCTTTCTTTGTGGTTTACAACATTGATATTTTTATTTTTTTTTTAATTTTTTTTTCTGCAGGTACAAACAGAATGAGACAACAAGTCAATCAGTTAATGAGTGATATTTTTAGAGTAGTGTAGGCTAGTCTTTTATAAAGAATATTTTTCAGTTTGACTTTTTCTGATACTTCCTCGTGATTAGATTTAGCTTCTGCAATGCTGCAAGAGTAGCAAAGAAATGATGCTGAATTCTCAGCAAACCATATCAGGAGGCACATGGTATTGCTTTTTCCTGGCAGTGAAAACTTTGATCCTTTGGTTAAGGTGACATTTATCAAGCAGCTCCTTTTGAAGACTTGGCCTTTGTAGCTAATAAATGTAGTAAGTGCATGTGGTAAGATACATTGAAAGTAAAAGTGAAGTTGCTCAGTCCTGTGCAACTCTTTGCGACCCCATGGACTGTAGCCTACACGTTCCTCCGTCCATGGGATTTCCCAAGCAAGAATACTGGAGTAGGTTGCCATTTCTTTCTCCAGGGGATCTTTGACACCCAGGGATCGAACTCGGGTCTTCCTCATTGTAGGTAGATGCTTTACATCTCAGACGGTAAAGCATCTGCCTACCATGCTTACACATTGGAAGGAAAGTTATGACCATCCTAGACAGCATATTTAAAAGCAGAGACATTACTTTGCCAGCAAAGGTCCATCTAGTCAAAGCTATGGTTTTTCCAATCGTCATGTATGGATGTGAAAGTTGGACTATAAAGAAGGCTGAGCACCGAAGAATTGATGGTTTTGAACTGTGGTGTTGGAGAAGACTCTTGAGAGTCCCTTGAACTGCAAGGAGATCCAACCAGTCCATCCTAAAGGAGATCAGTTCTAGGTGTTCATTGGAAAGTCTGATGTTGAAGCTGAAACTCCAATACTTTGGCCACCTGCTGCGAAGAGCTGACTCATTTGAAAAGACACTGATGCTGGGAAAGATTGAAGGCAGGAGGAGAAGGGGATGACAGAGGATGAGATGGTTGGGTGGCATCACTGACTCGATGGACATGGGTTCGGGTGAACTCTGGGAGTTGGTGATGGACAGGGAGGCCTAGTGTGCTTTGATTCATGGGTCGCAGAGTCGGACACGACTGAGCGACTGAACTGAACTGAACAATGAGGAAGACCCAGATTTGATTCCTGGGTCATGAAGATCCCTGGAGAAGGAAACGGCAATCCACTTCAGTACTCTTGCTTGGGAAATCCCATGGACAGAGGAGCGTGGTATGCTATAGTCCATGGGGTTGCAAAGAGTTGGACAGGACTGAGCAACTTCACTTTCACTTTAAATAGTCTTTACTGTTCAAAGTTTCATGTACTGCTGACTGTCATTTAGTGGTGATTCTCACCAGAGTTATTAGTAGGATGATTATCAAATAGTGGTTTTCTGATTCTATCATTCCATTGTAAGAAAGAGTTCTCCTTTTACCCACATTTTGATATTTTTTTGCAATGGAAGAAATTTTTTTTTTTTAGATCTTTTATAAATGGTAACCCACTCCAGTATTCTTGCCTGGAGAATCCCTTGGATGGAGAAGCCTGGTAGGCTACAGTCCATGGGGTCGCAGAGTCTGACACGACTGAGCGACTTCACTTACTTACTTACTTACTTATAGAATGAGGATCTTGCTAGGACTGAGAGATTCTAGTTTCACTATCAAATATGGTCTTTGTAAGAAAAACAGAGCTCTATGAATTTAGAGTATATGGTCTGATTAATTTTTTTAAAAGATTATAGAAGGCTGTAGAAGGACAATACTATAGAAGGACAATACTAAAATGATAAACCTATAAAAATAGTATTTGGAAATGTAATAACAGTGTGAATGATACTTAAAACATTCTCTTACGTTTTAACGGTCCTGCCCCCAAAAATGGAAATGAAAAGTAAAAGCCAATGTAACCATGGTAGTGAGAGAGGAATCAAGAAGTCCTGATGAGAAACGGCTGGAGGTGATAGGCATGTTTACCTTGGAGAAGACTAAGTGGAAACCATGTTGCTCACTTGAGAGGGTCAGAGTGTAGAATATCATGGATTTTTTTTTTTTTTAAGTTACTCCAAATGGCGGGGTTAAGAGTTCTCAGTTTTGACCTACTTTAAAATATTCTGAAGTTGTTAAGAGTGATGTTGCTGAAGGCATTCACATGGAGATTAGATGACCATCTGCCAGAGTTTTGTGTATTGCTGCTGCTGCTAAGTCGCTTCAGTCGTGTCCAACTCTGTGCGACTCCATAGACAGCAGCCCATGAGGCTCCCTCGTCCCTGGGATTCTCCAGGCAAGAACACTGGAGTGGGTTGCGTGAGGACTTTTTTCCCCAAATAACCTCAAAAAGCTTCTCAGTTCTTTAGGATTATGTTCTTGTGTCCATGGATACTGGACATTAATTCTCTTAGGGAAAGTCAAGGTGATGTCATATTTTCAGTGTGATTGTTGTTATTAGATGTCTGAAATAACACTGAAGTCTAAATTTTATGCTGATTGTCATACATACATATTTTTAAATTATAAGAAATTAAAGATGTTATATGAAAAATTGAAGTTTGTATTTGTTCCACAATCTTAAATATCTTTATTTCTTTAAAAATATGTTTACTTCTTTCATTTTATATTTCTTTTTTTCCAGGTAACTCTCTCCCACAGGACATCTGCTGTATGGCAGCTGATGGGAGGTTAGTCTTTGCTGCTTATGGGAATGTTTTCTCTGCATTCGCCCGTAATAAAGAGGTTTGTATAATTGAACTATTTTGTATTTTGCAGTCAATAATTGATTGTCATGGTAGTGGGAGAGAACTTTTAATGTTGCTCTTCTTCATCTGAGACACTCTCGACATTTTTTTTTATTTTTTAATGTATATTCACTTTGTTGGAGGAAGAGAAAGTTGATTTCATCAAATTTTCATAATCAGTTAAAAGTGATGCTTTGGTTTGGTTTTCTTTGCCTGGCATCAACCTTAGAATCATCTGGGCAGCTAGCTGCTACAGCTTGTTTCCAACCAGGTCCCATCTCTGGAGTTTTCTACTTTGGTTGGTTGGAGTAGGATTCAGTCAAGAGTGTTTTGAAAATATTTTCCTAAGAGATTCACATCTGTACCACTGCTTTATGTGAATTGATTTTTTTGTTATGAGCATCATAGCCCATGACTCATTTTCTAAGACCCAGGTGCTTGTTGCCTACATAGAAAAAGCTAGATCCTCTGTTCTCTCTACTACGGGAGGATCTTTTCTTATCTTAACCTACTTGTTGGTTTCTAAGTTTGTCCTGGGATGACTCATTTGAGAGATGACCTGACACTAGTGTCCAGAAAGGGAACGTGGCCATAGGGATGGCTAGATAGCCAGGTGATGGAATTGCTGTGCTTCTCAAAGTCTGACTCAGGCTAATGATGTTTGTTCCCAGCGTTTTCCATCATCGCTATCCGTGGCAGAGGAAGGCTACTTAAAGTTCTTTAATGGGCGTTTTTGTTTTGAGAGTTAGTAAAAGTTTTTTTTTCTTTTTAGAGAGTCAGGGTCCTTTTTTTGTTCAAAATATTGCAGTTTGTAGTTTTTCCTGAGAGAGATGTACAGATTAGGAGTAGAGAGGTATCAGAGACTATGAACTATAGGGAGCTGTTACCATACGTAGGGCCAGAGAGAGAAGGAGGAGAAACAGCGTTCCTGGAGCCAGCTGAGAGCTGGAACCATGGGGAAAGGGACTGCTGTCAGGGAGAGAATGTCTGTGTCCAGACAGAAAGCTGTAGGGAAGAAGTGTCCTGTATCGCCCTCTCTTGTCTTCTGTGGAAGCCAGCTGGTAGTGGCTGTAGAGGTCAGCCTTCTAGAACATCCCACTTTTCCAAAATGAATGGAATTGTGCTGGCTGGCTTGGCTAAGGGACCCAGCTCTTTGCGTGCCTTCTCCCTAAGCTTGGTTGAAAAGCTGAGCCTCAAAGATCTCATTTCTGTGTTCCTAGCCCATGTTTCCGAGTTGGACTCTCTGGGGGAGCAGGTGAAAATGCGTGATTCCTTGCTGTTTGTTGATCTAACCTTGGGTAATTGAAAGTTGGGCATTTCTTAATGTGAGCATCTATCTTCAGGATTTGCGTGGGTTTTTTTTTGTGGTTGTTGTTAATATGAATAATATTACATGATGAATGAATAATGTGAAATTCTTTTGAATTTTGACATTGCAGGTAGTGCATACCTTTAAGGGTCATAAGGCAGAAATCCATCTTTTGCAACCCTTTGGGGACCACGTTATCTCTGTTGATACTGACAGCGTTCTTATTATTTGGCACATATATTCCGAAGGTAAGAATTAACCCAATATTTATTACTTTATTTTGGAGTAGTATGTGTGCAGCTAAAATATCTCTGTAAGGATGACTTCTATACCAGAGTTTCACATGTAAGCAGTAGAAAATTTTTAAGAATCTTTAATGTGTATAAGGGAAAAGGATTCTAAGTAAAAAATTGCTAAGTAGTTTTAGTTAGCTAGTTGAGCTGTTCATAATGCTTTGCATTATAGTTCTGCAAGTTTAATGACGTGATATTTTCTCTGTGGGGAGAATTTTGGTATATACTTACACCTGAGTAATACTTGGTTTGTATTTTCAACTTGTAACAGTAAACTTGAAGATCCAGTCATCTGAAGGAAAATAAACATCCTTTTTCTAAGAATATGAGTCAGTGTCCTTTAATTGTGATTTTCTTAAACACTATGTTTGTAGGACCGTGTTATCACCAAAGGTTAGGAATTTATCACCAGAATAACCCCAGCTTTCGTCAGGTAAAAGACTGTGGGGTCTGACATGAATTAAAGCTTTTAAGTTTTTTGATCTGTGTGCATTTTTAGTGTATATTACCTCTTGATTAACTCATTTTTTGAGGTAGTATGTTTATTTTTAGTAGAAGTCTTAGGGATTGCCCTCCTGGCAGGCATTCCATGTTCTTGTTCAGACTAGCCACTCTTGTTTTTTCTTTGCTCCAGTGGAGGGAGCAGAATTTCAAACATATTCCCTATGCATATGGATATTAAAAGGCCTTTTATGAAGTTAGAGCCTCTGACTCTTAGAGTTGAGCCAGCTTTCTGTTGATACTGGTACCCAGCTTTGTGTTCCTCCTGGAGCAGCATGGTGTCTTCAGGGAGCAGTTGGTAGTGATCTTAGGTAAGACTGCTAGTTACAAATAGAGGCAGGGATCTTTTAAAATAATATTTAAGTAAAAAATTCTGTAATTCTTGTCTGTTAACTGTGCTCCTTAAACTGGGGTACACATACTCCTGGAGTATGCAGCAGCCAGATAGAATGAAACTAAAGTTTAAGAGAAGTGTTCGTTCTCTGATACTCAAGTTCATTAGGAAATTAAGTGAGAAAGTGTTTTCATTATGGATGAACTGTGAAGTGGAAAACAAAATTCACATGTAGGAATTTTAAGCATGTGATGTTTCAAAAAATGTTTTGATCTCGCAGCGTAAGTCAGCAGGTTCTTTCCTCTCCTCTGCTTGAGGGTCTCCTGTGTACCTGTGAGAAGGCCTGTTTTTAGTTTCATTTAAGTTTGCCTCTGACTTTTTACATGTTTGAGGAGCAGATGAAACTCTTTAGATATTTGCTCCTTCCCTCCTATGCACATGATTCGGAACATTAGCTGCCTCTTGATCAAATTATAAAACTACTAAGTCTGATCCCTTAGTGTCATTTTTTTTTTTTTTTTTGGACTCTTATTTTCATCCCATAAACCAGTTTGGCAGTGAGTAAAATTTTAAGTAGGATTGATATTAGAACTTTTAGAAAATTCTTGACAATCTAACTAAATTTGCAAGTTGCCCCTTATCACATTTGTTTAATTTCTCAGAGAATGTTTATAAGTTAGTATATGTCTTTGGTTTATATTAGTACATAAATCTTTGATATGGTAGATTTTAAGTGCTAAATATATGGGTGTATGAAAAATATTTTAAACTGTTTTATGTATTATTTGTAACCTTTATTTTTGTAGAAGAATACCTACAATTGTCTTTCGATAAATCAGTATTTAAAATTTCTGCAATTTTGCACCCAAGTACCTACTTGAATAAAATACTTCTTGGCAGTGAACAAGGAAGCCTCCAGTTATGGAATGTAAAATCCAAGTAAGCTCTGTATTTACAACATAAGTGATTCCTGCCTTATCCTCATCTATTACGTCCTAAAGCATTCTTGAAGTCTCTCAATTCTCCTTTCTTTTATATCTTTTTGGAGAGTTTTCAGTAAATATACCTGTTCCTGGGGTTGTTACTCATGGAATCACATATGTGAAAACTGGGATATGGTCCTGGAACATGGTAGGCAGCTTCATAAATACTCATTAAATACTATATACTAGTATCCTTAGTCACTGTAAAGAATTCATAAAACTGTAATGAAGGCTTTAGTACACAAGATCAGAAAAATAATTGAGATCATCACTGAACAGCTTCTAGTTCTCAATAAACTAAACCATTAGATGGTGACACAAAGCAGTGTTTATTTAGTGCTGGCGTTTAGGTGTGGTTTTCACGGTAGAAGCATATTCATCTTCAAGATACACATGGTGGGTGTCTGTAATATTGTTAGTATACCTAGGGGGCTGGATAAATGATGATGAACACCTCTGCCTGTTACTTGTACATTTATCCAAAGAAAAGAGTGGCAGCTCAGTTTTCTTTATAATCATTGAAAGAGCAGTCAGAAATATTTGATCATCCAGATTTTCCTTTCCAACGCCCTTACAAATTAGAAAGGGAAAATAAGATTTTCAGAGGTTTAATGTTTATCCTATTAATTATTAATTTTAAATCAGTGTTTCTGTTCAACTTAACAAATATCATTGACTACCTATTCTGTAATAGGCTAGGAAATAATGATGGAAATATTCTGTGCCCCAAAGTTATCTCTTTAGGTTTTGTGTGAGAGTGACCTAATCTGTGCCTAAATAATTTAATATATGAATAAATATTTTACTGTCATTATAACAGTCTCAGGTATCTCTGCTCTATAAACTGTCATTCATGGTTTGATTCTGAAATTCAGAGCAGCATCACTGTTGTCATATGGCAGTCATGTAACATACAAGTAGTATTGTCAGTTCACTTCAGTCGCTCAGTTGTGTCTGACCCCGTGAACCGCAGCACACCAGGCCTCCCTGTCCATCATCAAGTAGTGTTCCTTTTTTGTGTTAGGTTTCCGGTATCACATTGCAGTAAAATGTGAGATCTGCCTGCATTCTAATATTTTATTTTAAATTGTATCTGTCACATAAAATCATTTTTACTCACGTATTTTTTTTCTTTCTCTTTTTAATTTCTCCAAGAGGCTGCATAGTATCATAGTTCTTAGGAGCTTAGGATCTGAGTCTCTCTGGGCTCTGTCAGTATTAGCCTTGTAATCTTAGCTTAATTTTTTCATGTAATTATGTTTCTTAATCTGAAAAATGGTGCTGTTTATGTCATAGTATTATTTTGAGTATTAAATGGATTAATATACTTACTTAGAACAGTGTGGGGCACAGTAAGAACTTAATAAATAGTTACTGTTTTTAATATGTAGTTAATATGTAGTTAATATGTAGTTTAATATGTAGTTAATTTTGTTTTTCTCCCTGCCCCCCCCCCCCCAAATAGCTTTCAACTATTTTTTCTTTTGTAGTAAACTTCTATACACATTTGCGGGGTGGAAAGTTGGAGTGACAGCGCTTCAGCAGGTTAGTATTTTTCTGTTAAGTCAGATAAGAAATGAAGACAATAGTAGGATCTTTCAGTTTCAAGGGCCAGCCATATGTGTGGACCTAAAGACAAAATAATGTATAGTCTAGTCTTTTATAAATATTACCCTAAAAAACAGTGTTTTGGAAATAGAATTGAAAACAATGCCTTTGTCTGTAAGTATTTGTGGAAACCTTTTTGCCGGGAATTAGTCTCTTAATTCTGTGGTTGGTGTGGACCTATGTTTACCAATCATTTTGTAAGCGTAGAGAGTCCAGTGCCTTGGTCAGAGTGGAGATGAGGTTTTTTTCTAGTGAAGCAAGTGAGTTTGTAGGTCATACAGAGAACTTTGTCAGTGTGTTGAGATTTGTAGCTTGAGCTAATGGGTCTGTTCAGTCCCTCAGTTGTGTCCGACTCTGCATGACCCCATGGACCATAGCACGCCAGGCCTCCCTGTCCATCATCAACTCCCTGAGTTTACTCAGACTTACCTCCACCGAGTCAGTGATGTCATCCAGCCATCTCATCCTCTGTCGTCCCTTTCTCCTCCTACCTTCAATCGGTGCCCAGTATTAATTATTTATTAGATGCTGGACTCTTCCAGATGTAACTGCTTTTTGTCTTTATGAGTTTGTAGAACTGTATGTCTGGATGGCTGTATTGCTGCAGAGAACCTTACATGTTGGACACATATACAGGCCACGTACCTTGTCTCTTCAAACATCCATTGCTTACAGCTGCTCGGTTTATGCACATTCCTCATTGTCTCACTTCCAGCACCTTGCTTTGCTCTTACCTACCCAGAAGACCCCAAAGGTGACGATTAGGTTCTTTGAGGGCCAGCCGTCGTATTTGTTTTAGTATCCTCAGCTTCTACACAGGATCTCATGCATAGTAGTTACTTGATGGCAAATTAATTACATGTTTTAGCCTGATTTAATTTTGTAATGGTATTGGACATTGATCTTGTGTTCTTAAATACAGAAACGTAGTATAGAGTCTGTATGTAATACTGTTGTGTAAAATGAAGATTAAAATCATAGCCTCTTAGAGCTGGAACAGACTAATTGTATAACCTATTTGCTTTTTAACACGGGTTATAGGTTTTTCTTGTATTCTTTGGATAGACCATTCTTTACTTCCTTTGTAGTTGGCCTTTTATATTGCCATGCATATGGCAAGCCTTTATATGTTTTCTAAGAGTTGTCTTTTTTTTACTTTCCATTCAGGCAGTAATGATCTGTATTGATTTCACGTATCAGCTCCTTTTGTATTATGGCTGTTTTCTTAGCAAGTTAACTATGTTTGTGGGTGGGGAAGTGATGACGACTACCATACTGAAGCTGGGAAGTAATTTGGAAAAATCATTCCTAAATACTTCCATGCCAGATATCAATTAAAGTATGCCAGAATGACAGTATTCATTGTTTTTGTCATCTCCAGAACTATATTCCATTATTAATACTTATTTTGGTAACATAATAATAAATTATGTTTATTATTATACACATAAATTATGTTTATTATCACATCACATAAATAATGATGTGATCATCAGTATTATTAAAGCTATTTGATTAAGAAGATAAGTTGAGTCATTTAATTTTCAGGCACCAGCTGTGGATGTTGTGGCTGTTGGTCTCATGTCGGGTCAGATTATCATTCACAACATTAAATTTGATGAAACATTAATGAAGTTTCGTCAAGACTGGGGACCTATTACTTCGATTTCATTTCGCACAGGTAACTCTCAACTTGTTTATGGATGAAAATTAAGAGCACTTCAGTTGTGTTACTTTGAAGTTCATAGAAACTTTCTTAATATTTGTTTATAATTTAATAGAAACGAATGAAATACTGGAATATAAAGAGCCAAAGGAATATTGATAGATTATTGGTATATAGTCTTTTATTTTAAATTTATATTTATGGATTAAAAGAGTGGAGAGAAGTATTGTTAAGTTTAGTTGTTTGATGGTGCACGTTTTTCTTAGTGTATTCTATCTTAACAACAGATGGTCACCCAGTAATGGCAGCTGGAAGCCCATGTGGCCATATTGGACTCTGGGATCTAGAAGACAAAAAGTTAATCAATCAAATGAGAAATGCACATTCTACAGCGATTGCCGGACTGACATTTCTCCACAGAGAGCCCCTTCTGGTCACAAACGGTGCTGACAATGCTCTGAGGGTACTGTGGTTATTACCACCTTCCTTTGGGTTATTACAAGCCTGCTTTAATGTATCGGCCTGAAACCTAGCGGGTGAAAGGAATATGGGATAAGACATTGATATAGGTGAAATAAAAGGCATAGCAGATTGCCTGATTTTCATGAATGAGAGAGTTGTGCTGTGCTCAGTTGCTCAGTTGTGTCCGACTCTCTGTGACCCCGTGAACTGTCGCTCGCCAGGCTATGTCCATGGGATTTTCCAGGCAAGATGATTGGAGTTGGCGAAAGTTGGACAGCTTGTCCTTTCCCTAACCTGTACTCCAGGATCAGTGGTCTGCAGGCATTACCCAGTGCCAGTAGATTTATGCAGATGATGACTTGACTGCTTGCAGACCACTTGTGGGAAAGCTTTACTTTTCTTCATTTCTCGGCAGATATGGATATTTGATGGGCCCGCAGGTGAAGGCCGGCTTCTGAGATTCAGAATGGGACATAGTGCTCCTCTTACCAAAATAAGATATTATGGACAAAATGGACAACAAATTCTTAGTGCAAGTGAGTTTCTGCTTTGTGCCATTAGTTTAATTCAGCAAGTGATGAGAACAAAGTGTTATTTATACATTTATACATTTGGTATTTATACATTTTAAGATTCAGATGTCCCTTTGAGTGACTTGAAAATCTGGGTAAAATGAGGTGACTGTTTTTGAATACTTCAGGAAACACTAGCTGATGTTACTTTTATTTGGAACATCATTCTATTTAGTAATCGTTGGAGTCAGAATGGACAAATTCCAGAAATGTGGCCCGTGCCTATTTAGATAATCTGCTGGCATTTATTAGCACCTCATTTTATCCTTTGTTTTTACTAAATGGCTTTCCATGGGCAGTTGAGTATTATAAATGAAGTAGTTACAATCAGCTTCCTTTTAAAGTGCTGCCAACTAACTTCAGGCTTTTTATAGAATCTAATTTTATAAGCATCATGATTCAAATGGTCCATTGTTTTGATGAAGCTTGATTAGACATTTTCTGTATATATCAACAGGTCAAGATGGAACAATTCAGTCATTTTCCACGGTACATGAAAAATTTAACAAGAGCTTGGGACATGGTAGGTTGTTGCAAAATGGAAAAAAAGCTACTGATCATAAAATTCATCTCAAAGAGTCTGGGAGATAATCAGAAGAGGTTTCATTGTTAAATTTCCTCTTTCTTAGGATGAAATAAAATTCCCTTCTATGAAAGAGCAGTAATAAGATTTGTAACTCAGTATTGCTGTAGAAGTGGTTCAGGTGCTGCTATAAGATTGAAGAATTAGGTGTCTTAGGCGGTAAAAACATAATGCTGCCACCCAAAAGACACTGATAATGCAGCTGGAGCCATCTGCTCAGTTCAGTTCAGTTGCTCAGTCGTGTCCTACTCTTTGCGACCCCACGGATGGTAGCATGCCAGGCCTCCCTGTCCATCACCAACTCCTGCAGTTCACCCAAACCCATGTCTATTTAGTTGATGATGCCATCCAACCATCTCATCCTCTGTCGTCCCCTTCTTCTCCCGCGTTCAGTCTTTCCCAGCATCAGGGTCTTTTCCAATGAGTCAACTCTTCGCATCAGATGGCCAAAGTATTGGAGTTCAGCTTCAACATCGGTCCTTCCAGTAAACACTCAGGGCTGATTTCCTTTAGGTTGAACTGGTTGGATCTCCTTGCAGTCCAAGGGACTCTGAAGAGTCTTCTCCAACACCACAGTTCAAAAGCATCAATTCTTCAGCGCTCAGCTTTCTTTATAGTCCAACTCTCACATCCATACATGACCACTGGAAAAACCATAGCCTTGACTAGATGGACCTTTGTTGGCAAAATAATGTCTCTTGCTTTTTAATATGCTGTTTAGGTTGGTCATAACTTTCCTTCCAAGGAGTAAGCGTCTTTTAATTTCATGGCTGCAATCACCATCTTCAGTGATTTTGGAGCCCCCCAAAATAAAGTCAGCCACTGTTTCCACTGTTTCCCCATCTATTTGCCATGAAGTGATGGGACCACCTGCCATGGTCTTAATTTTCTGAATGTTGAGCTTTAAGCCAACTTTTCACTCTCTGACTTTCATCAAGAGGTTCTTTAGTTCTTCTTCACTCTGCCATAAAGGTGGTGTCATCTGTGGAATGCAGAATTTAAAGATGGAAAGGAGCTTACAGGAAGCATCAAAGTAAGAAGAGTCCCATCTTTCTGCCAGAAGGGATTTTTAAATTCTCTATTCATGCCCATGGTTTTTATCATATGAAAGATTTTGTTTGTTAAACAAAAATATTCAGGCTTATTTATAATTAAACTTCTTTGGAAGTTAATATCCAGGCTATTCATACATTTATATACTTGCAGATGAATTTCAGAATCAATTTTAAATCAACATCCACAATTATAATTCTTAGAATCAAATTGGAGAGAGGTGATATCTTTAAGAATTGTCTCATCTAGGAATATGATATATCCCCATTCAAGTTGTCTTTAATGTTCCTCAGTGAAGGTTTTTAGTTTTTCTCTTGTTGGTCCTGCATTTTTTAGATTACTCAGTGGTATTTTATATATTTTAATATAATTTGCTGATTTTTTTGCTAATATTGTAAATGCAGTCTCTTCATTTATATTCTAATGCAGTTTTCAATACCACTAAGATAGTGGTAAGAACATAATCTTCATTTTAAAGATCTTTAAATGAGAATATCTTGAACTTTACATATAAAGCTCAACGAATTTACATATAAGGTGCAATGAATTAGCTTTCCTCTTACATGCATTTTTCGTTAAGAAGAATTCATAGCTATATCCCTCTCTCACCTAACCCCAGGATTAATAAACAAAAAGAGAGTCAAACGTAAAGGACTTCAGAATACCATGTCAGTGAGACTTCCACCCGTCACAGAGTTTGCAGCTGGTAAGAAGCTTCATGATGTATTTCTAATTCTGCCCTGTCAGTTATTTCTTTCTGTGTGTTTCTTTATTTTCTCTATTTTAATAAATGTTTTTACAGATACTAATAAGCATCTGGAGGGTCACTCGACTATATTTTTTTATTTCTTCCAGTTTAATAAATGTTTTAGCAAACAATGGTAACAATCCAGGATGCATCCCAAATGTATGCAAGTCTTGTGTGAACACCGAAAATGACTTCTTAGAACTGGAACTTGTTATATGTTAATTCTAGGATTGGTTTTCTCTAAACTATAATAAACAGTATTTACTATTATATTTTGTAACTCTTCTAATTTATTCTCTAATAAGCCTGGTATAAGAAAGTCACTAATGTAGAAGGTAAAAACTGATAATATGGAGCTTTGGCCGACTTCATTAAGATCTGAACACACTGCGGTCTTAGCGAGCTGTGTCATTGGAGCAGTGCATCATTCCAAGAAACAATTTTAAGAAAAATGTAGATAGATGATAAGACTGTGGAGTGAAAACTGTCATAGAAATAATTGTTTATCACCATTTCCATTTATAGCAACCTGAGCAATAATTTTTATTTTTTTACTTTAAGTACCCTCCTGTCATATGCTCAAAAATCTTTCAGTGACCCCTTAATTACCTTTTTGGATGGAATCTTCTCTCCTTAACACGGCTTTTAAGACTGTTGGTAATGTGGACCAGTGGCTTTGCCCTTCTCCCGCCCTCAGGAAAAGACTGCGTCTACTTGTGCTTCATTTTGTTCGAGTTACGCTTGGGCCCGTCTGTGTGTGTCTCAGTCCTGCTCCTCTCCACACTCCCATTAATTTTACCTGTTTTACTTCTTTCAAGGAGCCATTTATTACTCTCCCCACATCTCTTAGTAAACTCTTGAATACTCTTAAAAGACACTTAATCTTACTGTAATGTCTTCTAATCAGAATTTCTTATTCGATTGGAAACTCATTGTTAGCAGGAATTACCTGTTTACCATACTGTATCTTAGTGCTGAATTATAACATAGAGTATTAAATGCTTATTAAATTGGTGAATGAATGAGCGATTTTAATTATGTTTTAGAGGAAGCTCGTGAAAGTGACTGGGATGGTATTGTTGCTTGCCATCAGGGTAAGCTCTCCTGCTCCACCTGGAACTACCAGAGGTCTACCATCGGTGCTTACTTTCTCAGGCCAGAAGGGCTGAAGACAGACAGCACAACTGCAACAGTGAGTGACGTGTTTACGGGGGCGCTTCCTCCTGTAAAACTGTCCTATGGTTGTCTTATTAAACTCAGTTTTATTACTGGCAATATTCGTTGAAAGAACAAAGAACATAGTTTAACATTTTGAAATTATTCCCTAATAGTGTTAAAGTTTTCCAGCTTGGAGAGAAGCTGGAAATT